>VWYI01006685.1:20379-54656 GCA_013399455.1 Anthoscopus minutus | reverse complement strand
TTTTGGGTTTTCAAACCATCCCCAGGAACCACTCAGCCCCTTTTGGGTTTTCAGAGCATCCCCAGGAACCACTCAGCCCCTTTTGGGTTTTCAAACCATCCCCAGGAACCACTCAGCCCCTTTTGGGTTTTCAGAGCATCCCCAGGAACCACTCAGCCCCTTTTGGGTTTTCAGAACACCCCCAGGAATGACTTTGCCACTTTTTGTTTCTCAGAACAACTCCAGGAACCTTTCTGCCACTTTTAATTTTCCCCAGGACATCCCCAGGAACCCCTCAGCCACCTTTTGATTTTCCAGGACATCCCCAGGAACTGCTTAGCCCCAAAGAGGCTTCACAGCCGAATAAATCTTGTGATTAAATCCCTCCTGCAAGTTCCCAAGAGCTGATGCTCCTGGGGAGGCTTCTCCCAACCTCCACAACCTGGAGGCTCCCCAGGGCCACGGTGCTCTCCTGGAACACCAATCCTTTGTCTTGGGCAGCCTGAGAACCTCCTGAGCCTCCCCACGTGCCACACTGAGGGGCAGTCACGGCTCTGGAGCCATCCCGTTCCCAGCTGTGCTTCACAGGGATCCTGGGAACACCTGCTCAGCTCTAAGGGCTCGGAGCCTTGCACATGCAGCGCTGATTTTTCACGTTGCCCTGCTCCTCCCGTGCCGAGGAAGGGCCGCAGCAGACGGACCCCAACAAGCCCAATCCCTGCTGGACATTGTTTGCATTCCAGGGGACACCCAGAGGTGCTTCCTTTCCAGCTCAAACAGCAACAGGGAGATCACCCCCACACCCCTGGGCACCCACAGGAGAGGTGACAGCTCCTCAGAGTCCTTCAATCCCATCATGGGCTCACATGGAGAACCTGATTCCGCTGCTCTCCACGCCCAGCCTGGAAGCAATTCAGCACAGCTCAGCTCAATCAGGTTTGTGGCGACAGAAGCAACACGGAATTGGACTGAAAGGCAGGGCAGCCTGGAGGAAAAAATGGGATTTCAGGGAGCACAGAGCCACTGGGACCAACCCCCCAGCACAGGATTAGAACAAGAACTGATCACCAGTCACACAGTTGACCTGGGAACAATTTTCTTCCCCTGGTTTCGCTACACAAAGTCAAATATTTGCTTTCCCCAAATGATTTATTTTGGGAAGCGAATCAATGGAGTTTAAGGGGGGGATTTATCACCACCCTCTGTCTCAGAGCTGTCTGTTCTGATGGGACTCTGAACATGACAAACGGAATGGTACCTACAGACATGTCTGGAGATAAACCAGGTTGAAAGGGAAAGCAGGAAAGGGAGGAGCAGTTTCCTTCTCCTTCAAACCCACTGCTCATTCCAGAGCTTGGCACCAAACCACCCTCCACTCCAAAATTCATCATATAAAGACACCCCAAACCAACCAACTGCTTTCCTTGACCACCCTGTCCTCTAAATATTATTTTGTGATGTCTAATGGGAGAAAACTCGTTGGAGTAACGAGCATCACCAGCTCTGAGCCCTTCCCTGGCTGCAGGAGCAGAGCAGGGGCAGGGGAGCCAGCGCCTCGTGCTGGGACACTGCAGCCAGCAAGGGCTTCCTGTGGCTCCAGGTGCCCTGGGAATCTCCAGGAACTGCAATCCCTTCCTCTGGAATACAAGAGGATTTTCAAGTGCATTTCTTCACAAAGCTGTGAGTCCTGCAGGGACCATGAGCTCGTCTGTGCTGACCTCCTGCACCACCCCAACAATCCCATTTCCCCACTCACCCGGCTCCATAAAACCCCAAAAATGCATAAAATCCCAAAACTGGGGTCCAGGCTGAGCACCCTGCGTGCAGGCCTGGTTTGTGGAGCAGCAGCAGAGGACAGCAAATCCTCTGTGGCACTTCCATCACAAACACTGGGCTCTGGCCAAGCCAGAACGTGCTGGGCTTCAGCTTCCAGCTCGGATTCTCACTCTCTCTTATCCTTTTGTTTCCAAAGCTTTCTCTCTCAAAACGATCCCAGTGCATAAATACCAAGCCACTCCATTTATTTTCTTCAGAAATGCAGTAGATTAAGAGCTTTTCTACCTCCTGCTCTCATTTTATTAGCCCTTTTTTTATACTAACTTCCACTTTTTGACATCCTGTGGAAAAGAAAAACAGGACCAATCCCCCCATGGTTTGGTGAGGGACACAAGGCTTCCCTTCACACCCATCCCAGCACTCCCCTGCCCTGTTGGGAGCTCATCCTGCCCTTCCCAAAGGCTTTGTTCCCTTGGCAGTGCCATGGGGAGCACCCCCCTGCTTCAACCCCAGCTCCAGCTGCATCCAAGCCCGTTTCATTTCCCTGGGCTGAGTTTCCCAAAGCCCCCAGAGCACAGGGCACAGCTCCTGTGATCAAGGGATCACCACCCTGCACTTCCCAGCCAAGGCCGAGCCCTGCAGAGCTCCAGGAGCAGGAATTTCATCGGGGTCGCCGAGGAGGGGATGGAACAAGAGCAGGCCAAGCCCACGGAGCCCCAGCACCAACCTCGCTGATTCCTGAGGGCTCCCTGATGAGGAATATATTTTATTGCAGATGTCTCAGCCAGTTTTGGATCCCTTTGGTGTGGCTTCAGCCCATAAAACACTAATTGTTCTCCTCAGATACACAGCCAGCCCTCCGGAAAAACATCCGGCTTTATTCCAGATACCTTTGTCAAGCAAATCCTTCAAGGATGAGGCAACTTTTATTCGAGCTCCATTTAAGAAGTGTCTACCAGAGCCCACATTTGTCTCCAGAACCACAACTGGAACAGTTTATTGGGGCTTTCTCCTCCCCTGCAGGAAAACAGAGGCACCAAGGGATGCTTCGCTCAGCCGTGCAGCCCAGTCTGAGCACTGAAGCCACAGCTGCTTTTCCCGGTGTTTTCCAAGGAGGGAAGCAGGAAAGCACAAAATCATCCATCAGTGCAGGGCACTGGGAGCAGAGAATTTGGGACCAGCCATTGCTCAGGAGCAGCTCTCCAGGAGCACAGGCATCAAGTGGGAATTGCTAAACAAAGTCCTCACGTTTCCCTAACAAAGAACCCCAGGCTCCTTCATCGGCAAATCTGGCTCTTGGGCCGAGTCATAACAACCCATAAAATCCATAAAACTGACTCAGAGCCTTCCAGCAAGCCCTGCAGCTCTGAGGAACAGGCTGAGCAGGCAGATCCGAGTCACCACGGAGAGAAAAGAGTTACCAGAATCAGGGCTACCACTGCCACCCCATTACTCAACCCGGGCCAGCTGCATTCATTCCCACCCAGCCTCAACCATCAAAGGCTCCGACAAATCCCGACTCTTCCCAACTTTCTTGCCCACCCAACAGCTATAAACATCCAGCGAGCCTCTCTGGTGAGTAATGGGAACAGAATTTGCTCCGTGGCCGCGCTCACGCTCGCCGAGGGCTCTCTGGTGGATTTGGCCTCGCGCAAACGCGCAACGTGATGAGATTTCCCACAAATGTTCCTGCCAGCGGGATTCTGCGCTCATCCCGAGCGGCTGGGGAATAAACAAAGGAGCAAAAAACACCAGCGAAGCACAGCAGTGGATTTGGGATTGGAGCACGTCCGTGAAGGATGAGCTCGTGACGGGAGCGGGGCCGGCGCACGGCAGCGGCCTCCCCGCGTTGGGAAAGGGGGAGAATCGGCCTTGATCCCCTCTTTGCTTCTGCAGCCCCGTTTAGGAGAGGAAACAGAGGTAACAATTCATAAACCAATAAAATCCCATATGAAAACCATCCCAGAAATTGGCCAGGCACTTCCCAGTTTGCCTGGGGCGCTGCGGTGCTGGCGCATGCCAGAACTCGGAGGTGATGGAAGGGGCAGGGGGCTCGGGCTGACAGGAGCATGAAAGGATTTCAGACACGGGGATGGCTCGGGTCACACGTGGGGCTCCTCCTGACAGGCTCCATCTGGGATCAGGAGCAGCTGGGAAGAGGATTGTGTTACACAGGGAGAGCGGGGAGACGCCCAGGTGCTCCAGGATAAAGATCCCAGGTTTTCCAGGGCCTCCATGAAGCTCGAGTCACTCTGCACACCAAAATCCCTGATTCCAAGGGGCCTCACACCATGGGCTCTGGGAACAACTGGAGTAAAGAGCCTGGGTTTTCCAAAGCCTCCACAAACCCCTCATTTCACTCCATACAACGATATCCCTGTTCCAAGGGCCTTCACCACGAGTTTTGGTGACAACTGGAATAAAATTCCAAGTTTTCCCAAGGCCTCCATGAACACTGACTCACCCTGCACAACAATATCTCTGTTTTCAAGGGCCCTCACATCATCCAGGAGCAACTGGGAATAAAGATCCCGGATTTTCCAAGGCCTCCAAGAATCTCAGTTCACCCTGCACAACATCCTTGTTTCCAAGGGTCCAATCACCTTTTCCTGCAATTAAAATCTGGGATGGGCAAAACACGGAGGCCAGACCTCCAAAAGCAAAACACAAATCCAAGCACAGCACAAATATTCCAGCATTAAAACCTTTGGAAGTGGTATTCAGCGGGAAAACAGCACAGAAATGCAATGAAAGAAATGCAGTACCTGGTGCAGGTGTTCAGGAGGAGAATTCCCACAGTGTGGAGTCAACAATCCTGCCTGGAAAAAGAGAGAAAGAAAATTAATATTCTGTTAAAATATGAAATAAAGATATTTTCTAATTGAATAAAATAAAGAGAATGAGCTCGTTAAAGCTGCCAACACTTAGATTTATTGATTAAATAGTAGAGACATTGGGGTTGTATTTTCTTTACACCAGGAACTGGTGCAAATAATAATTAATTGATAATTACTATTCGTAATAGTTATCATTATATAATTTTGAATTAATAATAATTATTCATTCTTCCTCCTTTTATTCTCCAAAATTTATTCTCTCTTTTATTTATTTCATATTATTATTTCATATTATTTCTTCAACCTGGAAGAAGAATCTGGAACAGTCTCAAAGGAATATTTTCATATGGAAGTTACATGGTTCTGTCAGCAGCTGATTCCTTCAGGCACCAAATCAGGGAAGTTTTTGGGAGTACAAATATTAGGAATGGCCACACATCCCATTTACTCCACAAAATTCCAGAAAAAAAAATCCTTCAGGAAAGACCACTTTACTTTCATTTTCTCAGTTAAAAAAAATAAAACTAACACTTAAACACCTACAACTTCAGGACATGGAAGGACACAGCTTGGCCTCAATGATCTTAAAGGTCTTTTCCAGTCAGGTTCTGGAATTCCATGGAGGTCACTCCCAGTGTTCTCCATTGGCACTGGTGGCTTTCCAACCAACCAGCTTCATTAGAGCAGCAAGAGCAAGGCCCAGAATCCAAATGCCACTAAAATCCCAATAAATCCTCGTCCACTGGGACCAGCTCTGGCGTTTCCTGAAGCGCGGGAGCACATCCCTGGAAGTGTCCCAGGGATGGACAGGCTTGGAGCACCCAGGGGTGGGGAAGGTGGCCCAGCCCACGGCAGGGCTGGGGCCAGAGGGGTTTTGAGGTCCCTTCCCACCCACCCCATCCCATGACCTCACGCAGAACCACAGCTCTTGGGAAACGAGCCAAAACCCCCCTCCACTCCTTCATTTAGCACAAACCCAGGATTTTTTTGGGAACAGCTGCTGATTTCTGAGCCTTCGGGGCTGGCAGAGCTGCAAACCCTTTGGCCTGGGAGCATCCATGGGGGAATCCCTGACCGAGCTTTGCTCCACACCCACTCAGGGAACGCTGAGGGAAGGGCAGCTCCCACCAGCACCACAAACACATCCAGAGGGGAACGTGCCTCCCTGGCCCTGCTGCCCACCGGGGAATTCCCTGTCAGAGCATCCATGGCAAAGCTGTTGCACAACAAACAACACCAAGCATCCCATGAAATCACGGCCAGGCCTTGGAATGCTCCGAGGAACGCTCAGGGTATAAATATTTATGGGGCTTGATGAACTGCAGCCCTGCACTAATGAAAGCAAGGCTGGAGAAATGGGCCTGGACAAGAGGAGGAGGATTGGGGTGTAAATATTCCTGCTCCAGGAACCAATTCCTGCTCCATGGCAGGGCCAGCACACATGGCACATCAGCAGCAGGGAATCTTTTCCTGGAGCTGCAAAGGGAACCCAGCCAAGCAGTGCCCAGCTGCGCAGATGTCACCACAACACCTGGATGGTGCTAACCCCGAGCACAGCTGGGATTTCAATCCCATTTTCCTTGGTCTGAAGCTTGTCCCAGGCACAGGCAGGGAGGAAAGCCCCTCTGGGAAGGGGGGATGGCACCAGAGATGGCAGGGGGAGAGCACAGGGAATGCTCCTGCTCTCTGGGGCTGGCAGGGGAGAGAGGAGCTCGTCCCTTCTGTCCTGCTCAGGCCCCACAGCAGCTCCAGCTCTGGGAATGCCAACATCAGGACCTGGAGCTGCTGGAGCGAGTCCAGAGGAGGCCATGGAGATGCTCCGAGGGTTGGAGCCCCTCTGGAACCAGCCTGGGGGAGCTGGGGGTGCTCAGCTGATCCAGGGAGAGCTCAGAGCCCCTGCCAGGGCTTCAAGGGGCTCCAGGAGAACTGGAGAGGGACTGGGGACAGGGGATGGAGAGACAGGACACAGGGAATGGCTCCCAGTGCCAGAAGGCAGGGCTGGATGGGATCTTGGGCAGGAATTGTTCCCTGTGAGGGTGGGCAGGCCCTGGCACAGGAGCCCAGAGCAGCTGGGGCTGCCCCTGGATCCCTGGCAGTGCCCAAGGCTGGGCTGGATGGGGCTGGGAGCAGCCTGGGACATCAGAAAGTTGGGAATCCTCATGGCAGGAGTTGGACTGGGGGACCCCTTCAGAGATCCCTTCCCACCCAGCCCATTCCATGACTCAGCCATTGGGAGTCCCCTGCACAAGCCCACAATAATTCCTGTGCCTGATTTTCCATCCCAGTTCCAGCATGGGGAGGTGGCACCTCCAGGAATCCAAACTTCCCAATGCTCTGTCAGCACTGGGAGGCTCCCGAGTGCAGGAATTCCAGCTGTGAGCAGCACCAGCCCCCAACTCTTGCAGACATCCTGCTCTTCCCAGCCTGTCAAATGCTATCCCAGGAATTCCATAAAAACACCTTTCCCATGGCATTACATCCCCCTCCAAAAACAACCTCGATAAGAAACGTCTGCCTTGAGCACACGGGAACTTCAAAGAGGAAAAGCTGCTCATCCCAGCAAATGTTTGCTCCAGCTCCTGCCTCCAGAGTCCTCCAGGTGTCTGACAAATCCCTGGCCTGTCCCAGCCATTCCTAGCTGGATGATTAGCTCCCCCTGAACTCCTCCAAAGGGATCAGGGACCGAGATCAGAAGAATAAAACCAACCCAACCATGTGACAGCAGGTCTGGCCACGATGGCTTTCCAAGGAAATCCAAGCTCCCCGCACATTCCACATGCTCTGGGAACAGATAAAAGCCACATGGCACAGGAGGCTCCACCTCAGGCACCCGGGCAGAATCTGGCTCAGCCTGATCCCCCTGCTCAGAGCTTGCACGGAGCAGCTGCAGCCACCGCCTCCCGCAGCTCCTTCCTCTCCCCGAGCCTCCAGGAGCCAAGA
This sequence comes from Anthoscopus minutus, assembly GCA_013399455.1. Lineage (NCBI taxonomy): Eukaryota > Metazoa > Chordata > Aves > Passeriformes > Paridae > Anthoscopus > Anthoscopus minutus. The sequence continues at coordinate 47,124 of VWYI01006685.1, read as the reverse complement.
GTTTCACTTGGAAAAGGCTTTCCCCGCTCTGGAAGAGCAAGGCTGTGCCCTCAGCCAAAGGCAAGGCAGAACAACGGGATTGGGATTATCCTTGGCACTCCCAACACCGCAGGGGTCCCCTCCCGGAGGTGGGGACATTCCAGCCCCTCCAGGTGCCACAGGGGCTGCAGATCCAAAGCTGTGCTTCCACCAGCCCCTTCCACGAGGGGACCAGGCACGGGAAGTTTTCTGTGGCACTCGATTTAAGCAGGACCATCTTTGCTGGCTGGGAGTGAAGCTTTTCATCCCAGGTTTGTTTTGGTTTTTTTTTTTGGGGATTAGGGCTCAGGACATGGCTCCTCTTGGCTGCATGGAAGGAACTTGATGTTTTCTGCCCAGTCCACAGGGACTGGGATTCATTCTGACAATATCTGGTGGAACAGAGTCCCAGGTCCAGCATAATCCCTGAGCTGCCTCCAGAGGGATGGAGGGAGGCAAAGTGGTGGGAGGGGGAGCTTTTCCTATCCAAAAACCTCATGCTTGGACTCCATTCCATTCAAAAAAAGGGAAAAGAAACTGCAACACCAAAGGAACAAACCCTCAGCCTCCAAAGTCTTGTTTTCATTGCTCTGTGGAACTCAACCACTCCTGTACAAAGCCCAGTTTTTGTTTTCTGGGCATTTATAACTTTCCCTCCAGCAGCATTCCCACTCCAAGGCACAGGTGGAGCTCCCAGCAGGAGGGATTCCAGAGCCAGGAAGGGTTTGGAGCCCCAGGGATGAGTTACCTGTTTCCCACAGGGATATTTAAAGACAATTCCTGAATTTTAGCCTCCATAAAGACAAAAGAATTCCAGGATAAGCTGTCCTGGTTTTGGGGTGGATTTGGGAAGATGCAGCTTTGCCCCTGCCACAGCAGCTGTGGGACCCGGGACAGACCAAGGCAGGAAAATAGGGATGTGGAGGGAAGAGAAGGAAAATATTCCCCGATTTTAGACATTTTATGGCAGCTGGGAGTGCAAATCTGTAAATCCTGCTATTTCAGAGTGGCTTTTAAATCCCTCCAGGAATGGGAACTCCACCACTGCCCTGTGCCAGCCCTTCTGGGCAAGAATTTATCCCAAAACCCAACCTAAACCTCCCCTGGCACAAGCTGGGGCAGGTTCCTCTTGCCTTGTCCCTTGTTTCCTGGGAGCAGAACCTGCCTGAGGGGGAAGTTTCACCTCCTGTGAGCAAGAAAACAAATCCTGAAGGGGAACCTCCGCCCCAGCCCACCAAAACCAAGGCTCAAGTGGCTGCATCCACATTCCCAGCCTGGATTTAGCAAACTTTTCCCATTTGCATCATTCCATGCCCATTTTGCTGGGTTTATGCCATATATCTGTGATCCAGGATCTTCTCCAGAGCCTCCCTGGAGGAGCCTTTTATCTCCAAACCCAAATAAAGCACATTTTTAGGCAGGGCTGTCACATGGGAAAGATGCACTTTGAGCGAACAGCTTGAATTAACGAGCCAGTAAAACTTAAATTGACCTTTTTTTTGTAGCTCTTACCATTAAAGGGAGCGTCAAACTTCCCCTTTTTTTTTTGTTGGAATGGCAGAAATGGGTGAATGGAGCTCAGTTATGGTATCAAGTGATGCATTTCAGGTTTGCTGTCAAACAAAGAGAAATAAAAACCCCCTTTTCTCTCAGAGAGCATTTTACTGACTGATAACCAGGATAATTAGATTTTAACTGGGCTGCCCACAAAGAACCAGCATTCCAACCATCCCCTGCCTCCTTCCCAGCTCAAAAGGCTTTGCAGGGAGAAGCAGGAAAAAAACAAAAAAAAAGGAGGAACCATTAAAATCCCATTTCAACAGAATCCTTGTGTTTCTCAGAGCAAGGCCATTAAAAGATGCACTGATACCTCCAGGACTGGGTTCCCCCATCTGGGGAAAATCGGGATGTTCCTTTATCAGGGCTGTGCAGCAACCTGATCCTAAATAAAACCCATTTATTTCCAGCCTTGCCCCAGCTGAGCCCGGGATGCTGAGCCAGCTGTGCTGCAGATGTGCAGCTCCTGCAGCCCTGGCAGTGCCCCCGCTGCCACCCCGGCCTCTGGGGACTCCCTGCACATCCCAGGTCTCAGCAGGGAGAAGTGGAGCTCAGCAGCCGTTTGGGAAAGCTGACAGGACCTGGCTCCCTGCAGGATGAGCCAGGTCCTGCTCCTCCCCATCTCTCCAGCTCTGAATTCTCCACTTCTCCCCCTGGATGTCAATAATTCCCTCCCCAGGTTCCTGGCACTGCACCCTCTCAGCCACCCTGGGCTCCTTTCACCCACAGCACCCAGCCCAGAGATTTGGGAATCCTGGGTCCCACGCCACCTGAGCAGGGACAGAATTCCCAAATCTCTGCCTCCAGCCAGGCCTGGTCCCTCTCCAGCAGCCAAGTCCTTCACCAAACATGGGATTTTTATTTCTTCCCCCCACCAAAATATTTTTAAATTTTGAGTTTGGGAGAAAATGAGTGCCTTGGGATAAAGAAGCAGAATTTTCCAGTCAGGAAAACAAACCAGCCCAACCATTCCCACTTCCTAAAGCAGGTGACAGCCGTGGAGGCAGCAGCTCCTGCTTCCCCTTCCCACAAAAACCAGCGGCTCCCCATCCCAGTTTCCTTCCCAAATCAGTGCCCTCTTCCCACCAGCCCTGGAGGAACAGGAAAGGAGTTCCTGAGAAAACAGATTTTTTTTTTTCCCTAGGAAACCCTTCCCTTGTTTTCCTAGGAAAGGACAAACACAAGCCCTTACTGCAGAGGTCCAAGAGCACAGCCAGAAATCCCAGAACTTATAATTCCAAAAACATAAGCCTCTAAGTCAGGTTTAGAAAGCTCTCCAAGCACCTGACAGGTGAAGGCAAGCCCACAACTGAATCAGAGGCTCTCACAAAAAAAAAATTTAAAATGAAAAAAAAATAGTTTTTAAAAGCCCCCGTGCTCTTTAATCCTGGAAATACTCTGACCCTGTGGACACATAAAGGAGTTTTAAAGCTCTCCAGGTATCCAATATTCCAGGCAGGATGGATTTGTTTGGGAGGAATGTGCGGGTTTCCAGGTTCCATCAGGTGACAGCAGCCACCCAGGGGATGCGATCGGGGCTTCCCCGCGCCCGCCCGGGACAAAGCCAGGCTCGGGCTGGGTTCCCCCTTCCAGGGCTGAGAATTCCCGTGGGAGCGAACGCCCAGCTCCAGGACAGCGTCCCCGCGAGGCCACGGGGCCGTTTCTCCCTTAATTAGCCCCGAAGTGGCGGCACCTGCGCACACCGGGGTTAATTACTTTATTAGCTGGGCGCTGATGAGCCCAAGCGGTTCCAGCTGGGAGCGGAGGGCACTCGGCTGGGAAAGGAAAGCAAAAGCCGCTTTCAAACAAAAGGGAGGAAAAGCATCCCAGCATCGCCCCCAAAGCCCGGAAAATCCATGAAAATCTTGCAGGCGGCTTCCCGAGATCCTGGCTCAGCCCCAGCCGCTGCTTTTCGTGCACAATTCACAAGGACTTCGCTCCAGAGGGAGCACAAAGCTCTTTTGTTCCCCTTTTCCAGATGTGAGGTGTAGGGAAAGCTGGAGCAGGGCAGGTCACGGTGCCACTCCTGCGCCCCCCAAAAATTCCAGCGTGGAGGGGAAGCATCCAAGCGAACCCAGAGAGCAGGAAGGGCTTGAATTTGGTTTTTTAGTGCAAGAACAATAAAAAAAGGATTTTTAGCTGCAGAATTTTGTGTCTTTCCAAAGGGGAGCAGAGATAGCCCAAAATTCAGATTTCGGAGACGCTGCTCGGGCGGAGCTCACGGGGTACAAGGAGAGGAATAAAAGAAGAAGAACAGCAAACCCCAGCCCAATAAAAGCCAAATATTCCTTACAGCCACCTGCCAACAGCTAAAATTGATTTTAAAAGGGGATTAGGAGAAATAACAGCCATACCTTGGGGTGCCAGTGGTGCACAAGAGCAACAGGGATGAAGTCTGGGACAAATGGAGAGGAAAAGAGAGCGAGGCAGGGAACATCCCGAGAAGCAGGAATGGTTTCCATATCCTGAGCCCTCCCAGCCCCAGGGCTCAGGGACTGGCACCAAACCCTGCTCCGAGGGGAGGGGAAGGAGCAGGACGGGCTCTGCATCCCAGACAGCTCCAGCCTCTAACTCTGAGCAGGAACCCGAGGCACAGCTCATCCCGGGACATCCCGGGACATCCCAGGCCACCCGAACCCCGCTCATCCCGGCACATCCCAGGCCACCCGAACCCCGCTCATCCCGGCACATCCCGGCCCGCTCAGCTCCACCGGGGAGTTTGGGGACGCACAGACCTCACTGAACTCTCCAAGGGAAGGCGCTGGAAGATTCCCAAGGTTCCAAGCGAAGCCACAAAATTTCCACGGTGCCTCGTCCCCAGAATTCAGGCGGGCGCCAAGACCTCTGCATCCTGCCAGGAAGGGGACATCGCCCTCGAGCTCAGTCACTGTCCCTAAAAACGCCAGAATGAGGCAGAAACGCCAGCTCCCCGCAGCACCTTCACCAAAAGCTGCCCCCCGCAAGGGAACCAGGATTTACGGGCGGCTTCAATGCCGCTGCCAGGTGGGAAAACGGGATGGGCGGGGTTCTCCATCCCAATAATCTCTTCCAGCTGCTCCTGGCCACTGATGGCCCCACCTGGGCAGGGGAGGCACGCAGGGAGGGCACTGGCAGCTGCCAGGGATCCCTGTCCTCAGAGCCCTTCCAGGACCTGCTCTCTCCGTGGATGAATTCCTTCCTCAGGGAGCCTGAGCAGCTCAAGGGATGCTCTGCTCCTGCCTTGCACAGAGAATCCCCCCAGAGCCAGGTGCTCACTGGAATTATCCCATTTCCCAGGGGTTTTCTCCAGAAGAAGGGGAAAATTCTCATCCCATCCCAGCCCTGGCATGGCAGGGACACCTCCCCCTGTCCCAGGCTGCTCCCAGCCCTGTCCAGCCTGGCCTTGGGCACTGCCAGGGATCCAGGGGCAGCCACAGCTGCTCTGGGAATTCCCTTCCACGGCCTGCCCACCCTCACAGGGAAGAATTCCTTCCCCAGATCCCATCTATCCCTGCCCTCTGGCAGTGGGGAGCCATTCCAGCATCAAATCCCCACTTTTCTCCCCCTGTCCCTGCACCTCTCTCCCTGGATTTGTTGTGTCCTTCCCACCTCTCTCAAAATAGTCTCACTTTTTTCCACTTGGAATTTCTTTCTAGCCCTGACATTCCTTTCATCCAAGCAGACAGCAAACATTTAAAGGTATTTATCTTCCTCTAGCAGCCTGGCTGTGACCTCACACAGTGTGGAATTGTAGAATTCCAGGCTGGTTTGGGTTGGAAAAGACTTTGAAACTCATCCCATTCCATGGGCAGAGACAACTTCCACCATCCCAGGTTGCTCCAAGCCATGCCCTGGAAATAAATTTGGAGTAAACTCACTGAACTCCAGGAATTTAATGGGGATAAAAATAGCACCACTGATTCCAGCAGAGAATGTTCCTGTGGGTTGTCCAAGGTGAAGTCTTCACCTTTCAGGGACTTTGGGCTCCTTATTTCTGGGCTGATTGGACTCTGCAAAATCTGCCCAGACTGAGGGAAATGGCATTCCCAGCATCCACAGGTTTGTCTGGTATGTTGTTGGATAAAGTTACAGAACACAACCTGCTCTGCAGCCAGAAGTTTGGAGAGAAAGTTCCAAACACAGAAACCACAATTTCTGTTTATGTGTGACCAGCTTCACCTCCCCGGGGCAGTGCCACGGATTGTGCTGATCGTGTGACACAAATTCCAAGGGAATTCCATGGAAAAAGGAGGTTTTCAGCATCCAAACCATCCCACTCCCAACTTCTCAGCAGTGGCCTCAACCTTCCAGCCCCGCTGCCTCCTTGGGGGATTTCCAGCGGGAGCAATCCCAGCCTGTTCCTGCTGTGAGGGTTTTCCTTGGATCAGCTGTGGCAAAACTGAAAGGAGGAGAGGAGAAAGTTGAGCTGGAAGAGGAGGAGAAAAGGCTTTTGCCAGGCACCAGGGATTTTTCCAAGCCCCAAAGGCTCCAAGAGCTCTGCCCATCCAAATCCCGGTGTCTCCTCCCACCCCATCCCAGCTGAGACGCCCTGGAAGTGCCCGGGGTGCTCTGCCTCACTCCCCCTCGCTTTTCCAGGTGAAAATCCCTCTGGAAGGACAAAGCTCAGGTGTGGATCCACCTTTCCCCCCACTCTTGGGGACAGCCGGGGATCCATCAGCAGTGGCAGCCAGGGGATAAAACTCCCAGCTGGAATTTGGGAAGGAGGAGAAGCGGGATGTCAGTGATGTGGGTTTCTCCCGACTCTGGAGTTGAGAAAACAGAACAAACAGCAAAGGGAGGAGCTCTGATGTGAGAGCAAAACGGGGCTGGGGGAGATTTCCAATTCCATCTGCCCTTGGATAAAGACAGATAGTGAAATACCTCTGGATGAGGAAAAATGTTTCCAATGTGATGGAAAGGCTGTTAGCAGGGGCAGCAGCTCCAGGGGTTTTATCTCCCTCGCCAGGACAAAGGTTCATTAATCATCTGGCAGTTTTATGCACCCAATCTTATCTTGCCAAAGCTCCCCGTGCTCCCCTTCCAGGACATCCTGGAGCAGCACTGGAATATTGATTCCCATCCTTGTCTCCATGTTCTTCTCTGGAATTGCTGTTATTTAGGGAGATGGGAACACGGGCATGGCTCTGCCCCAGAACGAGCAGAGCATTCGGGATAAGGACTGGAAAATCCTTTTAATAATGAGGAGAAATCCCAGAATTGTGGAATGGGTGGGGAGAGTCCTTAAAGCTCATCCAGCCCCACCCCTGCCATGGGACACCTTCCACTGTCCCAAGGTGCTCCAAGCCCATCCAGCCTGGCCTGGGACACTTCCAGGGATGAGGAATCCACACCTGCTCTGGGCAACCCATTAAAACCCAGGACCTGCAGGAAGAGGGGATACAAGGCCACAAGTAGGAGCAAAGCCAAAACTGTCCAAAATCCCAAAATTCTCTTGGGAAGGACCTTTGGAGAACACAGCTGGTGGATCCTTCCTTAGCTCTGGAAAAATGGGAATATCCATCTCCTTCTCCTGGCTCAGCAGATGAGATTCCCCAGCCATCAGCTGTTGTTTTTTATAATTTTTCCTGAATCTCTTGGCAAGAGATTCCCTTCCCTGACATCCTAAACAGGGGCTGTGCTCCTGCCTGCGTTGGGAGCAGGCAGGGAAAGGCGTTTTTGAGGAATCTCAGCTGGGGGAAGCCCAAATCCCCATTTCCCATCAACCAACCAAGCACCTGAGGCTGGCTGACACCACAGAGGAGCTGCTGAGCTCTGGGCTCAGCTTAACCTCTGTCAAACCTGACAGCACTCCCAGCATTCCCGCTGGGAATTGCTGCTGGGAGCGGCAGCACCCGTGGCCATCCCCGGGGAAGGGCCCCAGCCAAGAGCAGCCAACGGGATCCAGGGATGGAATCCCACCAGGAGCAGTGGGGTCAGGGGCCGGGATGGGCACAGGCTGTGGGAAAAGATCCAGAGGGTTAAAAACAAACCCCATTTTCCTGAAAAATGATTCCTGTGGGAACGGCAGAGGGGCGTTGGGAACGAGCTGAAAGAGGAAGGGGTGGCAGGGCTGGGAGGTGACACTGAGGAGCACCCACAGGACGAGCACCAGGCTTTCCCAGTGATCCCAGCAGGAGTTTGGAGCTGGCTTTGGAGCTCTGGGGGGCACTGGGAGGCACGGCCGGCGCTGTTCCAGGGACAGCCACGGCTCCACCACGGCCACGCCGGCGGCACCGCGCCCCGGGCAGCGCCCAGAGCTGCCCACGAGCGACAGGAACCAGCGGCACGAAGCAGAGCAGGGACAGAAACGCCGTGTCCCTGCAGGAGTGACCTTGCAGGAGGTGCAGCCTGAGGAGCCGTGCAGCCACGGCTGCTCTCCTCGCCCCGGCCCGCGCTTACGCAATGATTTATTTGCATCCTGCCCGAAAACAAATGGGTGTTTTACATATTTATATCATAAGATAAAGTGATCCTGCAGCTGATCAAAGCCAGGGCAGATCTGGAGGCGATTACAGCAAGTGTTTGCTTAACAGAGGTCATGATGCACTCGGAGCGGGCGAGGCTCCGGCTCTGCTCCGCACATGTGAGCGCTCCAGGAAGGTCGGGAGAGGCCCTGGCTCCCAGTGCTGCCTTTCCAAGAGTTCAAGCAAAGCTGAACCTGGCTCCTCAACCTGGCCTGGGGACAAAGGACTGGTCAAGGGGAGCAGTGTTGTGCTGTTTGTGAAATGAAATTGAGTTTAAAGAGGTTTGTGTCCCATGGAAGCTCAGTTTGGGTCATTTGGAGCTCTGGAGAATCCTGAGGGAGCTGGGAAAGGGGCTCAGGAGGCTCAGGGGGAATCTCTGGCTCTGCACAGCTCCTGACAGGAGGGGACAGCCGGGGGTCGGGCTCTGCTCCCAGGGAACAGGGACAGGAGCAGAGGGAACGGCCTCAGGCTGGGCCAGGGGAGCTCAGGTTGGACAGCAGCAGGAATTTCCCCATGGAAAGGGAGCTCAGGGATTGGAAGTGCCCAGGGAGGTTTGGAGTGCCCATCCCTGGAGGTGTCCCAGGATGTCCTGGAGGTGGCACTGAGTGCTCTGGGCTAGGGACAAGGTGGGGATGGGGCTGGGACTCTGATCCTGGACCTTTTCCAGTCTCAGTGATCCCGGTTCCATGACTGTGAAATGGGGATGAGCCTGTCCAGCGGCTCCTGTGTCCTGGCAGGCCGGGCTCTGGCTGGAAAAGCCGGGAGCAGAGCACAGGGATGCTCCACTCTGCAGACCTGGCACACCCTGGGCTGGCCTTGGAGGGATTTTCCTGGCTGGAATCCAAGGTTTCCACTGAACCACACAGCTGGGAATGGGCAAAGGATAAAGTGGGTGCAGAGTTTCCTCCTGGAAAGCCTTGCAGTGGCTGGGCAGAGCCTACAAGATCCAGGGATGACCAGCAATGACCAGTCCAGCCTGGCTCTATACTGGGATATACTGGGAATACTGATCCCATCCCTCAAGCTGGGTGTCCAGGAGACTTTTCCAGCTTCCATCCCCACGGGAAATCCAGGCTGATGCCAGGGGATGTCCCTGGTGCATCCCCTGCCACTTCACTGAATGTCATCCCAGAGTTCGATTTCTGCCTGCTCCCACTGAAGCAGCAAATTCCTGCTCTTACACTGGAGCCTGGACTCCAGCCCTGGAAGAGCCGAATTCTCGCTGAAGACCAGCCAGGAATTTGCCTTCTCCTGAACTTCCAGCCCTGCAAAGCCACGCTGGGACCTTCCCTTCTTTCCACGCAGCACAAACGCCCGTGCAAGGCTCAGGAGACAAATCCAGCCGGGATTTGCAATCCCTGGGATCTCATTCCCGGCCACATCTGGGCCCTGCCGGCTCCATGCAGAACTGCAAGCGAGCTGCGGGACGGGAGCGTTCCCCTCCGGTCCATGGGATGCTGACATGAAACCACAGCCTCGTCTCCCAGCTCCCGCTCCATTCCCGCCCCTGGCTCCTTTCCGTCACATTCCTGCTGCATCCCTGCAGCCAGCGCTGCCCCCGGCGATGGAGAGGGATCCCTGATGGATGGAAAGGGATCCCTAATCAATAAAGAGGGACTCCTGAGAGAGGGATCCCTGATCAATGGAGAAGGGTCCTTAATCAATGAAGAGGGATTCCTGATTTATAGAGAGGGATCCCTGATCAATAGAAGGGGATCCCTGATCAATGGGCGGGAATCCCTGATCAGTGGGATTGGAATCCCTGATCAATGGGCAGGAATCCCTGATCAATGGGCAGGAATCCCTGATCAATAGAAGGGGATCCCTGATCAATGGGCGGGAATCCCTGATCAGTGGGCTGGAATCCCTGATCAGTGGGCAGGAATCCCTGATCAATGGGCGGGAATCCCTGATCAATAGAATGGGATCCCTGATCAATGGGCACGGATCCCTGCCCAGTGCCGCAGCTCCCGGTGCTCCCGGTGCTCTCCCTCCGGCGCTGACCGCGGGCGCTGCTGCCGGCTCGGGAGCGATTCCTGAAGGCGCGGCTGCCCTTGGGAATGGTGCGAACCCCCCGGAGCTGGGAAATGCAGGAATTTTTGGCGAGGCTTTCCCGTCAGTGCCGGCGGGGGTGACTCCAGGTCAGCGGCTCCGAGCGCGGAACCCCGGGATGCTCCGGCTCTGCTGAGCCTCTCCCCCGTCTCATCTCCCGCTCCTCCTTCCCTGATCCCACAGAACTTTTCTCCCCGTGTTTAGCTCCTTGCACACCGCTGGAAGAGCAGCCAAAGCGCCAGCAGCGCCGACCAGCTCAGCTCAGCTCAGCTCAGCTCAGCTCAGCTCAGCTCAGCTCAGCTCACTTGTGTTCAGTGCATTCCCATTCTCACGAACCCCAACTTCCCTGGCAGTTCCACCCCTCGAAATTGAACTCCTGGAGGTTTTCCCATGAAAACACCCCGTAAAAATGTCCTTGGAAAACAGCAAAAGCCTGGAAACTTAACAGAAAAGAACCCCAAAAACCCCTAAAAACAAGCAAACAAAAAAAAGCCAAACAAAAGAAACTAAAGGTTTGTCTTTTAGACAGAAATCATCTCAGCAGCATGAGCAGGTTGGAGCAGTCTGGGCATGGGACAGAGGCTCTGCCATGGAAAAGGGATTATTTGGTCTATAAAGGGATTTTGATACAAAATACGTGAAAGAACCGAGACTTCCTGTAGCCAAATTCCTGCATAAAACATAAAACTGGCCCAGACTTCAAACAACATCTCCAAAACTTTCCAGCAGATCCATTAAGAGCTGGGTTTTTAAGGAAGCCAAGGGAACCAGGGCTGCCACCCAGCATTTTGCTGATTTTATTTGGGAAATTCTGTGTTTCTCACCACCTACACTTGCTAAAAAGGGCTCACCACGAGTTTTAAGGATATTTCTTGGCTTAAATGGCAGAGGGGGTGAATCCAGGCTGGATTGTGCCAGGATTGGGGAGCAGGGGTGCCACAGCCTCCACCCCTGACACCCCCAGATGTTGGTGGGGTTTCCTCAGGTGGACACCAGCTGTGGGAATGGGATGGAGGCCAGCACACTCAGCTTCTCCATATCCAGGGAAAACCAGACCTTTTGGGATTTGCCCTTCTGCTTCCAAGACTTTCCTCACCACAACATCCCCGAGTTTAACAGATCCCCCAAAAACGCTGCTCCACCAGGATGGCGACGGGGTGACAATGGGGAAATGACCTCCAAATAAAGGGTTCACATCCACTTCCCTCCAAAAACCCAACCCCCTGGATCAGCCTGCAAGCTCTTGGCAAGCCTAATCCTGATTTTCCCACTGCATCCCCCCAAAGCTCTGCAGAGCCCTCGGCAAAGGACAGATTTCATCCTCCTTATCGGAGCGTCGGAGACAACATTTATCTTCCTGACAGGAGCCAGCCTGGTCCCCCAGCACAGAGACAAAGGAAAAGGCCACAAGCCCCAGGAGGGCCTGGGCTGTTCCAGCTGGTGCAGCTGAGGGGTGAATTCCTGGGCAGCTCTTGTTCCCAGTTTGTGCACGTGGAGCTCCGGGATGGTTCCAGCGCACTGGGGCTGGTGGGAGCTGGAGCAGATCCCGGCTGTGCACACGGAGCACAGATCTTGATGGAATTTTGGGATGTTTGGGATCCTGGGGGCCCTTCCCAGCTCCTGAAGCCACGTTCTCCTTGGCTCCAGGGCCGGCTGGGCCACAGGACAGGGATGAAATAATTTTTGGATTTGCTCAGCGGGAGCAGCGAGGGTTCAGTGGGGAGGGTCTCCCAAGGCTTGGGAAGGAGATGAAAGAGCCTTTTCTCCATTCCAGGCTGGAGCAATGGTTCCCAGCCCATTCCCACCTGGGAAACCTGGACAGAACCCTCTGCCCAAAGCTTTGGGATGGAAGGGACCTCAAAGCTCATTTTGTTCCAACCCTGGCACCCTCCACTATCCCAGGATGCCCCAAGCCCCATCCAGCCTGGCCTTGGGCACTTCCAGGGATGGGGTTTGTGCCCTGGTCAAGATGGGGAAATGCCACAGGAATTCTGGAGCAGCTCCTAAAGCCCCAGGCTTGCTGTGCCCTGCGAGGGAAGATTTTGGGAATTGTTTCCACCAAGTTTCTGGCAGCTCCTCGGCTGCCAGCACCAGTCCCAAACTGGTTTGCAGGAAGGAAACCACTCCCATGCTGGGCACCACAGGCTCCAGACACATCCAGCAGCTGGGACAATGCACCACAAACCAGGACTTGGGCAGAGCTGGAATCTCCCCATCTGCAGGATAAGTGTGGCAGCTGCTCCAGGGACAGGAGGGAAGCAAAGCAAATTCCCTGCCTGGGATGGAGACCCTGGGTTTGCAGCCTGGATCCATTTTTCCAATAATTCTCCATCCTGCTGGAGCTGGATTCTGGGCAGGGAGGGAGGAGGCACCTGAAACACTCCCTGAGCCTTTATTAACACCTGGTTTTTCTTCAAAAACATCTTCCTGATTCATCCCGAGTTTGAGCTGCTTCCTGCAGCTCCACAGAGTCCATCTGGGATGTGCCAGAGATCTGCAGCCAGGCAGAGCAGCCCAGCCCCAAAAAACACAGTGTCCTGCCATGGAGAGGGTGTCTCCATGACCTTCCCCTCTCCAGACTTCCAGGTTTTGTTTGCTTGAACTCTCAGCTCCTTTTTTATGGTTCCTCCGAGCTGACAGGCTCAGCACAGGCTCTGCTCCCGTCATTCTGACATCCAGATTCCAGGCAGAGCTTGCCAGCCCCGTGGAAAACAGGTCCTGGGAGCTGGTGGAACCAAATCCCAAGGAAACAACCAGCAGGGCTGCCCTGGTGCTAAAGGAGAAGTTTCCAAGCCCATTTCTTCACCTCGGGTGGAGCTGCCCAAGGCTGGGATTATCCCAAGGGCAGGTGCACACTTGGATCTCCCTCCCCACCAGCCAGAGCCGAGCCTGGAGAGGCACCTGGAGGTTTGGCCCGTGGAATTCAGCAGAAATGAAGCATCCCTGCCTTTGGCTGAGTTCAGCCTCCCTCCAGTCCAGCCATCCATGGCCCTTCCAGCCCGGAGCTGCTCCCTGCCCACAGAGAGGCTTTTATTGGGGTTCAGTGAAAGTGTCTGCAGCTGATCCAAGAGTTCTGGGATCACTCACTCCATGGGGATTTCCCTCAGCTGCTCCTCGCCCCTGGCTGGATTTTGGGTGGCAGAACATTTGGGTTTTGGCAGCAGTTTTCCCAGGATCTGCAAAGGAGCAGGCACCAAAGGCTCATAAACCACAGTGGGAATTATGTGCAAGAACAGCTCAAGCTCCATGGAAAATCCCAGCTGGCCCAGCAAGGCATGCTCCCCTCCCTGCTGGGAGCTCCAGCACCTCACACTGAGGTCAGGGAAAGTAACAATCCAGAGTCCAGCCTTGGAAATTCCAGCAATCAGGACATGGGGTCTTTGTCCCTCATCACCAGCCCCATTGCTCCTCTTGAAGCTGAGATACTGGAATTGCCCTTTGGAACATTTCCAGAGGGGCCAGCTTCAAGCCCTGGGAGCTCCCCACACTCCCAAAGCTGCACTGAACTCCCCAGAGTAGGAGCTGATTTTTTTCAGGGTGGCCTGAAACGCTTCCCTCAGCGCAGTGCACTGAGCCCGTGCCAGAGCCAAGGCTTGGTTCAGCTCTGCTGGATCCCACAGACTCCCTGATCCCACAGCCTCAGCCCCTGTGGGTCCTTCCCACTGGAGAAGCCAGCGCTGACCAGCTCAGCGCAGTGCATTCCCACATGGACAGGAACTCCAGCTTTGCTCCCAAATCCCAGCCCTTCAATCCCACCCCATGAAAATCCCCTCAAGCCAGACAGGGGTTGGACTTCTGGAGGAACTTCCATGGGGGAAGGAAGGAGCTGCTGCCCTGGGATAAAAGCTGGACAAGACAATTTCCCCCAGCTGCCCTCCACTGCTGCAGAAGCCAAACTGGCTCCCAGTGGGATCCTGCTCTCCCCAGAAGTGCAGCATCCATCCCTCCCACACTGCCCAGCTCTCCCCATGGATGGGGTTCCCTTCCCAACCCGCATCCCCAGCCCTCAAAGTGCCTCCCAAAACCCCCAGCAGGAACCCAGTGCTACTGGGAAAGCACAGAACTCCTTCTGTTTATTGTGGAATCACACATTTTTATATCAAAACTCCTGCTGGGATGGAAGATGAGGAATGGAAACACATCCTCAGCAACCCACGCACGCTCTGGCTCCCACTGGCTGCTCCACCTGGATCCCACCCAGCTGCAAAACTGTCTGGGAGCTCCCAGAGCCATCCAGGGAGGCCTGACCCCAGCCAGCTCCTTGTCCTGGCTGTTGGATCATCCCAGCCTGTCCTTCCCGAGCCATTTCTGATCCCAGCCTCCCTGCCCGGGCTCTCCTCCCTCCCTGGCTTTGTGCAGGGATGAGCTCCAGCCCTGCCTGGCTGCAGCAGGGCCTGTGCCCCTCGCCCGTGGCTCCTCTGAGTCACCTCTTGGCCAGACACGGAGCAAAGCTCTGCTGAATGGAGCAGCAAAGCCAAAGGCCCGGCTCCGACCTGGCTTTGATGGCAAATCAAATCATTCATCTGCTGTGGGAGGGGAGCACAGCCTTTTCCCACTGGGAATGTCCTTCCCACTCCTGGCTGCCACCTCTGGGCCTTGTCCAGCCGGGGAAGGCAGCAGTGACCATGGGATGCTCCATGTGGCTCCGAGGTGGGAGCTTTGGGCTGAATTACCTCAGATTTGGAGCAACCCTGGAGCGTTTTGTTGTTTAAAATCAGACCAGCGCTGCAGTGGATTCCACTGGGAGCTAATCCCTGGGAGGTTTTCCCTGCTGGAAGGGGCTGGGAGGATGCTGGAGGGTCTGAACCTCTCCTTTATCATCTCCAGGGCCGTGTGGAGGATGAGATCCCTCAGCTCTGGGCCTCAGGGCACGTTTCCACGCTCACTTCACCCCATTTCTGGGTTCTGGCTGGCACAGGTGAAAGCAGCTCAAAAAAATTAACATCCCAAAAATGCTGAAAGCTCAGAAATGCTCTCGTGGAGTGGGGAGGATTCTCCATGCACATTCCAGTGAGGGAATATCAACCTGGCTTCATTTCAACAACATTTCTGTAGGAATAGGGGCCTGTGGGCACAGCAGAGCTGCTGCAGGGAGCAGAGCAGAGCAGAAGGGGGAAGAACAGGAAATGAACAGGCTGAGACCTGGAAGGAAACAGGGAGAAAAAGGGGGGAAAAGGGAGGGAAAAAGGAGGAGGTAAAGGGGAGATGTTGCTCCAGATGGCAGGAGCAGGAACAGCCACTGGCACAGGCTGTCATCCAGCTCTGCTTGGAGCTGGCTGGGCTTTACTCTGCCAGGAATTAATAGGGCAAAAGTAGAACTCAGAGCAGTGCAGCAAAGCTAAGCTTTGCCCCAAGAGTGGGGAGTCTTGGAGCCCAAGGGAAATTCCCAGGGAATCCCAGTTGGGAGAGCAGGGTTTGGTGGGACTGGCACTGCTGCAGCTCCTGAAGGATCCAAGGGGATCAAGGACCCATCCATCCCAAATTCCTGCAGAGCCTCTCAGCAGCCCTGGGGTGTTTCTCTTCCAGGAGGTTCCTGGCACACGCCCCGAGGCAGGAGGGAGCCAGGGTGGGCTCTGGATGGGTTGGAGATTGTTTTTCATGGCTTTTCTGGGGTGTTGAAAGAAATCCTTTGTTCTCCATGACCTGGGAGCTCTTGGGAGTGCGGCGGGGTCGTGCTGGAGCTCTGGAGCTCATTAAATCCCAGCACTGAAGCTCAGGAGCTGCAGAGAGCTCCCTGAGCTTTATTGGTGATGTCAGCAGCACCTCGGGGGCTGCTGGCAGCCTCTCCCTGCCTGCAGCTCTCCCAGGGCTCCCTGAGAAGCCCAGGCTGGAAGTGGGATGGGTTTCCACACCACCAAGCCCTGTGCTGGCACCTGGAGGGCAGAGCTGGCACATCCCAAAGGAATGGGATGTCCCAGGCTGCTGGGAGAGGGCAGAGGGGGCACTTGGAAGGAATTGGCCTCAAAGACTCACCAAAACAACCAGGATTTGCATTAAAGCTCCTTTCCCAGGAGGCACAAGAGAAGCACACACGAGGCTGTTCCATCTCCCTGGATCCATCTGCCCTGTTTTAGCCCACAAATCCTTCCCTGCACTTCCACTTGCTGGAAGCAAATGATTTTCCAGATGGCCCCAAAAAGAGAAAGACAAATCCACCACGTGGTTTGGATGCAGGGATGGAGCTGCCCCTTCCCTCAGGCTCCTGCTCTGAACAGAGACAGCCACAGGGCCACCCCAGCCAACTGCAATGGGCAAAAGCCAAATTCATGGCCCAGTTTTGTCCTGCTGAGGGAGGTGGGTGTCGAAGGAGCGCTCAGAGGGAGCAGCTCATCCATCCCCTGAGGGCTGTGCTGTTCAAAGCCACCTCACACAAGGCCTGGAGCCGTGGCTGTGCGGAGCTCTGCGCTTACAGCCCCGTGGAATTCCAGGAGATCCCAAAGTGTGCCCACGCTGCAGCCATTCCCAGTATCCTGGCCACCAGGAAGAGCTTGTGCCCATCCCAGTCCAGCTCCACAGGCAGGACAGAGGCCTCTGGAGCCTCCCACTGATTGTAATTAATGATTTTTAATCTGCTGAGGGGAGGCCGACAGCGCTCCCATTAACTCCATCCTTTCCCTTTGGAAACCCAGAGCTACAAACTCCCTCTGGTGCCACTGTGGGACAGGGAAAAAGGAATAAAGAGTTGAGCATCTCAGGAGGAGATGGATTTATCGTCTGCTCTTGCTCACAGAGCAGACCCATCACGGCACGGGGGAAGAGCCGGCCTTGGAGAAGCCAAGCTGGAGATTTCCCCAAATCCCTGAGGAGAACAGCTCCTGCTCATCCCAGAGGCTCCAGGCCTGCCCTGGATATCCACCAGGCTGGGAAAGAGCCAAGACTCCAGCCCCAGGCCTCTGCTTTCCCTCCTGGTCTCGGCCCTGTGCTCCGTTCCAGGCTCTCTGTGGCAGACACATCCAAAGGCCACGGGGCCACCAGAACCTCCAAGACACCAAATTTTAAGGTCCCCAGAAGAAAGAAGCTGATGAACCCCTCCAATACATCTCCCTCAGCCCTCTGGGAGCTGTGGAGATCTCCCAGAGCAGGAATTCCCCAGCAGAGCAGACCACACAGACGCAACCAGCTGGGAAAAAAAGAGCCTGGATTCTTTTTCTATCTATTTTTTTAAAATATATATATATCTGTTTTTTCTGGTGTTGCTTTAACCTGCAGACAGTAACTCAAGGAGGTGCCACTCATCTCCTAAAGCTCCCTCCTGCCCAACCTTAAATGACATCCAGGGAGACACAGAAAAACCCTCTGGGCTCCCTCTTGGCACCATCACAAAGCACAGAAGCCGAGCTGGGAACCCCCAAAGGTGCCAGCACATCTCCAGAGCAGTCTGACACCCTCAGTGTCCCAAAACTCTCCTTTTTCACCTGAAATCTGAGTTCATTTTAAAGGCAGCAGTTGCATGAGCACTTCTGCATGTGGTGAAGTTGTAAAACTTGGCCCAAGGATTCCCTCACCATGGTTTAAGTGTTATTTTAGGGGGGAGGGAGGTTGTAGGCACTGGAAATCCAGACCTACCCAAGCTTTAAATGAGTCTCTTTTTTTTTGGTCCTGCAGACTGAAATTCCTGGAGTTTAAATCCCTGCTCCTTTTCTTTGGAACAGCACCTGGGAGGAGGTTTAACCCCCTGAACAAGCACTACCATAGAAAAAAAGAAAGTTTATTGGTTCTGTTCTTTAGAGGAATATAAATGTGTTATTAACAGCATCAGGGATTATTCAAACATGGGGAAAGCAAATTAAAAACTAATTGTGTCCTCACCATTTCCTGAGTTTTTGTGCTTTTCCTACCCTGCAGTGGGAGGTGCTGCACAAGAGTGGAGGGATGGGTGGGAAAGGCCTTCCCTGCCTTGGATTTTCCTTTCCTGCTTCTTTTCACTTCCCTGTCTCCACAGTCCGGAGAAGGAAACCCTGGGAGCTCCCAGAGCCAAAACAGTTTGGATTTTCTCCTCCTCACCCCTTAATTTGCATGAAATCCTCCTTTTTCTGCACTGCAACTTCTAAAATATTGTGGATAAAATAGGAAATAAGAGAAAATTCAAACTCTGGGGGTTTGAGTGCAGCCCTTGGGCGAGGAAAAACCAGCACTGGGAAGAGACTCAGGGAATTCCCTCATCCCTGGGAGGGCTGAAACCTCTCCTTAAACCTGTGATTAACCACAATTAACATGAGCTCAGCAGCACACTTTAACAGGAGGGTAATTAACACCCAGCTCTGGAGTTGCTCTCTCTCACCCTGTCCTCTGTGATATTATCAATTTACACAAATTCCAGGCATTAGGAAAGAAATTAATTATTATTTCTCATGCAAGCTGCACACAAACCTAGGCTCCTCCTCTACAGAGAATAAATCAGGGAAAACATAAATTCCTCTGCTTACCTTGCTCTTGGAAATGCTTTTCCATATCCTTTTGAGGTTCCTTGCAGGGGATATTTATCCTCCACAATAATTCCCCATCCTGCTGCAGTTCCAATGGTTTATAAAAGGATGCAAAAGAAAATCCACTGACCTTGGGGCCCTGGGGGCTGAGAGCTCTGCAGATCCCTCACTCCTGAAGGAGTTTCCTGAAGGGAATCCTGTTTTTCCAAGTGGAACAGCACAAATTCCTGGTGAGAAGGATCAGAATTGGGTTGTGGGTTAGCGTGGTTTGTCTGGCACAAAGCTGCACCTCCAGCATTAAATCAGTGAAGGAGAGGGAGAGGGTTTGAAAAAAATGGGGATTTCTGTGAAATTCTCCAGGATTTTCCCTGGGAGGTTGTTTACAAGGCATGGATTTCATGAGACCAGACAGGTGAGCACAAAACCTGCTTGGATCAGCCACAGGCGTCACCTTCTCAGCAGCGTTCCTCATCCCCACCCTTGGGCAGGAATTGGAATGGAATGGAAAAGGGAAAGGGAAAGGAAGAGGGAAAGGGAAAGGAAGAGGGAAAGGGAAAGGGAAAGGGAAAGGGAAAGGGAAAGGGAAAGGAAATCTCCTTGGAAAGGAGATGTTCCAGGGTTTGCAAGGTTTTCCAGGGAAGATGCCCTTTGGGAATGTCCCGTCTGGGGGTGCTGCTGTTCTCATCCCAAGGACACCCCGGAGAGCCCCTGCTGAGGATGCACAGCTCCCTCGGAGCCCCGGGGCATCCCGAGGGACTGGAGCTGTCCTGGAGGTGTCTGAGCAGCCTCTGGATCACCCAGGGGAGGGAAGGACTCAGAGCAGGTGTCCCTGCAGGGATTCACTTCCACCTCCAAAGGAAAATCCCTGTTTGAGTCAGGAATTCAGGCCTTGCCAGCCCTGAGTTTCCCTGATTCTCCTGGAATCTTTTGCACACCTGAGCTGCTGTGGGTGGTGATTTGGGGTCTCTGAGCAAAGAGCCACTATAAATTCCTATGATTTCTCCCTGGGATGGATTTCCCCAAGGAGCTGAGGCTGCCCTGGATGCCTGCAGTGCCCAAGGCCAGGTGAAGCCCTCCCCACCACCTCAGGGGGGATGAGCAGCAGGGTCCCCACATCCCATGGGGAGGGGACAGTGAGGGCTGGACCTTTCATCTCCAGAGTCCCTTTAATTCCCCAAATCCCGAGCCCCAGGGTCAGTCTGAAGGTAAAATCGAGCTGGTTTCCATCTTCCCAAGGGCCCCAAAGAGCAGAGAACTGGATGAAAGCCACACAGGGCTCTTCCCTGCTGGCAACTCCAAGCTCCTCGTTAGGGCCTTTGCTGAGAGAAATGTAATTTAGCCACTGATGTGTCTCTACCCAGGGACAAACTCAGCAAGAGCAGCGTGGAGCCTTTATGTCCCCACTGTCCCATCCATTTTGCTGCTCTTTCAGCACCCACATCCCTGGCTGGGATCTGCTTTGATGGTTTGTTGGTTCAGGGTGTAATCAGCACTAATCATTTCTCCACCCCAGGACTATTAGGCATGTTTGGGAAGTGATTTTCCCCCTCCTCAGGGACCCAGCAACTGGATACCTTGTGTGGATTTCCTCCACTTCAGCATATCCCGAGGCCTCGAGGAAATTAGCAATCCAAACAAATTCTGCTGGGGTTTCAAAGATGAATTCTTGTAATAACACTGCCCTGAGGTTGGATTTGGGGCTGGAGCTCTCTGCAAAGCAGGAAAATGTCCCAGACAGAGAGATTTGCCCAAACTTCAGCTCAGTGGTCACGTAGTTTTGTTGTCCCCCTTCCCTGCACTGATTACCCAGATTATTTCTGTCTCAGTCTCTTTTCCCTGCCCAGAAACTCATCCTTTCCACGAGTTCCAGAGAAAAATGAAAGCAAGCAGAATAAAAATAGAAGAGGAAAAATAAAACCAAACCAACCCAAAACCCCAACTTGCTATCTGCACTGCCTTTTGCTTCTGGCACTTGCAGAGCTGTTCCTCGCTTTGTTTGCTTTATTTCTTGCCTTTTTGTCTCCCCTTTCCCAAGAGGGAACTGCAAAGGTCAGACACTGCCGTGCTCCCTGTGTCCTGCAGGAGCTGCCTCAGCCCTTGGCAGGCTCAGGAACCAGAAAATTCCTTAGGAGAGATCCCTCCAGGCTTGGGAAGAGCAGCAGGAGCAGGACATGGGAATCCTGAGCCCTGGGCTGAGAGCAGCACAGCAGCCAAATCCTCACCCTGGGCTGAGCACTCAGGGAAGGGGAACATCCAAGGGCAGGGAAAAAGGGGGAAAAGGGGATTTTGTGTCTGGGTTAGAAGGGCTGGCTGAGGGAGAAGAGGGGATTTTATGTCTGGGTTGAAAGGGGTGGATGAGGGGGAAATGGATTTTTTTGTCTGGGTTAAAAGAGGAGGATGAAGGAAAAATTAATTTTATATCTGGGTTAAAAGAGATGGATGAGGGAGAAGAGTGGATTTTAGACCTGGTTTAAGAGAGGTGGATGTGGAAAAAGAGGGGATTTCATGTCTGTGTTAAAAGAGGTGGATGAGAAAAAGAGATTTTATGTCTGGGTTAAAAGGGATAGGTGAGGAAGAAGAGGGGATTTTATATCTGGGTTAAAAGAGGTGAATGAGGGAGAAGAGTGGATTTTAGAACTGGCCTAAGAGAGGTGGATGAGGAAAAAGGGGATTTTATGTCTGGGTTAAAAGGGATGGGTGAGAGAAAAGAGGGGATTTTATATCTGGGTAAAAAGAGGTGGATGAAGGAAAATGGATTTTCTATCTGGGTTAAAAGAGGTGGCTGAGGAAAAAGAGGGGATTTTATGCCTGGGTTAAAAGAGGTGGATGAGAGAGAAGAGTGGATTTTAGAACTGGTCTAAGAGAAGGATCTCCAGCAGGAGCTGGAATCCCAAAATGAAGTGTCCATGAATTCTGGGATAGAGCTGACAGACATTTAATTTATCAGTGAGTAAAACAGGAGCAGGGAATGCAGCTAAAAAGCGAATTCAGGTAATTGAGGGGAAGCTTTCACAGCTTGAAGGGAAACATTCAGTTCTGGGGACACATGAAACGAAACCAAACCAAATTAAAAGTGGACTTTTTTTAACAGGAGAATGGACTAGACCAGACCTAGAAGGGCTTAAAGAGCTGATAAAGATGAGAAGAGACACAAAAATCATGGAAACAGGGGATTTGGAGGCCTGCACTTCATCCCTTGCTCTCTGAAGGGTGAACGAGGTGAGAGCTTGGTTCAAGGAGCTGAAATCTCGGCCCAGAGCTCAGGGAGTGGAGCTGGTCTTGGCTTCCCTGCCAGAACCCAAGGGCATTTAAAAGCCAGGAGGAAAAGAGGAACAAGAGCAAAAGAAATGCCCAATTTCTGTGCATCAGCTGTTTATAGCAGGAGGGTGACTCAGCCTGGCCCTGCCAGGAGGGCCCAGAGCAGCCTCCAGCAAATCCCCACCTGGAAACCGGGAAAAGCCTCTGCACACTGGGCATAAATAGACATTTTCCAGACACATGAGGACAAGAGCTCAGACTTCCTGGACAGACATTGCCCCACAATGTAGAACTAATGGTTTTTCCTTTTAATTCTTTTTAAAATATTTTTATTAATATTATTATCATTATTATAATTATCATCATCATTATTATCACTTAGAAATTGAATTTATTGATGGCAAATATGAAGAACTGAAATACTGGACTAAAATAACGTGTTCCAGGATCCTTTGTTCTGATCCATTGGGGTGTTGGTTTCTGAAGGTTTCCCTGTGCTGATGAGGGCTCAGCAGGATAAAGATGGAAAAAAAGAGGTTTTTTCCAACAGCTCAGCTGGTTTGAGCTGCTCTTCAAAGCACAGGGAAGTTTTTAAAGCAAAGCAAAACCAGAACAAGGTTCCTCCTCTGTAGCTTCAGCCTTGGGTTTATTCAGTGTCACGATTCTCAGATAATTACGTTTAATCATAGCATAATTATAATAAAAAGAGAAATGTCACTGGTCCAGAGCTCTGAGCTTGGTGTCAGCTGAAATTCATGGATGAAATGTTCTTAACATCCCACAGAAAGGAGGCAGGAGCTGCGTAAGGAAGGATGATCCAAACTCAGAGGGACAGAAGGTCCAGGAAAACAGGGAATGGGACTAAGGGAAGCATTGAAATTGCGTTGGGATTTTGCATTTTCACTGTTTGCACTGAAATGTTGGTCCTGCCAAGGGGCAGCAGGGGGGAAGGAGCAGATTTCCACGAGAGCAGGATATGGGATGGGGACAGCAAAAGTCCTGGTGAGTATTTGGTGTGACAAGGAAGAAAAAGCCAAGCTGGGAATGGATCAGATCTGGGCAAAAGGCAGCAGCCAGCGAGGCCAAGAGCAAAGGATGCTGCATTCATGGAGATGTGATGAGACAACAACTTGGACACCAGCTGGAGCTTAAAAGGTTGAGTTCTTAGGGCTGAAAACATTTAAGAGCAGGAGCAGGAAAACAGGAAGATGTTGACTGGAAAAAGCAGGAAAATCTCACCCCCACCACCTGAACAGCATCAGCTGAGACAAGTCCTCTCAGGAGATTTTTCCTTCCCCTCCCACAATGTCCAGCTTCCTCCTTTCACCCTGCTCCCATCCCAGCTTG
This sequence comes from Anthoscopus minutus, assembly GCA_013399455.1. Classification (NCBI taxonomy): domain Eukaryota; kingdom Metazoa; phylum Chordata; class Aves; order Passeriformes; family Paridae; genus Anthoscopus; species Anthoscopus minutus. The sequence goes on along the minus strand of VWYI01006685.1, from coordinate 24,023 downwards.
CTGCTGTCACGTGGATGATTTGGATCATCTGTGTCTCCTGCACAGGACCTGACCCGGGCAAGCAGGGCTTGTAAACCCGGGGCCTTTTGATGTCTGCAGCAGGCAGGCAGGCTGCTGGAATTGATGTTTTCCAAGGAGGATGGGGAAAGGCAGAAATTTATGTTAGGAAAATGTGACTGTCATCTTCGTTTATCTCCCGGGTTTGTAATGGAAAACAAACACATCCCCACCAGAGCCAGCGTGAAACGCCCTGGGGAGCCGAGCGCGTTCCCCCTGAACTGCTCCATAAATATCAAAATTATTATTAATAATAATAACATTAATAACATGCTGCAGTAAATCACATCCCAGCTGGAACATCCCATCCCCATGCACTTGGCAGGCTTGGAAACCCCGTGGAGAAGCAAGGCTGCAGCATCTCTTCCCTCTTCCCAATCCTTCGTTGTGTCTGGATCAATCAAAAATCCTTGGATCCTCCGGAGCACAAACCCCCCACACTCAGTGCAGCAGCTGTGGAGCATCCCACAGGCAGCAAATAGTGTGGAGCTCCACCAGGATGCTCCAAAGTTCAGGAAAAGCCCATCCTGAATGCAGGGATTACTTGGAATCCTGCAGCTGGAGCAGGCAGATAAGGAGAGCAGCTCGAGCTGAAGGAGTTAAGCCACGCAAATCAAAACGCTCCCATTTTGAGATGAAATCCACACAAATCTGCATTCCCACTCCATGAGTTTGTTTGCAGCCCTTGGCAGCTCATGGGGACTTCTGGATTTACAGCAGGAAAGAGCAGAGATTCCGCTCCAGACCCCCCCAGCTCATTCCTGGAGCCTGGCTGCAGCAAAACCTGAATGAAGAGATCACCTCTTGCATCTGGTACCAAACAATCCGGATTCTCCTCTGCTCCTGCCCTTCCCACCCAGCCATTCCCAGTGTCCAAAGCCTTTTCCAGGTGTTCAGATGGGAAGTTTTGCCATACTCACCCTGGAGGAGGTGGTGGCACTGCTGCTCCGTGTCCTGCCCTGCACCCTGGGCAGATCCTCCCTGTGCTTTTCCTGTGACAGGGAGCTGATTGCAGAGCTCTGGGATTACGTCTGCATCTCCAAATCTTTCTTTCTCAGCTGGAAAGTCTCAAGTTCCAAGCTGGGATTCCCTCTCCACCCCCTTTCTCCAGGAGTTAACCCTCCTTTTGCTGGAAGGGTCTGTCTGGTCAGCACCCACCAAAATCTCAGGGGCAGAAGGAAGAGGGGAGGGGGCATTTTAAGAGAAAAATCAGGGTTTTCTTGGGTGTTCTCTGCTTATTAACTTTGTTGTAAGAAATCTCTTTTTAATCACGATATTTTTAATTCTGGACCTTCAGAAACCAGCCCCAAAGGATTAAGGGTTTCAAGGCTTTATTTAAAATGGCTTTTATCGCTATTTTTTACTGCAGTGTTGGTCAGCCCGTGGGTTTCCAGCCAGAAATCCTCTGTCCCCCACAGACAAGGGGGACAAGAACCCATTGTTTCTCCGGTCAGGACCCAGGAAAAAACACTTTTAGCCCAACTCAAGCCTCCTACTTGGAGAACTTCCCATGAGCAGACATTTATTCCCGCAACATCAGGAAGGATTTCTTCCCCAGAAGGGTTGTCCAGCCCTGGCAGTGCTGGGGATGGCTGGACGTGATGGCCCTCAAGGTTTTTCCCAGCAGAATGATTCCTGGTTCTCCAGACGGAGGAGATTTCCCGCAGTACTGGGTGGTGCTTTCTGGCACAGGGAGGGAACAGAGGGAACGCTCTGGGATAGAGCCTGGGAATGGATCCAGTGACTCCAGACCGTGTGGATCCACGAGAATCCCTTGGGATCGGCCCTGCACACCCATCCCATGCTGACACACACCATTCCCATTCCCATTCCAAATTCCCATTCCGATTCCCATTCCCATTCCCATTCCCATTCCCATTCCCATTCCCATTCCCCATTCCCATTCCCATTCCCATTCCCATCCCCATCCCCATTCCCATTCCCATTCCCATTCCCATTCCCATTCCCATTCCCATTTCCCATTCCCATTCCCATTCCCATTCCCATCCCCATCCCCATTCCCATTCCCATTCCCATTCCCATTCCCATTCCCCATTCCCATCCCCAATTCCCCATTCCCATTCCCATTCCCATTCCCATTCCCATTCCCATTCCCATTCCCATTCCTGTCCCATGGCACAGTGGGGCTGCATTTGGGGACATTTGGCAGTGGCAGAAGGGACCCAAAGGTGAGGATTCCCCCACCCCAGAGGTGCCTGGGCACTGCACACCCTGCCCAGCCCTGCCTCAATTCCCACCTGGATTTCCTGGCTTGGAGCTCCTGCAATTCCTTCCCTGCCCAAACTCAAGAGCTTTTCCTCAATTTTTCTTCCCAGCAGCAAAACTCCAATCAGGAGCTTTTCAATTTACCCTTAACTCAATGAATTTGGATTAAAGCTGCAAAGACCTGGGCTTGGAGCCCAAATCCAAGGACACCTGTGCAGCACAGAGCTGGGATTCCAGCGGGATTGGGGCAGGGAATGACACAGGTAAATCCCACAATAAAACCAGAACCAAGCACAAAAACCCCACCTCAAAACCACTTCCTATCAATGAATTTTATCAGCGCCGAGAGTGCCTCAAAAAAAGGATCAGCACGGAAAACTGTTAATCCATGCCAAGGTTTTTAGGGGAATATTCCTACAAAGTTGAATTTCTGGCAGGAAAATTAAGACATTCCACCTTTTACAACATGGAAAACAAACGGGAATCATTCTTGTCGCTGACCTCGAGGTTCATTGCGCTCTTTGCCACACAAGAAAACTTCCATGAAAACTCAGGGAAGTGTCAGAGGGGATGCAGAGTTTTGTTTTTGGAAAATCCTGAGGCAGAACCTGCCAGAGGAGCTGCTGGTTTCGTTCTAACACTCAGCTGAACGCAACTCCCAGGAATTCCAGGCAGAGCCCAAACCAGATGGGATCCCCCAGATGTTTACAGACCCCTTCAAAACCCAGCCAGGGATAAACAAAATGGGAAAGGAAAAAAGAAAAAAGATGCAAATTCCCCCCCAAGCCTCTCCCCTCTGCCTCGCCCCTGCCTATCCAGCGCTGCTCCTCCTGGGATAAATGAGGGAATTTGGGGAGCTGTTTTATGGCAGAAAATGAGGAATTCCCCAGGAACCCCTTCCCCGGGCTGCAGAGAGGAGGGAAAAGCAACCTGAGCATGGAAAAGGAGGGAGGGATCCAACCACACCAACAAACTCTTCCTCGTTTGGGGTCGGGTTGTTTTTTTTTTTGCCTCGGTTTTCCCTGAATTCCTCCCTCCTCCTCTTCCCTGAACATGTGGACTTATTTTTATTTTTATTTTATTTTTATTTCTCTGCTGGTTTCGCTGAGCAGAGCAGGGAGCCCATTAGAGCAGGGGGATGAAGAGAGTTGAGGGAAGGTTGGGAAATGAACTGGCTGTAAAATCCCGGGAATTGCGCGAGGAATTCCCAAGGAGAGCGGCCGGGATTGGCTCAAAGCCACCGCGGCTCCTCCTGCCCCGAGCTGGGAGCTGCAGCTCCGGGCACCAAAGGCTCCAAAGCCGGGGTTTGGAGCTGCAGCCGCGCCGGGAACCGCGGGAGCTTCCACGGCCCCGGGAGCAGC
>VWYI01006685.1:900-19820 GCA_013399455.1 Anthoscopus minutus | reverse complement strand
CTACAAATAAATGTAAATAAATAATATATATAAATATAATTATATAAATATATATCTCTATATATCTGAAGTGTACCTTGCAGCTACTCAAGCAGTGCTGGACATCCTCCAGGTTTTTTCCTGCTTTTCCCAGCAGGCCAATGGAAAATGGAACAGAGAATCCATCATTCCCAATGGGAATCATTTCCACCCATGGACAGCAGAGCTGTGTCCCTGGGCACAAATAAATCAATACAACACTAAAGTAAATAAATAAAGCAGCAAAATCCCTTTGGTTTCACTGCTCCAGTGCAAGCCAAGCCCAGAGCATCTGGAAAACAGAAATCCCCAAGATTCCCTAAGAAAAGCTGGGAATCAGGGATATTTCTCATTTTCATGGTTAGTTTTTGAAATCTCATCAAAGTCCAGGTCATGGAACGCTGAGGGACAATGAGCACAAGCTCAGCCTAAACTCAGTTTTCCACCCAGGTTTTTGTTGTGTTTCCTCACCACCTGAACTCACAGGAGAAACCTGGAACAGTCCTGGAAAATGGTCTGAACGGTATCAATTGTAATAATTGTATAAAATATAATTTCAGCATGAGCTTGATGGAGAGCTGGAAGGGGGCAGTTTAATTAAACACCCAAACCCCAGATTAAACAGAAGGACCAGAGCTACAGAACTTTTCCCTGCCTGTTGGTTAATTAACATATCCATATGATGAATAAAAGAGGTAAAATACATAAATTATATATTTTCTGCCCAAAATATGAAATTTTATTATTTATCACTAGAGGACATTTTTTCCTTCGCAAAAAAAAAAAAATTGAATAGGAAACAAAGAGGAGAAAACTTAGAAAAGTAGAATTCAGTTTAAAAAAAAGCATAAAAAGTTCAACAAAGGAGACATTTGCTGCTGAATTAAACTTTGTATGAGACATAAATGGGGAAAAAACAGATTTTTATCCATTTCCTCTGGTTTATCATGACAAGAAATAAGATTTGATTAAAAACCACCTTGAGGAAGAGGCGAGTTGAGCCCTGCCTTGGAACGTGGGCTCTGCACGGCTCCTGCTGCCAATATTCCCAGTTTTTGGGATCCAAAGCCACCCTCAGGAGTGCCAGGCTCCTCGGAACAGGGATCTCAGCATTCCCAGCTCAGTGATTCCCTTTTTCCCAGCCCCATCCCAGGAACTGAGCTCTGCCTGCCCAGGGCCGAGCTGAGCTCCCAGCAGAGCTTTGGGATCACCAGGAATGAGAGGAACACGATTATCCCTGATAATGGGAAACACTTCCTGCTGAATTACAGCTCCAGCTCGAAATCTGCACTGCTGCCATAACTGGGAATTCAGCAGGAAAACTGACTGCTGACAGGAGTTTTGGGATCCTGCAGTGATTCAGGGTTTGGGGTTTTTTTTTCTGGTAGGGATTGGTTTTCTCCCAGTGTTTTTCCAACAGGAAGCTCCATCTCCGTAGAACTGGATAATAAAATCCAGGGCACCAGAGGATCTCCACACAGCAGGGAGCAGGGACAGGGAATACTCACCAGAATCCCTGGCTCAGTGCTGAACTCTCCTGAGCTCAAGCTCCTCCTGAACTTCAGCTGGAAAATGCAAAGAGCACAAAATTCTGAGTTCACAAAGCAGAGGAACAGAGGGGAATTCCCAACTCAGCCTGGCAGGACACAGGGAATGGATTCCCACCCAGGGCAGGGATGGATGGGAATGGATTTCCCAGAGAAGCTGTGGCTGCTCCATCCCTGGCAGTGTCCAAGGCCAGTCTGGGATAGTGGAAGGTGTCCCTGCCCATGGCACGGGGTGGATTTGGATGATCCTTAAGGTCCCTTCCCACCCAAACCATTCCAAGATTCCATGATTATTAAAATATCCAGGCCTGGATTTATTTTTAGGGCTCTCTTTGGGTGCCAAGCTCTTCAAAGATCCCCAGGCTGAGGAGAAGCACTCAAAAAGGAGCCAAATTCCAAGCTGTGGTTGTCTGCATTGTGCTTCTGTGTCAAGAAATATCCTAAAGGGAAGGAGGAATTTATAGAAAGGGTAACACTCACCAGGGACAACATTCCAGGAAGCTGGGGGTGCTTAACCCTTCCTTTGGTAACCAAAAAAATAAAAAATAAAAATAAAAATAAAAATAGAAATTATCCTGGATTGAAACGTGTGGGATCTGTGGCCACACCTCATTTATCAATTCATTCCATGCATTAGGAGCCGTATATTGGGAATGACCCTGTGGGAAATCAGCTGGAAATCAAACACAAAGCAGCACCTCCCTCTCTTATCTTCCAAACTCTCTTTTCCAAACCCTTATTTCCCAAACCCTTATTTTCCAAACCCTATTTTCCAAACCCTTATTTTCCAAACCCAATTTTCCAAACTCTTATTTTCCAAACCCTTATTTCCCAAATCCTTATTTCGCAAACTCTTATTTTCCAAACCCTTATTTTCCAAACTCTTATTTTCCAAGCCCTTATTTCCCAAACCCTTATTTCCCAAACCCTATTTTCCAAACCCTTATTTCCCAAACCCTTATTTCCCAAACCCTTATTTCCCAAACCCTATTTTCCAAACCCTTATTTCCCAACCCTTATTTCCCAAACCCTATTTTCCAAAGCATGCATCATTAGAATAACCAGGTGACAGCAAACAGGTTTCCTTTGCACTCAGGATCAGCAAATAGGACAATGGTGCTTTGTCAAAATCCCTATTAAATTTCCCAGAACTTTCAGAGGAAAGAGGATTTCACCTGGACCTTGGAGGTTGGGCTCAGATGGATGAATCCCACCCTGGGGAATTGCTGGACAAAGGAGGCAGAAGATACTGAAAGGGAGAGAGCTCAGAATTGTTCACATTACATAAAACTATTTCATAAATTCATTGCATTTTGCACACTCAAAAACTCAGCTGTCCCATTTTTCTTGCACTGGGAATTTCGATAACAAATTGTCTGGGATTGGGAATTTAGAAAATAAAATAGCCTGAGATTAGGAATTTACAAAATAAAACAGTCTGAGATTGGGAATTTAAAAAATAAAATGGTCTGAGATTTGGAATTTAAAAAATAAAATGGTCTGAGATTGGGAATTTAGATAACAAAGCGATCTGGGATTGGGAATTTAGAAAAGAAAAGGCTCTTAGATTGGGTTCTTCCTTAGAGGCTGAACGTGGATCCATCCCCAGCTCCTCCAGGACAACATTCCTGCCCAGCCAACCCAAACTCATTCCCAAGGCAGAGCAACTTAGAGCTGCACTATTCATAAATACACATTTATTTTTCATTAGAAATGCGTAATTACAGCATTTTTAAAGCGTTTTCCCCTAGAAAAGTAGTTAAGCAACAGTACAAACAAAAGTGTTAGTCTTCTGCAAATACAGTTTTCATGACACTGAACAGAAAACACCAGCAAAAGGCCAAGACTTGCTGTCAAAGGATTTTTCCTTTTTTTAAATATTTTCCTTTTTTTTTTTTTTTTTTTTGTTATAAACACCATAGCAAATTAAAAAAAGGCTGTTCCAACAGTGAAAAATATCTGAGCTCTGGAACTTTCTCTACGTGGCAAAGCAGGAACTGCAGGGCAGCAAGAGCCCCAACATCTGCAGACATTCCTTGTTCACAGCAGGGAGCAGCGGCAGGGCAGGGATGGAGTCTCACAGTTTGGGTGCAGGAGAATTCCTCCTCCTCCTCCTCCTCCTCCTCCTCTCCCTCTGGAAGATTTGGTTTTGTCCTCTCTGAGTGGATTTAAGTGCAGCCCACGGGGTTTTTCTGAAGGCCAGGACTGGGGTTGGTGCAGTGATGCAGCCCTGGTTGAAGGTGGAATTGTTCCAGGTGAGGCTGGGCAGGGCATGGCTGGAGGTTCTGAGGTCTGGCAGGTTTTTTCCAGCCCCTTCTGCTCTGTTCCTGGCTGGAGTTCAGTGCCAGCTCCCCAGCATTCCTCAATCCTCTCACTGGATTTGGATGGCTCCGTGTTCTATCTGCATTTCTGGCTGGATTGCTGACTGAAGGGAATCAGCGCCCTGCAAAGGGGAACAGGACAGCAGCAAATCAACCCAAAAGTGCTTTTTATTGGTGTGACCAAGAGAGAATGTGAGCTTATTATACAAAGTTCTTGTGAATACCAGTGGAAAAAATTCCAGAGCAAAATCCACATGGATGTGGGCTCTGTGACAGTGGGAATGGGAGCACACAAAGGCACCAAAAATAACATCAAGAGTCTCCATGAAGCCTCAGGAGGAAGCTGAAATAATGCAATTATGATAAAGATCTCCAAAATCATGAGTGGCACCAAGGCAATTACTCCTTCTCTCTTCCTAGGACAAGAACCAACTCCAAATAAAGGAAATAAATTCAGAGTCTGGCACCAAACTGAAGCTGTGGAAGCCTCATCCCAACAGAGAGACTTTGGGAACAGGGAGCTGGAGAAGCCACCAAGGATGATCATGGGAAAGACAGGAGGGAGTTCTGGAGCGCCAGAGCTGCTGGGGGTAAGGGCAGTGAAATCACCTGGTGGCTTTGTCCTTGGAATTTCCCAGCTGGAGCAGGATTAAGTCTAAAAATGCTGATTTTCCCCACTGCAGCCTTTCCCTGTTTTGGCTGAGCTGAGAACAGCATGACCACATTCAGCTTTTCCTCAGAGGAAATCCCTCCCTTCCCAAGGAAAACCAGGAAGGATTAAAAGTGAGCACAACTGACTGATAGCTCCAAAGGAAATCTCTTCTCAAAGGAACTCGCAGGGGAGGGGGAATGCAGAGTTCCTGGGAGCCAGGAGAAGCCCCTGCAGGGCTGAGAGAGGAGCAGCATCCAGAGCAGCTGCACTGGCCTCAGAGAGCCCCTCACACCCGGGAGAGCTTCCCCTGCCAGCAGCACCCATAAAACTCCGAGCACAGGGCAAGGATTTCAGGACTTTTCCCCTCTAAACTCCCCCTCAACTGCAGAGATCTGCCCTAGCTGGATTTTCTCCCATAAACACCTCTAAAGGATGCTCTGTGCAACAGCCTGGCCACTGAATTCTCTCTCTGACAGGATTTTGGTGATAAAAAAGCCTCATTTGAGGCTCTGCTTTGTGCTGCCAGCCTTGAACCTGCCAAAAAATCCACAAGGGTGGAAAATCCACCAGAATTCCCAGCTTTTAGGTTGTATTACACAGCCCCAGCTTATCTGTTATCCAAATTAAAACACCAGAAGTTCAAAATCATAAAGTGTTGCTCCCAAATTCATTTTATTTCCCTGTGCCCTGTTGCCAGTAATTGTATTTGGCTACAGGAATTTTTTTCCTGTTTAATTGGAAGGGTATTTTGTGTTTGCTTAAAAGTTCAATAAATTCATGCCAAGGTGCTGAATAAATCTATGAGATTGCTAAACTGGGTAGCCCAAAAGTTTTTAAATAATCCTCAAAGTTTTCCTTCCCATTTAGAGGAAAAGTGTACTGAGTAAATAGAATTATCAAAAATCAGCACAACAGCAACACCAAATATTGATCCATATTTTCCTCTGAAGGGATTACAAGAATAGAATCCCCACCATTCTATTTGGAATGATGGTGGGGATTTTTCCAAATCTAATAAGATTTGCCACCTGCATTGCATCTGAGCACAGGATTTTAATCCAAATATTCTGTATTTCTAGACTTTGCAAACTGCTGTCAAAACATGAAAAGAAGCCAAGCAAAAACCATTCATGAATAGACTGAAAATACAAAATTGAAGTGGATTTTGCTCTGCTCCAGTTGAACTCAGAGCAGGGATTAATTTCAGGAAAAAAGAAGGGCAGAAAAATGGTACCTTGTTGTGAGACATGAAATAAATCCACATTTGTGCTGTTTCAAACAGGGAATTGGCACAGAATCCAACCCAGGTGGAAAATAAACTCCACATTAATGAGCTTTGATTGATAAAGAGCTGCAAAATCCTTGGGAGCATCTCAGCACCTTGACTAGAACCAGGTGGAAGTGTCAGTGCAGCCCCACTTGCAGGGTTTTCCCTTCCCTCAGATAAGAGATCCTTCGCCAAAGGCAAATTCCATCTTTTTATCCACAAAAAAAGCCCCTGAACTATGGATAAACCCAGAGCAATGCAAACACCAAGCTGGTTTCTCCAAGTCCTTTCCAGATCCTCAGTTTTCACCTGGTGCAAAGTGAGGAAATATTTATGGCTGACTTGTTTTGGGGCTTTTCTGCTTTTCCTTTCATGCCCTTTTCCTGTCACATTCCTCCCCTGCTTTCCCTGGAATCCTCTGTGGGTAACCACAGCACTAAAACCCAACACGCTGCAAAGTGTCCCTGACGAGGGAGGAGCTCCTGGGCTGGCTGCTCTCTTGGGAACTTTGCTCCAGAATTCCTTCCTGAGGAGGTGCTGGATGAGGAGGGAGCACAGGCACGGGGAGAAACCCATGGGAGGGAAATGTGGGAATTCCCCAGGCTTGGAGAGGGGACAGCAGCATGAGGAACAGCTCCCACTGCCTGCTGTGCTCATTTCGGGGCATGATCCTTGTGGGTCCTTCCCAGCTCAGGGCATCCCCGTTGTTCTTGGATTGATTAAATCCACAGCAGCAGCAGCAGCAGTGATGGAGGTTCCATAAAAAACAGGGAACAATCCCTGCAGAACAGCCTCAGTGGCCAGAGCACTCTTAAAAATAAAATATTGACAAGGGCAGCGCTGAGGCAAAAAGAATTCCACAACCACGTGGCTTCCCTGGGGGAGAAGCCCATGGAGTGGGATTTTCAAACCCATGTGTGACCAAATCCAGAAAAACGTGTTCCAACTGTTTTAAATCAACTTTGTGATGCTGCCACCAAAGCTTCAGGCTGATGACAGGCTTTGCTAGCCTCAGATCCACGGCTGTTCAAACTGATTAAAAACGACCAAAATAACCCCAGTCATCCCTCCTCCACAGCACACAGGATCAAGTGTTCACTTCCAACTGCTGCAGGACTTTCTGTTGATCAAAACAACTGGAAAACTGCTGTCAGAACAGGAATAACTTTTCTGAGGGAAGCCTCAGCCTGAAAATACTTTTTGGCTGATTGCAGCCACGTTTTTGGTGCTGTCCTTTGCTCTGGCTCTCAGCCTTCAAGGAGATGACCAAAACAACTTCTCCAGAGGCACTGAGCGAGGACAGAAAAGCAGGAGCAGTAAAAGATAATTTCTACCTTTATACCAAAAAAAAAAAAAAAGTTTCTTATTATAAAGGATGGTTTCTATGGTTTGGAAAGACGACCGCGAGCCGCCCGCATTTGTGGGCAGACACAAAACCCATCTGACAGCTGTTTGCAGCACGTTCAGCAGCCTGAGAGGAGGAAAGGGAGAGAAATGCAGGAGGAAGGGCTCACTTGGCTGCTGGCAGCGTGGTCTGTCACGGGGGTCAGCTGCACGTACTGCACCTGGATGTCGCTGCCCTGCAGCGGGGAGCCGTCCACGCCGCCCGCCGCCGGCTCGGCCGAGGCCACGGCGATCAGCTGGGCCCCCTGCAGCACCTGTGGGAGGGCAGGAGACAGAGGTGAGAGCTGGCAATGAGCCCAGGGCACGCTGCAGTGATGCCTTTAGCTTTAGCTGGCGTGTCTTTAGATCCTGCGCTGCGTTGGTGCGTGACTCTGAACTTCACGGAAAGCGTTAGCAAGTTCTGCTCTCAGCTCAGCCAGCACGACAATCCTTGTCCAGCCCCAGAAGCAGGCATGGAACTGAACTTCACAGGAAGTGTCAGCAAGTTCTCTTCAGCTCAGTCACACACAATTCCAGCCCCAGAAGCAGGCATGGAACTGAACTTCACAGGAAGTGTCAGCAAGTTCTCTTCAGCTCAGTCACACACAATTCCAGCCCCAGAAGCAGGCATGGAACTGAACTTCACAGGAAGTGTCAGCAAGTTCTCTTCAGCTCAGTCACACACAATTCCAGCCCCAGAAGCAGGCATGGAACTGAACTTCACAGGAAGTGTCAGCAAGTTCTCTTCAGCTCAGTCACACACAATTCCAGCCCCAGAAGCAGGCATGGAACTGAACTTCACAGGAAGTGTCAGCAAGTTCTCCTCAGCTCAGTCACACACAACAATCCTTGTCCAGCCCCAGAACCACCCAAATCTGCAGCTCCAGGCCCAAAAAGTGCAACCAGCAGGGAACTGATGGAGCAATCAGGGAGGATGGGACTGCATAACTTGGGGCTGGAATTGAACAATTAACCCCAACATGGGAATGAACTAAAACTTAACAAAGTATAAAAACTCCTGACCCAGCCTCCCTCTTGGGTCCCTCTTGGGTCCATCCTGGGTCCATCTTGGGTCCACCTTGAGCAGAGCCCTGGCCAGGCTCCTTTGGAGGTCTTTTAATACTCACTTTATTCCTTTAACTCAGTTCCAGGTCAGCCTCTCAAGGCATCACCCAGTGGGGTGGTGAACAGCAAACAGCACCAGGAACACCCCATGAACCACCCAGACAAATCCAGGAACACCCCACGAACCACCCAGACAAATCCAGGAACACCCCATGAACTACCCAGACAAATCCAGGAACACCCCATGAACCACCCAGACAAATCCAGGAACACCCCATGAACCACCCAGACAAATCCAGGAACACCCCATGAACCACCCAGACAAACCCAGGAACACCCCATGAACCATCCAGACAAATCCAGGAACACCCCATGAACCACCCAGACAAATCCAGATCCAACACCAAAACCCACCACAGGAACCACCACAGAAGCTGTCCCTCAGTCCCAGCTGCTCCCAGGAGTTTCCCACAAAACTTGCAGCACATGGATCCTCATACTGGGTGCTCAATGCACTTGGCCTTGTAGGACTGATAATTCTGTTAATTATGACAAATTAATTGGGGCAAAGTGACAGATCCCACAGTGAGTGTGGTAACATCAGAAATCACAGAGCAAGGTTTTCCTGCATCAACACCCAAATCCAAGATATTCCTTCCCACAGCCAAGGCACTCATTACAGCAAAGTTCATATTCCTATTGATAGGAAGGTGTAGGTTTAGGAATTCCCAATTCATGCCTATGTTTATCCCATCTGCATTTGGCTGGAGAAGACAAGTCCCTCACAGGCTTCAAACCCACAGAAAACCTGATCCATCTCAAAGCTCTTAAAAATGAGCTTGGGATAAACTCATTTTAATTCCCTTCTTGAAACAAAAATCAGAATAAAATAAATGTTTATAACAAATAATGAGTCCCCCATGCATTTCTCAAACCCAGCCCCACATTCAGGTTTCATTTTCATGAGCCACAAATGAGGGATTTTTAAACATTAGAACGTAACGAACAAAAGGAATCTTTCAAACCAAAAGAAGAGAACAAAGAGCAAAAAAATAACATTTTTCACAAAGGTTCTGCTGACCAAAGAATGATTTCTCAGCTGATCTGAGGGTGGGTGGCCATGGATGAGGAGGTGGACCCGAATTTCCCCCGGGAGCGTGGGAGGAAGAGGAGGTGACCTCCAGGAATGACCTCCAGGGTGTTGTCAGGATTTTATTGGGATCTTGGGTGTTCTGAGACAGCACCAGCACCAAGCTGCTCAAGCATGTCCCAGGCTGCTTTTAAGGAATAAGCAGAATTCGCTCATCCCACAGTATTAGTTTTGGATCTCCCTCTGTCCCACTCATTCCTGGCAGGTTTGAAATGACTTTTTTCTCATTTATTTCTCAGCTGGGAAATTCAGAAGGGCTGGGAGTGAGCACAGAGGGAACAGTGTGGGTTGGAGCACCTGGGATGGTGGAGGTGTCCCTGGATGTGGGGTGGGAGGGGATGATCCCAATGTCCCTTCCAGGGATTCTCCCTCTGTGCCACTGACCTGCATCTCTGCCTTTCTCTTTAGGTTTTTCCCTCTCCTCTCCCCCTTTCTTTCCCCCTCTGTCAAAGTCTTGGTCATTTGGGACATGAAAACAACTGATCTCCCAAATTTCTCTATTTTGAACCTTCTTCAGTGAGATAATTACTGCACAAAACATAATAAAATTAGTAACAAAACCCAGCTACTTTCTCTGCTCTCTTTCTTTCCTAATAAAATTAATAGCAAAACCCAGCTACTTTCTCTGCTCTCTTTCTTTCCTAATAAAATTAATAGCAAAACCCAGCTACTTTCTCTGCTCTCTTTCTTTCCTTGTCAAGTCCATTTTATCCCATAACAAATAATTCCTATTTGCTGTTCAACTGCCAAGGCATGAAAGGGATTTTTGTAAAAAAAGGAATAAAATATAAGAAATTTTCTTTCAATTTCTTCCAAAATTATTCAAACATGGTTCAATTCCTATCACGTCATTTGAACCTTCTAAACCCCATTTTTAACCTTCTAAAAGACATTTTGGAACCTTCTAAAATCCATTTTGGAACCTTCTAAACCCAATTTTGAACTTTCTAAACTCCATTTTTGAACTTCCTAAACCAAATTTTGAATCTTCTAAACCCCACATTTTGAACCTTCTAAAAAACCTTTTGAACCTTCTAAACCCCATTTTTGAACTTTCTAAACCCCATTTTGGAACCTCCTAAACCCCAATACCGAACCATCTAAACCCCATTTTGGAACTTGCTAAACCCCATTTTTGAACCATTCTTGGTACTGGTGTGAGCTCTTTTATTAATCTGAGCATGTGTTTTCCTGCCTAAAAAGCTCCAAAATAAGATATTTTGAGATTTAGGTGCCTTTTTGCCATGTTTTCCCCCCATTTCTACAGCAGGAATGCAGTAAAAGATGGTGTTTCTTTAAACCAAAGTGGGGTTTGCAATCCCAGAACGAGTGGATGTTTCTGGAAGCTGAAACTCCTGGGACAGTGATGGCCAAACACATTCAAATGACAAACACAGCTCCTCCAAATGATAAGAAGCTCTGCTGATAAGAGTTCTCTTCAAAAAGATAACTCCCTGTCCCTGATTCTTTTCAGTCTGAAACTTGTGGAGCCTTAAACTAAAACCATTTCCTGCATTTAGCGCCAGCAAAACATTCATTTAGTGCCTCACAAACTCCAATATTCCAGTATGAAGGAAATGCAGGGTTGTGGGGTTTCTTTGCAGAAAATCAAACCACTTTCAGGTGCTTTATTCCCATTAATATCCCAATTAATTGCTCTGCAAACAGAAGTGTGTTGGGTTAAGTAAAACAAAATAAAAAGCATCCACTGCTATTAAAGTGAGGATTTCCCTGGGAATTTCATGAGCTGCTTCCATGGAGACCTTCCCTTCCCCAACAACAACTTGTACTGAAATCTGTTATTGCTTTCTGACATGAAATGTGCCGATATGCAAAGAAATTCAGCATAAATCAAAGCAGTTCAGAGCAGAGGAACTGTCCCTGCTGTGCATTTCTGGGAGTGCTGAGTGGAACTGTGCAAAAAGTGACCTTAAATCTGTCAAAGCTTCATTAGGGAACCCCCTGCAGGGCCACAGAGCAGGGAGCACCTCCTGGAAATTCCCTAAAATCACAGGCATGGAAAAGGAAACTGATTTCAGCTCCATGGAGTGGGGAGAAACCAAAAGGAGAATCCCAGAGTGTGTTCTCAGCAGGGGCATTATTTAATTGTGTAAGAAGAATAAACCATCCCAGCTGCCCTCCTGGTGATCCCAGCTCCCAGACTCCCTCCTGGTCCTGGAGAAATGCAGGAACACAACCTGCAGCCATGGAGTCTCCTAAATGTCCCCTAAATGTCCCCTAAATGTCCCCTAAATGTCCCTTTTCCTAAGGAGTGATGGCTTTGCTTTGATTTCCAGCAGGGATGGGTTCAGGCCCTGAGCAATGATGTCAAATGCATCAAATCCAAACACGGATTTCCACTGAAAATCCACTTGAAACCAGCACACGTGCAAAGGTTAATTATAATTATAATTAATTGGCAGTTTGAGTGCAGATGGAATTTCAGTAGAAATGACTGGTTATGGAAACAGGAGTTACCTCATCCCATTGCCTGTATCGAATTCAAGGGGATATTGGGAAGAAAGGAAATCTGGATGGTTCCTCTGACTCATCTCCTGCTCCAAGATGCTCCCAGGGAATTCTGCTCTGAGGGGAAATTCTCAGGATGGCTCTGGAGTTTCCTGGTGGCTCTGCCCAAAACCAACCTGCACTTCAGAGGGATGGAGCACCTTTCCTGCAGGGAAAGCTTGGAGAAGCTTCAGGGTGACCAAACTGTGACCTTGCAGTGCCTGAAGGGGCTCCTGGAAAGATGCTGAGAATCTTTGGACTAGGGACGGAGGGACAGGGCACAGGGAATGGCTTCCCACTGCCAGAGGGCAGGGATAGGGGGGATATTGGGAAGAAATTCCTCCCTGTGAGGGTGGGGAGGTGCTGGAATGGAATTCTGAGAGAATTTCTGGCTTTCCCTTCCCTGGAAGCATCCCCTGGATGGGGCTTGGAGGAACCTGGGGCAGTGGAAGGTGTCCCATGGCAGGGGTGGCACTGGCTGAGCTTTAATGCCCCTCAGGAGTCCCCAGATCTGCAGGAGTTTGTGAAGAAATGGTTCAGTGCCAGCAGCAAGCACAGCAAAACCCACGGAACTGCTTCCCAAAGGAAGAGTTCTCGGGAATGGGCAATTCCAGATCTCTACAGCAATTCACTGCTTTGAGCAATCCCAAAGCAGCCTTTGGCTTCAATGTTTGGTTGGGTTTTTTTTTTTCCAGCAGAATGTTATTGTTGGGTTTTATTCAATGTACAACTGAGTAATGGCTGGATAATCCAGGGAAAAATACTCCAGTGTCAGGGAAATCTTCCTAAACTGGAGCTGCCGAGTGCAAGAGCTGAAGGAAGGAGTCAGAGACGGGAGTCCCAGACTCCTGCAAGTGCCCAGCACCGGGAGAGGTCATTCCAAGGAATACCTGAGGGTGACTCACACAGCATCTGCCTGCTGGGAAACCTGCTGCAGTGCCAGAAGCCAGCCAAGAGGGAGAGGATCCCTCGCTCCTGAAGGAATGGCTCCCTTTCCATCCCAATGTGGCAAATCCCTGCTTGTCTGAAAAGTATAAACAGGGCTTGGAATGGCACCCTGCTCTGGAGTTCCTGGTGGGAACAGTTCTGCTAAAAACAAAAGGTCAGGAGAAATGCTGAGGTGTTTTCAGCACTTGCCATGAAATTCTGCTGAAGGCTTCAGGTGGTTGGAGCAGGAAGAGCATCCAATCTTTTCCTAAATAAATCCAGAGGAGGATTTGGCCTCTCAGCGCTGCTGAGAAGCTCCATCCCCTCCAATGAGGCTGGCAGTAAATATGCCACTTAAAAAGAGTCTGAGCAGATCATGGAGGATCTCCCCAAATCCCACACAGCTGGGAAATGTCTGCTCCAATCCCTCACTTTGCCCTCGGAAGGGTCATTTCACTTCAGTTCCAGAAAGAAAAGAGATTTAGGGGGAGCTGCAAATGTTTACATCATAACTGGCAGTGGGCTTTTTTTTTTTTTTTTAATAGAAGCAAAATAACATCTGAAAGTTTGGCTGTTGTTGCCAGAGTAACGAAACACTGCTCCTACTGTCCCAGGCAGGATCCCATTAACCGGGAGAAATATGGATGGGGAGAACAAGCACAGAGACACAGGGAAGTTCTAGGATTGCACAGCTCAGGAAAAGGCCTAAGAAAATGAATCTTCTCCCTCCTCCACTTGAATTCTGGAATTATGTCACCAGCTGGAGTTCCATCCATCAGGATCAGAAGTTTGTGGTGGCTTCAAAGGAGAAGCAGGAGGAGGATGGCAGGAAAAACCAGAGTGAGGAGCCTGAGCTATAAATCAGGATCTGGAGAAAGTTCTAAGCCAGTGCTTGTCAATTAAAGAGCACTTAAAGGAGCAAACAGTGCTCTGGAGAATTACCTGAATTACATTAATGAGTTTCTAACAGAAACTTGCACCAAAAAACCCCCTGCTCTGGACATAATTAATGGAAAAAAAATTCCCCAGGACAAGGCAAAGTGGAAACTTGACCCATGTTAAAGAGCAGACTGGGTCCCTCAGGGTTTGTTCTCTTTAACAGCTCCATTGCTTTAGGAATGCTCCCTGGTGCTCCCTGATTTCCTGGGCAGGGAAGGAATCCAGGACCTGGAGCTGTCTGCTGTCTTTAGTTTTCCTCTTGCACCCAAATCTCCTGACAGGAGTGACAGAGCTCTACTGAACATGAGGAGCTCTCCGTGTTATAGGGGGTACTTCCAGATGGAGGGGGAATATGAATCCCAGTATTTCAGTTAAAAATAAACATGTGGAAAGGCTGGAGTTTGGAATGAAAACCATATGAGAGAACACCTGCACTTCTCCAAACGCTCCTACAAAAGCTACAGGATGCTGGTAGGAAAGGAATTAAAACACCCAAATCCAGCCCTAATCCTGGCTTTTATCTCCCAGGAAAGTTCATGTCCAAGGAATCCAAAGGAACAGAAGTTTTATCTATTTAATTTCAATTGCACTGGGCAAGGTGAGTGTGGCTCTGGCAGGGACCAGAACTCGGAGCAGATGGGCTGGGTATTAAAAGTGATCCATCATCTCCCAGCCCAGAAAATCATCTCTGATGTCCAAACCCCTTTCCTGAGGAAAAGCAATTAGGAAAGCTGATGGATTTCCTCCATGGAGGTGGATGTTCTTCCACACAGCCGCTGTTGTTTGTAAAATATTGGGTTTGGATAGATTTCATAAGCTCAGAGCTGCACAAATCAGCGCCCTCAGACTGCCAGCAGGGCTCCCAGATAAACCATGAATTATCTCCATTTCCTCCACCTCCAACCACCTCATATCTGCTGGAATTCCACACATGCTTCCCTTTCACCAAGGCACTAAGTGGACAAAAGTTCCCAATCCCCTGGAGAAAAGCTTGGGAACTGGTGCTTCCTTCCCACCCAGCCTTTGCAATGATGCAAATGTTCTTTTTCTAATTTCCAGCCATAAAACAGAAATGAATCCTCAGAGAGTGTCAGTTTGTTTGACTAAGTTGTGTACTACAAGTTCCGGGGCTGCACATGACTCTTTCCCAATTTTGCAAATGAATTTGTGATTCCTTGAAGTCATTTCCTCCTTTATGGACTTGTCTCAAGTTGAAGCCAGTAGCCTGACATGTAAGAATTGTACAAATCCTTCAAAAAAAGGGATTTGCCAATTACATTCCACTTGCTGAGCCCGCAAATAAAATCCTTTGTCTGGGAGGGATTTTTAAAATTTAATTGTTGTTTCTGCTTGCATTGGAAAGCACTCCCAGAGAAATTAGGATTTTAGCAGAGAACCAAAGCTCTGTTTCAAAGGGGAACAAAGAGGAGTAAGAAGGGATTTGTTTATCCACTGCACTTCCTGCATCGCTCCGAAAACTGCATCGAGTCATTCTAAAGCCATTAGGTAACACATCCACCCTGTTCTGCTATAAATCATTAAAATCTCTTTGCTTTGGGGGTGGAAAACAATTGGCACAGGCGTGGAGTGCCTGTTCTCCCCCGTGGATTAAACTCCAACCATATGTGAGTTGTCAGGGCAGTTTTACCCTTGCCGGGGCTCTCCGAGGTTCTGTGCTCTCCTCACCCCTTTGTTTACCCTTTGTGTTCATTTTCCACTCCAGCCACATCCAGGGGATGGAATTTCAGGAACCAGCCCATCTCTGAAGCCCTGGCTGTGCTGTAGAGCTCCAAGTTTCACCTACGTGGAGCTCCCAGCCATCCCTGGCCTGTGCTTGAACCTCACTCTCCCATCCAGCAATAAATTTCTATTTTGCTACCAGCTGAGCCTCCAGGCCAGCCAAAGGTCTTTAATTCCCCTCTCCAGATTATATTTGCATACATGTTAAACTTTCCCAGCATCATTTGCATGTTTGAAAAGGCATTTTGGAAGGCCTCTCCATTTTATTGTATTTTTTTTCTCCTGGAGTGTCAGTTTGAAGCAGACATCAAGGAGAGCTCTGGACCCAAAACTGTTGTTTGCTCCGAGTCCACATCTGCTTTTCCCCAAGCCATTGCCAGTTCTGGAGCTCAATTTAATACCCAGCTGGGATAATGTAAAACAAGGATAGAACCTCAAATAAAGCCTGGGAGCACATATTTGTGCTCAGGAATAGTTGTGTGCAGCCAGTTCAGCTTCTCTCGTGTTCTACCCACTGAAATTTTGTCTCAATGAAGGGGAAAGGGTGGAAAATCCCACCCCAAAGCAGGCCCTGTGTGTGTGTGTGGTGACAGCACGAGTGGGAAGTGGAACTAAAGCTCAGCAGAGCTGTATAAAATCCACTTTTAGGAGGTTAAAGTGCCTCATTTTTACAATCAAGCCCTCAGTTTTGAAAGCAGCAATGTGGTTTTCTCCAAGCAGCCATCACAGAATGTTCCCTGGGCTGCTGGGAATCTTCTCCCTCCACAACTCCAAACTTTCCTCTGTCTAATCCGTGGCAAGTCTGGTAAAGAAATGTTTTAATTCTTAGGACGCTCCAGCTATTGGAGTAGAGAGGGAAATGCTGGACGAACAGAGCTGAATAAATGGAATAATTCTATAGAAACCATTATTTTTTGGCAGCTTTGGTGGCCCAAAAATCCATCAGGAGTCGGGCAGCAATAGAAGTGATAGCCTGATAAGGTTATCCCAAAAGCTGTGCAGAGGGAAGGAGCACAGCGAGCTCCGGCTGACGGGGATTTGTGGGATGGGGAAGGAGTTTTGAGAGTGTCAGGGAAAGTTCCTCCTCCCAGCCCATTAAGGGATGAATTATTTTGATGTAGATGAGCAGATTTTTGTTCACACATCCTCCAGCCCGAGCCTGACTGTGTCTGGCTGTTTATGGAGATGAGGAAAGGCTGAAAATGGGTTCAGCATTGGAGGAAAAATAAAACCCACCCACATTTGGCCTTGCTGGAGTCTGGTGCTGATAGAAACGAGAGCATTCCCAGCCCTCACATGGATCCAGACGCTGCCTGGGGAGTGCAAAACGCCAAGATCCCGTTCATGGGAGGTTCCATCGAGCTCGTGCTCATAAAAATCCATTTTTTGTATCTGACACAGAACGTGCTGGGGTGGTTTGCCTTAAAAATCCTGCAAAAAGTGGGGAAGTTCAGCAAAAGCAGCTCATGGAGGGACCCAGAGTGACCCTGGTGCCACTGAGCCCCCTCATGCTGAATTGTATTTCCCTCCTGAATTCCCAGTTCCTAAGGAAATTCTGGGAATATTTCCCCTCTGAATTCCCAGTTCCTAAGGAAACTCTGGGAATATTTCCCCCCTGAATTCCCAGTTCCTAAGGAAATTCTGGGAATACTTCCCCTCTGAATTCCCAGTTCCTAAGGAAATTCTGGGAATATTTCCCCACCCTGAATTCCCAGTTCATAGGAAATTCTGGGAATGTTCATTGAATTCACAAGTTCTGGCTGAGCACGAGGTGGTTTTGCAGCTTGTTCTCCTCCTAGTACCAACATTTTCTTCTGGAGCAACCTGGGGTTGGATCCTGCCAGGATGGAACAGATTCCAAACTTCATCCCTCAAAAATCACTTCCCAACCCTCCTCACATCCAAGCTTCACACTTTTTAAGGAGAAAGGAGAAATGGGATTTAAGGAGAAGGAGGCAGTAGGTGCTATTTAAGCTTTTGTCATAACAAGGAGATAAAAGCACAGGAAAGAAAGGGATAAAAGACTCTCCAAGGAGATTTTCAGCTGACCAAGAAGTCCCTCTGATCCTCTTATTTACCTACTTGGAGCTTTTTCCTGAATATATCGCTTAGGAATTGGATCACACAAAGCACAAAGAAAGCCACTGTACAGTAAATAAGCCACAGAGGAGATAAGGCTTGAAACAGCACTGAAAAAGATCCATTAAAATTTTTTTTTCTCCTTTTTATGTGCAGTCATATTAAAAATCTTTAGGAATTCACCATCCTCAAACTGGAAACAAATAAGAAAGCACTGGACATCCCAGAGTATGGCTGGGTAGCGTTCTAAGGAGAGCAGTAAGAGTTAATAATTAGATTTTAAATGAGGATTTAAAGTTTAAATGGTGGCACCCAGAACGGAGCAGGAAAGGAGTGAGCAGGGGAACTTTTAAAAGGTTTGGGAGTCTCTGATTGTGAGATATTTCATGCTCCAAATCCATGGAAATGAAAATTTCTGCCTCTTTTCACCCTGGCTGTGATGGATCAGGGGTTAAGTCCAGCGCTGGAGTGTCCAGAGAGATGGAGCAGGAGCTGGAGCTGACTCTGGAATCCTGTCCCACCCTCCAGGAGCTCGTGCAGATCCCCCAGATCCACATTCCCACTGATTTTATGGGAACAAAGCCCTGCACTGCCCAAGGCTGCTCCTGCTCCACCTGCAATCCCAAATCTGTATTTTAAGGGATCACTGAGCCAACATTTTCCTTCTCCACGCTGGAGAGGAGCTGATGAACGCAGGGAATGCAGCTCGGTTTGCCCCACTCCCAGTCTCTCCCTGTGCTGCAGCTGAGTTCCAGCTTTTCCCCGTTTTCCCTGCTGGAAATCCCAGCACTGTCCCTGCCGGGGCCGCGGGATCCATCCCGGGATTCTCCGGAACACATCCCGAACGGCAGCGGGGAATTCCAGGGAAAACCCCGCGCTTTTGGGGCGAGCTCAGTGCCAGTCCCAGCGGCAGGGATTTCCCCCGAGCCTCTGACACCTTCTGACATCTCCCTGCTCCTGCAGCTTCTGCATTCCTGCCCCGGGAAAAACGTGCGGCCATTCCCAGAGCCCGGGCCATTCCCAGAGTCCGGGGCCATTCCCAGAGCCCGGGCCCATTCCCAGAGCCCGGGGCCATTCCCAGAGCCGGGGCCATTCCCAGAGCCCGGGGCCATTCCCAGAGCCATTCCCAGGGCCATTCCCAGGGCCATTCCCAGAGCCGGGGCCATTCCCAGAGCCCGGGGCCATTCCCAGAGCCCGGGGCCATTCCCAGAGCCGGGGCCATTCCCAGAGCCCGGGGCCATTCCCAGAGCCATTCCCAGGGCCATTCCCAGGGCCATTCCCAGAGCCGGGGCCATTCCCAGAGCCCGGGGCCATTCCCAGAGCC
>VWYI01006684.1:489-12500 GCA_013399455.1 Anthoscopus minutus | reverse complement strand
TTCTTTGACATGTTGCTGGTTTGGTCTTTCTCTGGGTAAGCAAATGCTAAACATTGATAAAATGTCAGTAACTTTCATTCTGATGTCCCTGGTGAATGTAAGGCCGATAGTTCTTCCTAAGTCTTGAATTGTATTTAGCCAAAATAAATGTTATTCTAGTGCGGCCATATTTTTTTTTTAATGAATGCAGGTGCCTAATTTTTACAGTTATTTTAAAATCCATGATATTGCAAAAATACTGAAATGAGTATCCATCCTTTTAAAAAGTTTTGATTGATAAGAAGGATTTTCTTAGTTTGAAAAAGACGCATTTAACACCGTTGCCTGCAGAGTGTATCTTCTCTCACTGAAGGTCATTTTCTTTGGAAGGTGCATGCGGTAGATGCAGAATCTTAAAATGTATTGTATAAAAATGTGAGGCTTCATCACCATCTGTTACAAGTTTACAACTTGTTCCAGGGATCTGGGGAAACATATATCTTGCAAAAGATAGAAAATTTATTTTCAGAATAAGGCTGGGTGAACCCATTGTCACTGCCATATACTGGAGTCTCAGAACAAGAGAATCCATGAAAAATAAAAAGATACTTAGAGTGTTACCCACAAAGGAAAAAGCTATTTTAATTCTGCCATTGTTACCTGGTTTTATAGTGAAAGGTGCAATAAAACTACCCTGGAGTTTCAAACTCAGGGAAATTCATGCTTTAATTATACTGCAAAGAGAGCACTGGGATATTTATTCCCAGAATGATTGGCAGGAAGTTAGAGACTGAAACAAAGTGGAGATCGTTCAGTAGGGGGAGATAGTAGCATTGGGTTTTTGTGGAGGAAGGCTGGAGGCTGGATAAAAAAAGGGGGAAAATGTGTGACTATTAATAGAGGAGGAATTGTGAGGTGAAATTCAGAACATGAAAAGGAAAGGCAGAGATTAGATTGCAAAAATGCCACTCCATGCAGAACATGTCTAACAAACTGCTTGGTTACAACCTCAGCACAAGTTCCCCCAAGAATGCGCTGGATATTTCATAGATGTTTTGGAGTATCTGACCACTCCTCCAAGTAGAAGTGAGGCCAGAGGTCTCTGCACTGCTGAACTGTAATTAAAAAAAGTCAAGGAACATAATTAGATGTTTATTGTCCATGTGATTATCAAAAAAATGTTCGTATTACAAACTGGATGTATCCCTATTCCTTCAAAGGGGTTCATCCTTCTGAGTAGTGCATTATAGTTCTTGTGTTTCCTTCAAACCCTCTGTGACTTAAAGAAGCTTACCCCTTTTGGTTAGCCTAACATGTAAATAAAAGCTAATCACATGGCATGAGATAAAAATTTCATGTTATCACTATATTTATGAGTTTATATTTGATATGCAGTTTTTTTTCTATTATCGTTCTCTTGGATTAAGATGCTTGCATTTACTCACATTCTATTTACTCAAAGTGTTGTTTTTACTAAGTTCTGGCATAAACTATCTCAGGACAGCAGTAATTTATGTGAAGCTAAGTCCAATGTTTATGCAAGCTTCTGATGACATTTTATGCCGGGGTTGGTATTAGGAAGCAGTATGTGGAGGTGCCAAGTCTCCCGGCATGGCTGAGACTCAACAGATCTGAAGCCCTCCTCTTAATGGCCAGATATGCCTCCAGCCAAGATACTCAACTGCAGAGTCATGGGAAATACTTATGTACCAATTATGGGAAAGGCACATTTAATGAAAACTGTATGTTTACTTTCATAGTCTTAGTAAGATGGCCTAGATACTCGGTACAGCTGGCATATTGGCTGCACTAGAAAAGCTTTCTTTTCCTATTTAGAGAATATATCATCCATGTACTGTAACTGTACCAAAATGTTACTTGTGTGCTTCGCTTAAGAGAAAGGATGATTGGGAAAAAAGACCTTGGGACACCATCCTTAAATGTTACTTGCAAACCATTCGTACTCCACTGAACAGTTGTGTTCTTAGCTATCAGCTCATGGATTTAATTGTTACTCACCTACTGGTTTTCTATTCGTTTTTCTGATTTTTAAAGCATAATCACTGTGCACAGAGAGAAAGTCTAGCAGTGATCTGAATGAACCATATTAATTAGTACATTTTCCTTTGTAGACGAGGTTACACACAGTAGCCAAATGTAGCAATATTCTCCCACAGATTAAAAATGTAGAGGTTGTCATTAACCATGGGCAAGATTTCCTGTTTAGTTGCACTCTTTTAAAATGATTATCAAAAGAATGCTTATTCTGAATGCATTGTTCTCTAACTCAGATCAGAGTTTAGTCATTTGTCCCCTAGTTTGTTTCTTCACCATATCAGAGCAGGGGTGCTTTCTAAGATCTGATCTAAAGAGTCTCACACCATAATGCATATTTATTTATCCAACAAGGATTCACTTGTGAATGTGATAAAAATGGAATGAATTCCACTTTTTCAGCCGCTTTTTGTATTTTTAGTTATTGAAGTAGAACTGTGAAGCAGAAGGTCTTTCTCCATTTTCTCAGCCATCGTGCAGAGCTGGTAGTGGAATTTAATAAAGAGAGGCAATAAAAATGTGCCCATTCTCAGAAACTTGCAAGGAAATTGTCACATTTATTTTTTTTAAAGGAAGCTCAGCTTTTCCTCTTCATTCTTCCTGTACTTATGAATTACTTATAATAATTACTGAGTTATTCATTCATAATTTTTGATGAACTTCTAGTCCTGATTATTGAGCTATCTAGACCTATGCCTATAAAGTCAAAACTATCTTGGGAAAGCATGTTGTATCCTTGGTATTTCATGCAATATCCAAAACAGGAAAACCTCCCATGTCTGTGGCATGAACTGGTGAGGATAAGAGAATAATTCTATACCATGCAGTAATCAGAGTGAGGAAATACAGGAACTGTTCAAAGATCTCCAGCATTTTGTCATTTTCTGTCTTCTCAGGGACTTCACAGGAAAGGTTTTGATGGAACAGCACGTTCTGTGTGTTTTTTTCCATTCCTTCTTTTACTTTGCTATCTACACCCACCTTGGATGGACCTCAGGCTTTTCTGGGGCTATCTGTCAACCTGCCCTTCTCAATCTGTATTTCTATTTTTCAGTCTGCTTTCTTCTTCTCCCTGGAAGGTCTGACAGGTAGCACCAGTCCTGAGCTGAGCAGTGCAGCGAGGAGAGCCTGGGACGATCCTCCCAGTGCACTGTAACTCACACACTGCTCACTTCTGCCAAGGGTGGGGCCTGCCGCAAGACTTTTTGGTGTTTCTAGGCCAGATATAATTTCCAGTCATTTCTGGAGTCGCCTATTTATTTTGTTATCCATGACCCTTTAAAAGTCCTGGCTGTCTTTTGGTTTTTTGAGTTTTCTTTTTTAAAAAATATGTGAAAGGCATGAGTAGAACGCATTAAAAAAAAATAAAAATATCAATCTGCGTTGTACCTCAACAACATGCCATCCAATACTTCTCACAGTAGTGTTTTATCGTGTGAAAACAGTCTGATACTAAACTCTTTTCCAGGGAAGATCATTTGCCTGTGTGTCTAATGACAGAGTAAATGAACACCCCGAGCAGTCTCTATCCTAAACCTACCCAGGCCTTTGTAAAGAAATATGCTCTTAATGCTCCAGGGAAATATAATTTAACTTTCATCTCTCTTTTTAAAACATCCTTCATTTTCTCCCTCCTATCCCAAATCCAAGTTAGAGTTCTCAAATCAGCGTAAATGACTTGAAAAGTGACACAGCAGGCAGCAAAGCTGGTGATTACAGGTATCGTTTCCATTCTAAGCTGGACGTTGCAGATATTGTTTTCTCTTGCTTTTCTTGGAGCACAGGATGCTCTGACAGGAATGATACACAAAATTACATATTTGATTCAATGCCTAAAAGCCACCCTGGGATCCATAACCTTTCTTAAAGATTTAAGAAAGACCTTTAGTCCACTTCTGAAAAGGTTCTTAGCTTAGAAAACTTTATCTTTCAACTTTACTTCTTAGCAGCTGTTATGTTTTTTTGCTGTCGTTTGTTTGACAGGATCCAGTTATAGGTTCCGATGTCTGTTTAAAGAAACAGGGAGGTTGTTGGCTTTAAAATTCCCTTACTGCTTGTGTGTTCAACATTTTCCCAGGCTTTTCTACATAGTTTGCCAAGTAAAGGGACTGACCTTTTGTAGCAAACACTTTTTCATTTCTAAATGCTCACTTTGATTTTTGTCCCATTTTATGCTCATTCCAAACTGTTTACAACCCACTAAAAATGACTGTGAATTATATGTTTGTGTAATAGATTCCTTTTGTGGTCGGAGTGGAATGTTTACTTTGAACAATTAGTTATCTTTGGGCAGATTATAGTGACCTGAAAAAAGAATGGCTAAAATTATTATAGTACCTTAACTATTTCCTTTTGTTATCTTCTCTGTGTGTCCAGCATATTATTTACTGGGTTTCATTGCTCTGAGACCCAGGGAACAAATCATGTTAAATAAGAGCTGTGACAAAAACCCCTCTGACTGTGGGGCTCTAGGCCTGGGGGGTGATCTGGGGTAGCAGCAGTGAGACTTCAGAGGGCACCATTAGGCACTCAAAGGCTAGATGTGCAATTTTAGGAAGGCATGGTTTTGAAAAAAAAAATTAACTTCTTGCTCTCCAAAATTCAGATTTCTCACAGGCTCCAAAGTCTGACAACCCAAAGTGCCTAAAACTGATACTCATTTTGGCTTTAATTCACTTAACGTCCATAGATTATGCACAAGATCATTGCAGACATGCAGACACACAGTCTCATGCTGAAGAATATTCAGGGTTTAAGGAAGAAAATGGCTTTATGGGCAAAGATAAAGTACCTTATGGGATGTAGTAAAGAAATACAGTCATCCCAATGGAGAGAAATGAAGATAAAAACAGTATTTTAAACTACCTCACCTCCCAAATGCCACGCTGCCCTGTGACAGAAGGTTGTGTCCCTTTCATCAGTTTTATCTGTTAATCTAAAAGCTAAAGTGCAGCTAAAAGCACTTTAAAACCTATTTATAAAAAAAAAAGGAAAAAGAAAGTGATATTTCATTACCTTCTAAATCATATATTGCTTAAAAGGTAGTCAGTATTCTGGTAGAATGTTTACACAGAGGAGAGTTCACTTATCTCAAGGAGTTAAGCAAAGAGGAAATGAGTTTTAAAAAATATCAAGTATTGTGAATATATTTATGTTGCTAGGGAAAAATGAGTTTTTAAAATAGTCTAATCCTATCTCATTTTCTAATGAAAGAAAACACTGCAGAAGAATTAAAAAAAAAAAAAATCCCAAACACCTCCTAAAACTGAGGATTCCCATGCTTTGGTATGGTGGAATGAGTGGACTATAAGCTGGTGAGGACGGCAGAAAACACAAAGCTTGTGCAGCCAAGGAATGGATTCACAGCCACTGTATAAAACCCCTAGAATTTACAGAATTGTTTAGGTGGGAAAAGCCCTCTAAGATCATCAAGTCCAACCATTGTCCCAGGACTGTCACAACCATCATTAAAGCATGTCCCCAAGTGACACACCATGCAGCTTCTGAATCACTCCAGGGGTGAGGACTCCACCACCTATCCCCACCTCTGTATGTGTCATAATGCTCATTATTAGGTTTGAGTTCAACAGCATGTTCCTCAGTATGCATTTAGCTTAAGCAAAATTTTAAGTTTATTTGGTACTCAAAAATAGTTCATTCCCATCCATGAGGACCTGAGGAGGCAGTAGGAAAGTGCAGGCTATTTCTGCCAGGGTGTGCTCACCACCATCTTGGGGCACCCAGCAAATGCACAGTGCTCCTGGGAGACTTCCCAGCACGGTTAGACCAAACCCATCAACCAGTGCCATAAAGGATTTGTTCTGGCAAGGCTTCCCTGAGAAGGGAAACCTCAGGAGACTGACCTATCCTGTGCCATTTTATATTTCTGTCTGAGTGCAGGATTATTCTCCAACAGAACTTGGCCCCTGAACAACCACTGAAATGCATTCTGTGTTTTTTCACCCTGCTATCTTTCTATCCTCAGAGCAAGAAATTCTTCATGAATAGTAGTTTGTTTCCTACAAGTTCATTCACTGATTTTTGGTACTTATTCTCCTCTGGAAATGTATTTTCCAAGCTCTTGTTTGATTCTCCCAGGCCTACACATACTTCCTTGCTTACTCTGATATAATTTTACATTCTGTTTCCAGTGGCTTTAGAATTCAGTACCCTGAAACTACAGAGATCATGTTGCTCCACCAAATGATCTGAGCTCCCAGTTCTGCTAATTTTGTACTGTTCATTCTTTCCCACTTTGGGATAATCTATTATGCTTGGATCCAGGCACGCACTAAAAGCTAATACTTCCATGAAGAATGTGTAATTTGTACTGTTTAGCTTGTGATGAGATTCCTGAAGTCTTTTATGATTCTATCTTGCTCCAATGAGGCTTCTGCTCCTAAATTTTATATGCATTGAATGTAAAAGAAAAGAGAAAGAAACAAAAAAAAAGGGGGAAACAAAACAAACTGATAGGAAAAAAATTGCACACACACACAAATATCCAGCAGTTCAGTGGATAAAGGCTTTTTCCAGGGAATTCTAGTGTGCAGAAGTAATCTGTTTCTGAGGGCATTGAACTATGTTTACTTTAAAGTGGCCAACGAGCATAAACTCAAACGTACAGATGAATGCAATATAAAACAACAAAGTTCCGAGAAAAGCCCTTGCAAGTTTGTGATTTAAAATGTTTGGTACTTTCATTTTTTTTAAAAATTTTTTTGTTTCTTTAATAAACTCTTCTCTTGAGTAGAAATTAAGGGCGGTTGAACTTAGTGTAAACGTATTGGCAAGATTTCCTCAGCCATTTCTGTCTTCAGGCTCAGGCAATCCCACTATAGCCACCTTTCTTAGAGCAAGAGCCAGTTAATAGAGTTGTGCAAGGTCCAAGTCAGAGTTGGCTCTGAAGGGTATTCACTCTGGGGCCTCTGTGTCTGCTAGAAAGCCACATTCTGAGTTAGAAAAAAATATCAAGAAGTGTCAACAGGAAACATCACGGAAGGGCATACAAGACAAATTAGAGAAAAGGAGACAACAGACAAAAACACAAAAACAAAAGCTAAAATAAAAAAAAAAAATTAAAAGAAAAACCAGGAACCAAATGACAAAAAGGAATAAAAGCCTTGTAATAACAAGGCACAAAAGAGAATAAATATATAATCATTTGAAAATTTGAGAGAAGAGATTCTCCGTTGGTTAGAAGAGGAAAAAGACATAAAACAGGCAGGCATTTGAGCCAGTTTTTGTCTTTGTCATAGTTACCTGATACCTGGTTCATTGATTAATCTGTTCTTACATAGAAATGTATCCATTTCTATGAAAAAATGGGGGGATTTGTATTTTAAGCCATGCCAGCAACAACAAGCAGACACTCAGTGTGCACCAGAGTAACATTTACAATGCCTGGGCCAAATTCATGCCTTGTGTAATTTTATTGCTTTTACTGGAATTACACCAGAGATGAGTTTGGCCTTTTGCCTTTTTCTAGCATTGTATAATATATCTATTTGTGAACATGTAGAAGGAAACAGGGCATTTTGTCTTCCGAATTTTCCATAAAATCCTGTTCAATAGGCATAATAAATAAAACAAACCTCTTAACCTACGAAATAAAAAAGAATCAAACAACGTTTTCTAGATATTAAAATAATGTTAATGCACTTTGTAAATCAAGGGTTGACACTTGTACTCGCTGAAACAAAAAGTCCAGAGAAATTTAAAGCCAGCTGCTCTGTGTGTGTGTGTGTGTGTGTGTGTGTGTTACTTGCTCTGTGCCAAAGAGAGAATGAAGGTCCTGACTCACCCCCTGGCCAAAGGCAGGTTCAGGGAAGCTCACACATGAGGGTATTCACCTCCCAGCCGTGAAAAAGGTAAAAAGAGAGGCACAAAACTCCTGTCTTTTCCCCCTGAATAAGCTGAGGCTGTGAGGCACCATGCCCTGGTACAGTACACATGCCATCACAGACAAGGAGCTGGCAGGATTTCCACTGCAAACTCCATTTAGTCAGACTTTGCAGTTCAGCCATTAATAGAACACTTTGGGCTAACACTTGACAAAATGAATCTTGGCCTAGAAGAGATGCTCACTCACACACAAACACACACAAAAATAGAAGTTAAGTCCATTAAGTTCCTTTAAAAGGAAAAGAGGTGTAATTTCAGACCCTTTCAATATTTCTCTGCTTAAATAGAAAGTTGCATTTTAAAAAAGTATTCTGAAAGCACAGTTCCACAATGCAAACTAATTGCTTTTCCTATGGGAAAAAAAAAGCTACTACAACTCCACTGTAATTTTTTCAAAAGTTTCACAGCAATAAAAGCAAACACACTAAAAAAGAAGTTTTACTGTCCATATGCCACACTATGGGGTCAGTTTAAAAAAATCCATCTCCTTTTTTTTTCTTCTGCCTGCAATTCAAGAGAGCATATAACTGCAGTTGTATTTTATTACTTCAATTATTTGCTGTAGCAGCTTGTGTTACATCAATGTTTTAATCATATAATACCAGAGTCTAATGGGATTGATACCTAAGTGAGAGAAATTGTACCAACAGAGAGCTCCAGGAGGAAGGCAGAGGGCAAAGGAGGAGGACAGATTAAAAAGGAGTCTGTATGTGAAGGCTTTCACTTCTTTAGGAGAAGATTTCTTTAGCTTGTTCTGCTCTCCTGAAATTATGAAACTGATATTTTTAGCAATCTAGTAACAGAACTGTCCCTAAATTGGCTACTGCATGGTAACCCCCCAGGGAACTAACAAGTCTTTCAAAGATCTCCAGTTGTCTGTTGGCTCAGCAGATTGTTTCCTTATGATCAGGATCCCCACAGATCATGGATGCAATTATATAGCAAACCAACTTCTTTTGTCTTCACTCAAACAATGGTTTGGGAGGAAGAGCATAGATGTAAATGAGAGCAAAATGTGAGCATTTTGTTTCATAACACAACAGACCCATACCTCTTGGATCCCGCAGCTCTCTCCTTGTGGTTCCTCCATGCCCCTTTTTTGGTGTCAGAGATGATGTCTTCCAAGTAGCTGACACTTTTGGGAAACAGATATTGCAGTCAGAAACTGCTTCTTCATGCCTCTTCTGCTTTGAAATGGATATAGGTTATTTCTTCCTATAATTCCTGCTTTATTAATACAAGCCTCTGTCCACCAAGACAGATGGAGACTTCTCTTGAGGCACCTGAATAGATCTATTCTTGTGGTCAATAGTTATGCCTTACAGTTAAGGAAATGAGTCAGTTTTGTTGTTTCAGGCTCTTAAGCTTCATCTCTTTGGAAAAAAAAGGTAAATACCCAGATTTTCGTTCAAAATTTAAAAACAAAGGACAGGAATTTGTTTAATTGCCATACTATGGGCCACTAACCGGTGACACTGTGGCTCTTAAAAATCACCATGGAGGCCTCCAAACCAAGGGTAATGTGATACCTCTGAAATATCATCACTGAGATGATAAGAAAGTCCTCATAAGGCAGGAAGAGGTTGCTCCATGCCTCTTTTCTTCATCTCCCCGGGAAAAATTCCCCCCCAGTATTTCAAACCTTCTGCCTGGGTTTCTCAGTCCTGAGCTGACATGGTGCTATGTGATATAACACACCAAAGCAGCTGCCACTAAATGGCTTCCCCATGCCAGCAGTAACCACACAATGGTGTTGGAGGTACCACAGCTTTTTGTTTACTTAGAAATGAAATAAGTTTGATGAGTGTATGGTATCAGTTAGCAAGTGTTGAGTTCCTCATGGTGATACTGCTCATGTTGACTTAAATGGAAAATGGATCAGCTCAGAACCTTTAATAAGAAAAGTTCCTTCGTGTGCTTGCAGAGATGCCCTGTGGAGCCACGAGAAGTAAAAATCTGTCAGCATACTTGGTAGAAACTTTGTTTCATGGTTCTCTAACTCATATGATTGAGATTAAAGTGAACAAAATCTTGGCACACAGCTTGGCAGGCAAGAAGCATTCCTGTGTTTGTGTGTGTGAGACAGAGGGACAAAGAGAGGGGGAAATTTAACAGCCACTATTTTGGTGTTAAATTATCAGGTGCTACATATTTTTAATAAACCTTTGTAGAAAGATAAGATACATCCTTTTCTATTGAAAACTACTTTCACTTAGACTGTAAACTTAACTTGAATCAGCTGAGTATCTCCTCTAACCACTGAAAACAAAACCATTCAAATTCTGCAGCCCAAACAAATTGCAAGCCAGATTTGAATTCAAACAAAGAGGTGGAAGGTTCTGGAAGGGTGCTATTTATGCAGGCAGGTTTTCCTACCTTGACACTAAAGCAGAGCATCTACAAAACATTTTATTTAATGCCCTGATCTGTGACCTGCAGGACTGTGCTCACAGCAGTGGCTGCAAAGACACCATATTTTTTAATACTTTTCAAACTCTCATTATGTGGTTGACTGAAAAGTTTCTGAATTTGCACACTAGAAATAGTTCTCTATGGTGTCTTTTATTATCTCTTTTTCAGTTGCATTTTTGTGTTCTGATATGCCATGCATTAAAAACACAAAGGCCACAGTTAACAGCAAGAGTATCCCTTAGAAACTCTGAGACTGCCTTGGATGTCTGTATGGTAAATGTCATTAATAATTACAGGAATTTTTACCAAAGAAGGAAATTAGATATGGAAAGCACATCATGCCAACTTCATCTTTCCAAGCCTTCAGAAATACCAGAGGGTCTATGTGAACCCTAGTAAAAGGGATGAGATTGGATTTCTACCTTCCTTACATCATTCCATGCCACAGTCAGCATTAAGACACAAAGACAGTGATTCAAATCAAATTTCTTCCTGTAGTTTTACATTCTAAAATAATTATCTTCCATGAAAATATCAAATAATATTCATATTTATGCATTTACTTCAACAAAAATTCAGCTAACAAATAGCCATTTTATCGTCAGCAACTGGGGTTTTTTTCTCATCAAAAGTCAGTATTTTTATGTATTTCTTGCATGTCTCTGTTATGGTTTAGTTATAGAATTTGTATTTTATTGAGTTTTTTTATTTGGATATTTCAAAACAGAAAGCAATTTGTTCTTTTTCAGACTATACTTATAAAACCTTTTTTGAGAAGTCCCTGAGTAATTCATATAAAACTTTTGTGCTATTTTGGTGTTGTCTATCCCCAAGTACACGTCAAACCATAGCATAAAAACTATGGAGCTGCTTCTGCCTAAGTAATGAAGGGTGCACCAGTATCTTAAGTTTGTTTACTTATGACTATTTGTAATCCAGTTCAGGAGTTTTATGGTTTCTGCACACACCTCAACTATGTCTTTTGCTGTGTTGCTTTAGTGATGAGATTTTTCCCAAATTAAATGGAGGGGGAAAAAAGTTTTAAAGTTACTTGAACCTGTTTGGAGACAGAAAACACAGTGGAAATTACAGGAAAAATAATATATATATATGGCTGCAGAGTCCTGCAGCTAAGATGGCAAATTAAAGTGGAACAATAAGAACAATAGGTTTGTGTCATATTAAAATTAATGTCTCTGTTGTTTCCCATAGTACTGCTTAATGTCACTGTTTCATAACACTAAATATGAATTTCGCAAAACCAAGACAATTTTACTCAGTTTTTAGACTTGAGATTTTTCATACTAAAGAAGGTGATAGGGCATTCAGTGGAATCCCATGGTTTTCACTATTATTGGGTCTTGAAATGTGAGCAAAGTACACTGAGAAAGACTCTGTTAAAGTAGAAGTTATCTCCACATGCACATGGACACACACCTTTGTGTTATCACTTTTATATGTTGGGCAGATATGCAATGCTAAGAATTCAGTGAGTTGGTGTTGGATAGCTGTGTGAATACTTATCTTCTAAGAGAGCCTCTGGGTTTTCCACACAGCCCTGGACTGCAACACCTAAAGGTGTCTGATAGTGTGCCTTAGACTAAAGAGTCTACTTTTTAAATGTTTACTCCCTCTCACAGATAAAAAGCAAATACAAAGAT
>VWYI01006668.1:2497-18778 GCA_013399455.1 Anthoscopus minutus | reverse complement strand
TAGTAGTAGTAGTAGTAGTAGTAGTATAAAATCCACAGATCATTATAATTTCTGAAACTTTTGAATGGAAAACCACTAGAAGCGTTAGAGTGTATTTCATAAGAGGGTTTCTTTTCTCTTTCACTATCAGGATCTCCGCTAGTTTGGGAACTCAAGCCTAGGATAAGGAACAGTTGGGTGAGATTCTTCTCACAGAGATAAGCATGACCTTACAGGCTGCCAGCCCATCTTTTCTCTTCCTCATTCATTCTGTCATAATGGTCTTATGACCTTTAGCTTTATGAGTCAGAGGATGGGCAGGAGAGGAATTTGAGGAGATATGAAACAGAAAGGAAGTGAATCATATTTATCAAAGAGGCAGAAAATAGGACTGGGCTGTTGAGACGGAAAAAGCGCTAAGCAGTCTGCAAAACAGCTGTAATGCAGTGGCTCAGTTACAGTAGACAAAGGGACAGTTTGTTGCACAACTGCAAGAAAAATAAAAATACCTATTCTTTTAGCACTGTAGATAAAAACAGAGCATCCAAAATTCAGCACATGCCAATTTTCTTGATCAGCTATGAGCAGCCATCGATCATTGCAGGAATGCAAAGATTTTAATACAGTTGATCCTTTTCTGAAATGGACTTTCCAATCTACATAAATCTTGTTTCTATTTAGATTAGCTAGAACAGTCATTCTTTGATTTCAATCACAGTAGATGCTCTCTCTAAGGACTTTTCTATAAACTTGTTTTGTCTGAAGTAGCTGAACTGACACCATTCTCAGTTATATTAATTTAAGGGTATTTAACCTTAAATTTTACTGAATGTCACAGTTTGCTTTGTTTTGACTTTTAAACAAACATAGGCAATGGAAAAATTGTGATCTTGTGAAAATTTGCACATTCCCAAATGTGTTTAATAACAAAAAATTTGTACTGTTATTATCTTAAAATGATTTTACCTATTATAGCTTGAAGTTAAAAAATTTGTTTGCACACTTAAAAATCCCCACCCACACTAAGTTATCTAGTACATAGTGATCTTTATGTACAGATACTTATGTAAAATAACATTAATCTTTTGAAACAGTAAAGCAAGTTGTGACAAAGCTAGACATGTAAAATATCAGAAAAGGTATTTTTAAATTCTGACCTTCCTTGAAATTAATGGTAAAATTCTCATATGATGTGTGACAAAAGTATGGCTTTACAAGCAGGGAAGCTTCTAGGCTTAACATTTTAGTATCTTTGGTAATACTCTGTTAAAGGTCACTGGTCTTGCAGTGTATTTTTGCATGCATTGACCATAGCAGGTATCACTGCTTAAATGGAAGACACAAACCTGACTGCAGGCTCTTATCCTAACTCATAGACCTAACTCTTATCCTAATTCATAGATCTAAACAATATTAACTTCAATGAAAAGCCTGGACAGTTTTATTCTACTAAATTCCACTATTTCCTTTGTCTACAGAGGCTTTAAAAACTCTTAGAAAAAGTAAATATTTTCAGAATTTAAAAGATAGAGGGGATGACCTTTCCATCCCTCTGCCCTTTCTGTCAAAGTATCGCAGAAAATTGAAACAGAACTCTACTGCCAAAACATCATCTTCATGAGTAAAAACAAGTTTTATTTCCTCACCTCCTCCCAAAAGAAGAAATACTCCTAGAAATTCTCACAGAGGATGATTGCCACAGGAGAAGATACTATGCCTTGAAAGACAATTTGAACTAACAGAGACAACTACTTGCTTCAATACCGGTAAAAGGAGTACAGTTTCTGACGAACACCAAACTGTCCCTATTAAAGCTCACTTGAGCTCTCCTCATTTCTGCTACAGAGACAGAACTGGTAGATTTCTTATTACTATCTATGTGAGATGGATCTTTACAGAGGATTCATATGAGATAAATCTTACAGATAATCATCCAGAAAGGCACGGTGATGGAAACTGTATATCCTGATTATCAGTCCAGTACTTCAAGCACACACATCTGTCCTAAGCTTTATGCTCCATTTGTTCTAATAGGCATAAACAGTAAAGGGACTATCACCTTATTCACTTCAGAATTCTAGATGGTTCTTCCTCTATTCTTCTGATATTAAAAAAAAAAGTATTTTGAAGAAAGTTTATGAATGGTCATTTGTTTTTCTATTTGAGCTGATAAAAATAATTTTTTCCAAAAGAAATAGGAAGAAAATTAAGAAGAGATTGTATTTCAAACCAACAGTAATTATTTTTATTATTATTATTGTAACATGCATTTTAAGCTGGAAATCAATGCAAGTGAAAATCTTTCCAAGAGTACATTCCCTTTCAAACAGGAAACCAGAATGAAATTTTATCAGACTGTTAGAGGATTCATTCAAGCAGTGTTAAACCTCATATTCTCAAGAAAGAGCCTTTGTGGCTCTGATTTATTAAAGAAGATTTTAAACTTGACTTTGTAGGAAAAGGTAATTTTTTGGCAAAGTCAAGAAGAAATGACAGTTCTTTCTTAACTATATGCTTTTTTCACAACAAATCCAAGTACTTTTTAAAGTCATAGACACCATATTATGCAGGTTGAAATTCTGTCCTTACTACCTTGTTTTTCAGCAGAATGTTTCAATATATAGAAACATGGCATAAATTTATGTAGTAAGAAGAGTGTGATCAATTGTGTTTTAAAACCATGCTTAACTTTTATCTGTCTACCAACTGTAGTAAAAATGAAAGCTAAACTGACTTCATCACTGACAGATTCACAGTTAGAAAAAGTTTCCTGTCGATTTGTTACAGTCCCTATTACCTCCAATAATTGCAGAGTCACTTCTGATTGCATTAGCTAAGGGCTTTCCCTCATCTATTGGTCCAGAGTGATCTGCAGCAGGAAAAAAAAAAAAGACAGACAAATAGAAGACGTGTTTTTAAAGAAATTCTCATGCTGTTACAGTTCATTTACAACATGGTATAGTGGTAGTAGTGCGGGTCAGTAAGCATGCGTAGAACATCAATGTAGATCACACTTTGCAGAGATAAAAAGAAAATTGTAAACATTCAGATGAAAAGAAAAAAGCTGGAAAAAAGGAAGTAAGTACATATAAAAGAAAATTATTTACAAACTACTCCTGAGATGTTAACCCACATGGAAACATAAAAAGTCAGTTTTGATTCAGGTCATGAGTATTCTATTTGGAATTTGCTTCAGAGATCAGAGCAAGTGATAACCGTATGCTACCTGCAAATGAATGGGTTGTTTCACTTGATGTTGAGTCAGGTCCAGTTAAAGTACCACAGTTGGATTCAGTGAAACGCCCTTTTACAATGACAGGGGCTGCGCCGCTGTGGTGCAATGCAGCCTTCAAAGGAGCAATGTGGTTGAACTGCACTGAAGATAGACAGCCAACAAACCCCTGAGAGTTTGCCTTCATAGTCTCCTCATCTACATCGCTGTTTTCTGTTAATCAAAGGGAACAGAACACAATTAATCATAGTGCAAATGTACAAAATAAAATGTCAGAAGAATAAATGAATAATTAACCTGCGCTCCTCTGAGTATATTTGACTTGCAGCAACATATGTAAATTCACTGAATCCCTTTCTTGTCTGATTTTAATGAAAAGATAGTCAGCTACATTCAACAACTGCCCCCCATTTTTTTGAACAGATGACAATTGCTCATCTGCTGAGGGAAGTGCTTTTAAATTCCTAAAGCAAGCTCCAAAGAAAGAAGTTTCTAGTGTAAATAAAGTATTAAAATTAAAATGCAACAGTTTTCATTCTACAAAAATATAAGACTGAAGAATGGATTCCAGAAAAATGCATTTTATTGGATTTCTTCTCATAAATAAACATTATTGAAATATATTCATTCAATAGACTCATATATCTACTCTATTCCAGCGCCATAAAGTCTGTCAAAACAAAAACCCTGAATCTCTCAGATCCTCAGACCCTGGAAATCCATCAAGATATTATTTTCTGTAAAAATTTAGAAAATGAATAGTGTTCAAATTTACCATACATTTTAAAACATGATACCATTATTAGTACTACAAAGGGGGAGGAAAAATAAAAAATAAAAGGAAAAAAAAGAAGATACCTCCTCACTTTGTCTACCCATGTGACAAGTACTGTGCATGTTAGAACTCTCTGTTTATTCACCAGGTAATGCTCACTAGTGCACAGCTTTTGATGCAGAAAACAAACAGTTTATTTACTCTGACAGTTCTAATTCAAGAAAAACTTTTGGAAGTACTAGTTATAAAAGGAGGACTCATAAGGGAAATAAATTTGCAAATAAAATGGGACTTTCCTCTGCTTAATTTTCACTTCCAACCTGGCCTGGAACTCACTAATAAACTTGTGATCTTTACAGTAACTACCATTTAAATTTTACAGTGCACTTCTCAATAAAGTTTAAGTTAATAGTAAAAAATGGAATAATGTGTTCAGGTAGAATGTTGCAAAATAGAAGAGAAGCATTCTCCTCAACTAATCTCTGCCTATTGCAGTGATGATAAACTACTAGATGGATGGATGTCTGCCCCAAGTCTGATCACCTACATGGATGGATTACATACCATGTTGGCTGTTCAACTGTCTCTGCTTTCTTTGAAGCTGTTTTCACTATCTATGCACTGCAGGATCTGCTAGGATAGGATCTTTTAAGAAAAAGATTAACACTGAAATGGTAACAAAGCATTTTAAAACAAACCTCCTGCGATAAAAATATATACCTCTAAATATGAGTCATATTGAAAACCTCAAGAGTAGAGTAGTTTCTATAATTTTTTAGTTCCTATACAAATAATTTATTAAACTGCATATATGTATAATAGGAAAGGAAATATTTAAAAAGCTTTGATTTCTCTTGACTCCTTAACTAGAAAATTATCCTGGGATAAACTAAAGCTTTATATTGGATCAGGAAATCTTGATGATAAAAGTGAAAGGACTTGGGGAATACCACCATCATCCACTTCCCCGCTGAAGTAAAATTTAACTGACTGAAAGTGACACTCAAAAACACTGTGTTGGTTTGATACTGGTTGATATTTAAGAGGAAGGAAGAAAACCATTCACAGAAATGGTTTCCTGAGAGAGGCTCCTGGGAGCTTCCTCTGTGATGAGAAAAGGCCAATAGCTGTGTAGTTTTGAGAATTAACAGCTCTATAAACCATTGAGAAGCTGGGTCTGCCTCCGTGAACATCACATTTAAAAACCCAGGAAGCTCCAAAAGTCTCTTTTTGCTTCTAGCCTCAGAAGGTATCAGGAGCTCTGTGGCGCCAGGCCCCAAGGGCTCCTGGGCGGGGATGGGAGGCCAGGGGGGCCCGGCCGGAGCTGGGCCAGGTCACAGCTGCTGTTTGTAAAGACTGAAAGCCAAAAGAAGACTGTGTTCTTATAGAAATTTTTCCACAGTGTTGTGAGAGAAAACTCCTCACTCCATGAGAACTGAAGAAAAGCTATTGTAGAAGTAATAATTGATTTAAAATCCCAAGTTTTATTTTTTTGTTGTCAGTTGGAAAAGAAAGTGGACGGGGAAAGAAAGTGTTCTGGAAATTTCTGTTTTTTTCCTTTTTCTATTCTTTTAGTTTTGTTAATAAAACTTTCTTCATTGTCTTAAAATTTGAACCTGTTCTTACCCTTCTCCTAAAATCTTATCTCACAATAAGAAATGAATAAGGACACTGATGAATTCAACTAGCTCTAAACCCACCACAAACACTCACAAGTTGTTTATTGGAGACTGTACATTACTGCGCATTATAGTAAACTGAAGTTATGCTTCCTTAAGTATCTTAACAGCAATTCATTTGCTAAGTGTTCCCAAGTTCACCATAGATTAAATTACTCCACCTACATTGTCTTCTTAAATAAACAAAAAAGATCCCTCAAAAGCAAAACACACTCAGTAATTCTCTTTCTTTAACTCTGCTTCAACCATTTGTCCATGTGAAGCAGTCATGCAGAAAGTCATCAGATATTCAGCTATTTCATTTTAAGAAAAGAACTATGATGCTTTCTAATAGATTTAGATCTTATATTACATCACCCAGAACTGCACATCTCGAGGTGAGGCTGCACCAGCTCAGAGCAGAGTGGAGTGGGACAATCCCCTCCCTTGCCCAGCTGGCAATGCTGTGCCCCTCAGGACAGGGCTGGCCCTCCTGGCTGCCAGGGCACCGCTGGCTCATGTTCCACTTGTCATTGAGCAGGACCCCCAGGCTCCTTTCTGCAGTGCTGCTTTCCAGCATCTCATTCCCCATCATATCCCTACATCCAGTTACAGATTCTGGAACTGTCTATGTTAATTTTCATACAGTTGGGAACTACCCAGCCCTCTAACTCTTTGCTGTCTCTCTGCAGGGCCTCTCTGCCTTCAAAGGAGTCAATATTTGCTCTTAAATAAGTGTAATTGTTAAACTTGGTGTACCTTTGAGTCCTGCATCCAATTTATGAAGCTGTTGAAGTGCAGAGGACTGAGGATGGGGTCCTGTGGAACCCCAGCAGTGACAGGTTCCCAGTCTGATGTCACCCCAGTCACTGTAACCCCTTGTGCCCAACCCACGACCCAGTCGCTCACCCAGCCCATGATGTGTGTATCCAGCTGTGGGCTGCACATTAGGTCCAGAAGGATCCTGTGAGAGACAGCTTCAAACACTTTACTGAAAAAAGATTACATCAACTGATTTCCCTTGATCAATGAGGTTGGTTACATTGTCATAAAAGGAAATCAGGGTTTACAAGCAAGACTTTTCTCTCATGGACCTGTACTGGCCATGACTAATGACTGCATTGTCCTTCAACTGTTTTTAAATGCCTTCTGGAATATTTTTTTCCATAATAATACCAGGCACCGAAGTGAGACTGACAAGCCTGTAGTTTCCTGGGTCAGTCTTCTTATCCTTACTGAAACCTAGGACATCAGCAAGCTTTCAGCAACTGGAACTTATATTGATTCTATTGTTCAAAAACCACTAAGAGAGGCTTGGCAGCAACATCAGCCAGCTTTTTGAGTATTCTTGCTTGAATAGGTCCCATAAATTTACAGGAATCTAGCTGGAGCAGGAGATCTGCAGAAGTTTTGTTTGAAGAAAAAAGTGAATCATGTTCAAATGCAAACGAGTTCAGAAAAATACTTCTCCAACTGAAGATAACACTTTTTAAAAACGGCTTCCTTGTGTGGTTTTCCTGAACAACATTTTCAAGTACAAGAAATACATGACTTCATATTTTGTTAACTCCTTATGTTTAGACCTCTTCACTGCAATAAACACTCAGTACTTTTTTTCTCTGCCTTTGTGAAGTCTTCAGTCTCTAGAAAGGACTTCACAGGAATCAGAACAAAAATCAAATTTCTAAAAGAAATAGTAACTCCTCTTTGAAAGGGGGAGAAATATGTTTTCTTCAGGAAAGATTCTGAGACAAACTGGGCTGAGTGCCCCACTTGAAGTAATTGCAACTGTGTTTTGCATTGCTGTGTCATTACAAAGCCATCATATAAGTGAAAAAAAATCCCATCTCTGAAATTTTGTAACCGTACAGCTCTTTGGAAGACAAAATATTGGTCCTGATTAAAAGACCAATAGGCTATTTGTCCAAAATTGTACATTTCCATAAATTTGATCAGAAGCA
This sequence comes from Anthoscopus minutus, assembly GCA_013399455.1. Taxonomy (NCBI): domain Eukaryota; kingdom Metazoa; phylum Chordata; class Aves; order Passeriformes; family Paridae; genus Anthoscopus; species Anthoscopus minutus. Next base: position 11,173 of record VWYI01006668.1, on the reverse strand, counting down.
TTTTTAAGTAAATTTATATAAGTTTTGATATATTATAGAACAAAGATAAAAGAAGCTTTTATTCTGTACTGGTCACTGTGGTATTAACCATATGTGAGTGTGATTGCCACAGACTACTATACTTTAAAATATATACATTCCTGATTCAATTTTATCATTAAATTGTGAAGTTTGAAAATATTTGTAACAATTTTCTTGTAGTAGTTTATATATATTTCAGCTAACATTACTTTAAAGTTATGCTTATGGGATCATTGTCTTTTCCATCTTCTGTGCATATCTATACACCGGTTCTTTTCTAGAGTGTGAATTTTATTTTTAAAATCTACATTTCAAAAGTATGTATTTCTGTTTGTGTTAGAGGTACTTAATTTTCCAGTAAGAAAACAAATTTGCTACACTGAGATTCTTCTAATGATAACTAAACAATATAATTAAGATTTTTTTTAATGGTCTATAAACATTTCTAAATTTCTTTAATACATTTTAAGCTAATAAGCATTTGGTAATTGTTCTCATAAAAAGAACTATCCATCCATATATAAAAAATTCATACATACCACTGTATGCATTTTATGATTTAAAATTATTCTTCTGCCTTTTACAGCTAACACTCTCATAATTGAAAACAACAGCCACCTATTTGGTAGATTAAGAATTAAATGGATATTCTTATCCAAACATTTGCATGCTCAATGTGTAAATATGGACTGGTGACAGGTGGTGCACCTCTGAGGGCCCACACTGATACCATTTCTATTCAATGCCTTCCCTAATGACACCAGGAGTAGGACTGAGTGCATCTTAGGCAAGTCTGTGGATGACACCAGACTGACTGGTTCAGTTGTCATACTTGGGAGATGGAATGCCACTGAAGAGGCATGCTTGAGGACTTGGACCAAGTGCATCTCATGAAATTCAACAATGGTAAGTGTAAAGTTATGCACCTGGATCTTGGCAACCCCCAATATCAATACAGACCAATACAGAATGGGGGGTGAATGAGAGCGGCCCTGAGGAGAAGGACTTAGCAATGTTGGTGAAAAAGAAGGACAGCATGGGCCTGCAATGTGCACTTGCAGTCCAAAAGCCATTTGTATTCTGGGACTGTTCAGAGCCAGGCTGGATGCAGCTCTGAGAAACCTGGTCTACCTTTCACAGGGGGGTTGGAACTAGGTGATCTTTAATGTCCCTTCCAATCCAGGCCATTCCATGATTCTGGGCTGCATCCAAAGCAGCATGGGCAGCAGGGGAGGGAGGTGACTCTGCCCCTCTGCTCTGCTCTGGTGACAGCCCACCTGGAGCCCTGCATCCAGCTCTGGGGTTCTAGCACAGGAAAGGCATGGACTTGTTACAGAAGGTCTAGAGAAGGACCATGAAGATGACCAAATTACTGCAGCAGCTCTCCTATAAAGAAAGACTGAGAGAGTTGGGGTTCAAGCTTGGAGAAGAAAAGTCTCCAAGGTGATTTTATAGCAGTCTTCCAGTACCTAAAGGAGGCTACAAGAAAGCTGAATAATGACATTTGACATGTGCATGTAGTAATAGGTCAGAGATTTGGAAATGGCTTTAAACTGAAAAATTATATTTAGTGTGGAAATGGGGGAGAAATTCTATGGTGAGAGACACTGGAACAGATCGGCTAGAGAATCAGTGCATGTCCTCATGGGAAGTGTTCAAGGCCAGTGGATGAGGCTTTGAATGATTTGGTGTGGATGAAGCTGTTCCAGAACACAGCAGGGATGTTGGAACTAGATGACATTTTATATCCTTTTCAACCCCAAACATTCTATGATTCTATGATATTAATTTAGAGAAAAGAGAAATATCCTTTAAAATTTAAGGATGCACTAGCATCAAATCTTCCTCTCTCATTGGGTTTTACCAATGTGAAAGGTAGGAAAATAACAAGATCATGAGAATTTTAGTCCAGGAAATTGCTATTTTCTCTTAAGAACATAAAAAAAATCATTGTAGATAGATAAATTCCATTTTCATCATCACTGAAGAGAAACACGTATTTTGAAGAATCACCATGAGACAAAGAATCTCCAACAAAGATTTGACTTACATTACCCTATTCTTCACTTTTGTTTGCATCAAAATCTAATCACAGGAAGTTTTTCAAGTACAATATGTGATTAAAAACATTATTCTTTGTGTATCATTTACATCTGATTTGTTTTTTTCTCCAGAATTGAAAACAAAGTTGTGTTTCTTAATGCTTGATTGCAAAATGAGAGAGAAGTGTACAATTATTTTTAATGGAATCCACTTGATAATTTTTTCAGGAAGCACTTATTTGTGATTATATCTGTATTTCAACAAGACTGAAGTTTCCGCCTTGATTGTGTCTCTGTGTCTAAGTAAATCCCCAACAACAAATGTCTTTCAATGGCATTCACATTATTATTTTTCACGCCTCATGACGACATTTTGATCCATGTTTTAGAAAACTGCAAGTTTAGAAAATGCTGCGGTGTTCCACTTACCTAAAATCTTGCCAAGTGTGAGAGACTTGATTGCATTGAATTCTGTGCCTGAAGACAGAATAAACTTCACTCTTTCCTTCTGGTTAACCTATAGAATGACAGAGTGAGGAACAAAGTGGAATAATGGAAGAGATAGTACTCAATATTTTCAGAAAAGCAGGTAAGATTAAGGCTAAAAATAAGAGGGTCTGAGGGAAACTTTTATTATTTATAGCATAAAAACTCATTAGGAAAGAGATTATCAGCTTCGTCAGATCACTGATTGTAACTGATATTCTTAAGTATCCCACTTAATAAGCCTTAATTTATCTTATTGATTTGCCTGATTCCTTCTTTTTCACGTCTAAGATGAATAAAAATAGCAAACCTTTAAGAATATTAAGAAGTCTTTTTTCATTTAAAACAGGTACTCAATGCTTAACTTCATAGTTATCAAATATTATATTGTAAATTCTCTGCCTCTCAGGGTCCCCCTAGAAAAATATCAAGCCAATGTTTGTACCATTACAAGTCCAGGTTCTAGCCTCAAAATACTAAATTGTAACATAGAGGTATCTTGAATTTAAAATTAAAGTAAAAGAAAAAAATACCTTTTGCATATTAGCATCAACCATTAGCAAAATATATTACTATTTTATAATGAAATTTCCATGAAACAATCAAAAATATCCTCACTACTAGCCACATACCTTTCATGATGTGAAAGAGGACAAAGAAAAATTTTGAAAATAGACTGTAATTTTTTTATCTTGGTGGTAATATATATGTACTGTAGTTTAATGCATAATTTAAATAAAAAATAATGAAAAATACAAAAATGAAAATGCAAGACCCGAAACAAACAACAGCAGTCATACACATTTACCAAATTTTGAAAATTTAACCATCAAACAATTTTCATATAAAGTTACAAGGAGATAATGACTTTTTGAAATAAACAAAATTAACATCAAAGAGATTGGCTAGCATTAATTTGACTGTGCATGATGAGCGTTAACTTTGTTTCAAGTACTTAGGATATGAAGGCACATTTTGTTTGGAGGTAATTGCTTTGTTGCAAGCATTTACTTGTCTACTTTCTTATGATTCACTTTCCCTCCCCTCAACCCAACAGAACTACCTCTACGAAGAGCTTTTCCTCCTCTCTGTTAATCTTCACGTGATGTAGTTGTCCATCAGCCATACTTTTTAAACTGATGCTGAAGACATCAGGATCTTGATGGCTATCTAACTTGTATCTAACCTGTAAACTCCCTGCAGGGATAAAGAGAACAAGTGTATAGTACACTACATACATTGTAAGCAGTATAGATCATATACTGCTTCACAGGGGTACTTCAAGGGCAAAACAAATGCTTGATTTGTTTAAGGACTTAGCCATGAGAAATGGATATAAGTGAGAAATTAAAGGCAATAGATTGAGTAGAAGCAATGTCGGAAGCAGGAAATAGTGGCAAAAATTGTCATAAGTTGCCTCAATTTTGGGAAGAAGTTCTGTAATTTCAAAATTCATCTGGGAAAGACTCAGTCTAGTAGCTCTTATAATTGTGTCTTATCAAATATAACTCAATTCTTGAATAATGTTTTCCCTGTCCAGTCCTGCAAACCTCTGACCATTTGAAAATTAAATAGAATGCAGTGTACTAACTCCAGTTCGCTTTCCATTCCTTGTTAACTTGCCGAATACTGTCTGTACACAATCACACAAAGACTCAGAGGAGAACACAAGAGGCAATGTAGTTTCCCGGTCAAAAATTTTTTCTCAGCTGCAGATGGACCATAACTTTCAAACTGGCCTGTCAGACCCAGGCCAGTCATGACCAACATGTGTTCCATGTCACCTGACAGGGAGGATAATACAGCTCTTCTATATCCAAAGATGTGTTTAGGAAAGCACATAACCTTCCTTGTGCACAGAACCACTGTGACTATAAAGAGTCTTTGTTTATAAACCTGAAGATTTAAATCAATCTGTAAAGTTTTTTACTTAGATAAACAAAACAAACCTAGATCTAGATGAAAGGATGGAAAAGAAAGACCCAACTAACAACTAATGTTCAGCTTAAATAGAAATATCAATAATTGTTACATGTATCTTTACAGGTATGTGTGTGTGTGTGTGTATATATATATATATGTATTTTCATAAATATAAAAGCAGCTTATGAAATCAGTTTAATGAATTTACTTGTGATTAAAGTGGGTAGTGGACAATGCACTTTCAAAAGTATTTTATTTCATAATTAATTTTGCAGATGGCCATTAATAGGCCTCATGAGTAAAACAGAGCTCAGATAAATTTTAATTTTCATTTCCAAACTTTGAAATTGAAAAAATTTCTACATGATTTTCAGAAATAAGCATTTTTGATAACATGATAAAAAACAGTAGTGAAAAATGGAAGTACAGCAGGAGGAATGTTTTTCATGTGGAAAGAATTGCTTGATGCAGCTGACAGACAAAGATACCATCTAAAGAACCAGTAGGAAAATAACTACTTCATGATTCAGGTCTGGAAATCAGAGAGAATCCGAGCTGACATTTATGGTCCCCATTAATGTTTCCAAACATCTAATCTGAAAACTCACCATTCCTGGTGAGAATGACCGAGAGGTATTCCTTGTAGAAGGAGTTGACATAGAGCAGTAAGCTTGGTGTCCGTGTTGTTCGAAAGGCAAATGTAATTGCTTCCCTGGTCAATGTCATGTCAGCATAGAAAGAAGAAGCATGAGAACTGGAATTTTTAGCTGATGTGTAGTATTCTTGAAAGTTGTATGTCACAGAAGTGCCAGCCCAAAAGTAGGCAGAGATCTCTGAAATGAAAAGTAATTCAATATTTAAATACAATGCAAAATAACACTAGAGATCTTTTTATTGGTTGGTTTGGTTATTTTTTCCCTCTGACACATCACAGAAGAAAATAAAATGTGTTCATACTACTGTGATAAAGCTAAAAAGTAAATATAAATGAAACGAGCATTTAGAACTCCAGAGAAATATAAGACACAACATAGTTTACGGCAAAAGCTCATTTAGATGTGTGCCTTAAATATCTGTTTCATGAAGAAGCGCATTTTTTTCAAGGATATTTTCTATTGAACCTCCTAGTCCTCAAACACAATGTATTCTGTGTTGTATGTATAGTGCTCCTACAAAGAAGCGAGTGCAGTAATTTGAATCCTAACATATAGATTAGATTTAGCCCGGCATTAGATCTCCAGTGCTAGATACAAAAAGTCTTCAGATGGGTCCCTTACTTTTGTGGTGGTAGCGATGACAGCGCAGGTTTTGTCCTAATTTAGAGAAACATTAAGTTCTGGTATATAATCTGATTAGTACTTTGCAGAATGCATTTACTTACGTTATGTAAACCAAATTATGTTGCAAGCATTTTAACCTATCTTTAAGGGTATGTGAAGATCTTCCTCTGGACTGTATGGTCCTATTTTCAGTAACCAATAAAGCTAAAAGACGTGCTTGCCTTTCTTACAGAATGGACCGGCATAGGCTGAGAAAGTGCAGTCACAGGAGAAGCCACTGTATTTCTCTTTACATTTTCCACCATTGTGACACAGGTTACCATAGCTGCTACAATGTCCAGGACAGCCTGGTTCAACTCCTGGTGTTATCTTTGCTCTCTCTTCCAGATCAAGGGCCATTCCATTCAACCGTAATGAACGAATGCATCCCAAAAATCCCTTCTGCCTGGATGCTGTTCCACCTGAAAAAAAAATAAATTATAGGATCTTTTAACACTTAAAAATAATTGATCTGTAAAAGCCATTTTTATAGTTTACAGCCTACAAACAGTATATTATGACTTTCCAAGACACAAGCTTATTCATGTGAGAATATTTGTAAGTAGCTTTGAAAGTATATCTGATTTGTTTTGTCAAGTAATTACAGAGAGCCCTTGAAGATTCTATTAATGGAAAGGGAGAGGGAGAGGGAGAGGGAGAGAAAGAGGGAGAGGGAGAGGAGAGGTTCAGAGAGGAGAGGTTCGGAGAGGTTCGGAGGGGAGAGGATAGGAGAGGAGAGGGGTTCTGTATAACTTCATTCTTTCAGTATTCTAATAAACTGACCGTGTCTGTCTGTCTGTAAATATTATGGTATGGATGATGATACCTGTATCATTGAAATTTTTCTGGAGAAGCTGGCAGCTCATGGCTTTAACAGGTAAACTCTTTGCTCTGGTAAAAGCTAGTGGGATAGCCAAGCTCAGAGAGTGGTGGTGGTGAAGGGAACTACATCTGGCTGATAGCCAGTCACTGATTAGGTTCCCCAGGGCTCAATATTGTAATTCTAGTTCTCTCTAACATATTTATTGGTGATTTGGTAAGGGTATTGTGTGCACCTGCAGTAACTTTGGAGATGATACTAGGCCGAGTGGAAGCTGATCTGCTGAAGGGTAGGAAGGATCTGCTAGGAGATCTGGACAGGCTGGATTGATGGGCTGAGGTCGGTTGTGTGAAGTTCAACAAGAGTTCTGTCAATCCTACACTTTGGCCAAAACAACCCAATCCAAGTCTGTAGGCTTGGAGGAGAGTTACTGGAAAGCTGCCTCTTGGAAAATGATCTGGAGTTACTGGTCAGCAGCTGTGTGCCAGCAGTGCCCAGGCAGCAAAAGCCCATGGCATCCTGGCCTGTATCAGCAACAGTGTAGCAGCAGGAAGAGGGCAGTGACTATCCACTGCACTCAGCACTGATGAGGACACACCTTCAGTGCTGCATGCACTTTTGGGCCCCTCACTACAAGAAAGATACTGAAGTGCTGGAGTGTGTCAGGGGACAGGGAGTGGACTGAGTAAAAGGGTTAAGAGACTAATTCATGTGAGAAGCTGCTGAGGGAACTGAGATTGTTTGGCCTGGAGAAAAGGAGGTTCTCTAAAACTGCCTGAAAGATGGTGTAGCCAGGTGGGGGTGGGCCTCTCCTCCCAGGCAAACAGTGACAGGACAAGAGGGCATAATCTCAAACTGTGCCAGGGCATTAGGGAGAATTTCTGCACTGAAAGCTTGATTAAGCGTTGGACCAGGCTGCTCTGGGATGTTGTGAAGTCCAAACTCCTGGAAAAGCAATAACTGAATGCAGCATTTAGTGCTTGTGGTTTAGTTGACAAGGTTGTATTCACTAAAAGGTTTGGCTTGGTGAACTTGGAAGCTTTTTCCAAATTAAATAACTCTACGATACCCCTGGTACACCCCCTGGTACAGCTGACGACTGTTCTGATATACTTTGTCTCAGAAGGAAGCTGTGTCTATTCTTCAATAGGTTAATGCCCCTCTATGCAGAGGAATAACAACCAGGTTATACCTGACTACCAAGCATAGATATCTACACAGCAATCCTAAGACTAACAAGAGTTGTTGATTCAATTTTTTTCACTGTTCCTTATTTTTAGTGCATTTCAGGATAGCTAACATTTTATTCATCTGTGTTGCCTAGCAAGGTGTGCAATCTACATACCATCTCTCTTGTCCTTTGTTCCACAACTTTGATGTTTCTTGCCCTTTGTTCTCTTTTAAAAAGTAAAAGCAGAAAATATTCCACAATGTGTGAGACTGTAAATTGTAATTATCATACATTTCCCGTTCTCATATGGACAAATACTTCCATGTGACCATTCATATTAAGTTTATTCAAGGTTTGTATAATTCTTCATGTCACATGCAATATCTTGACATAGCATTGTTATTTTCAGTTACAAGGGAGCAAAATCATCTGGTGGTGGCAATTTCATATCATCTCTGTTCAAATGGCAAGAAAATGGAACTACATTAAGGTCCCTTTCAATCCTAATCACTCTTCAAGTCTGTGATTCTATGGTTTTGAGGGTTGCTTTAAGCTTTAGTTCTGGTTTTGAAAAATGAGAGTGAATACAACTTCTTTGCTTCTTCACAAGTAGCCTGTTTTAGCCTGAAGAAATCACAATATTTAAGTAAAAAGTGACTCTGCTAATGTCATTCAGAAGACAATCTATGTTTCATTTTTCTCTAGATCCTTTAATTAATCCCAGACCTCTGTGAATTTTCAGAGCGAAAAAAAAGCCACAGCACCAGATGAAAAACAAAGTCACTATTCCACTACAATTATTCACCTGAACATTATCTGAAGAAAACAAGCTAGATGACTTGCCTGTAGATAAGTCAACGTTTTTATATTGTCAGTTCCATGGACAAAAGTATA
>VWYI01006667.1:0-55704 GCA_013399455.1 Anthoscopus minutus | reverse complement strand
GTTGAAGGCCATGTTTGTCTACCTAAAGAGAATTCCACGTTACCTCATCCCATGTTACTTTGATGCCATATTAGTGGGAGCATACACAACGCTTCTGGATGTGGGGTGGCATCAGATGTCGAGGTATGCTTGGCCTTTTTATCAGAGCTATAAAGTCATTTGTATATACTGGAACCCTCTAATGTTTACCTGCTGGAAAATGTAATTTGAATATCTTCATACTCCTCTAATGTGAAAGGATACAATTGGTAGAGAATTACCAATTCCGTCTTCTTACAGTGGTGGTTTGGAAGACTGAGAGTTCACACACATATCCAAGGTTTCAGTTTATAACTACTGTTGTCATTCTGCAGTAGGAGGAGGAAACCCCTAAGGCTTTATTCTAGCTATGAATATACTGAAGTTGATATTGTTTTTTAAAAACAGGGACATTAAAATGGGAACAAAATTTTGGTATGACTGTGAAATCACGGAACATAGTTTTTGAAAATGTATGAATGTATTTTATGAAAAAATGCTTGGAGATCAACTAGTCAGGAATGGAGATCAACGATTTCAAGCTATGCCTTAACAGATTTTTTGATTTGCCGTATTTGCATATGTGTGTAAAAACCTAGTCTTTAAAAATACTGACTAGTTTTGACAAACTTGTTCATAATAAAATATTTTTTGTAATATTTTTGAAATTTTAGGTGTGTGTATAGGCATTAACTAAACCAAAACAAGATTTTTTTTTTTTACTTCTAGAAGTACATGTTATAAATACTTGCATTGGCATTAATCAATTAAGATTTTACTCTTAGTGCTGGGCACCCATTTTAAGTAATTGAGTGATCTACAAATTAAATCTTAGATAAAAAGTCCAGTTAATGAAAAGTGCTAGTATTAATTAATTGCTAGGTTTTTATATTTCTTATGTGTAATGCTTGTCATAGCCTTCTGTAAATGAAAAAGGGTGCATTTTATAGACTGTTATTGTTGAATGCAAATTTATTTTAATTTAATTATGTTGAATTACAGCTTTGTACAGAACGGATCAATGTTTGTTAAACACCTTTCCTTGGGTTCAATCCAGTTATGTGGGATAGGAAGATACCCTTGTCTGCCAGATCTGTCTCCTTCCTTACCTGACGTTCCCTACAGGCTGAATGAGATTACAAATCAGAAAGAACAATGTTGTGTTTCCTTGGCAGCTGGTAAGTGAGAACAACCTTTAAAAAAAGAAGTCTTCCAAAGCAATTAAACTGGTTTTAGTAACTATATTGAAATTTTCTGCATCGTGTTTGAGATCAGTATGTCAGAAACTATGTATAAAATGTAGCAATTACACTCACTTTTCCCTTGTGTTTTAAGGTCAAGATTTCCTCATGTTAAAAGGAGGTTTCTCTAGTACTCATGGGGGTTGGGAGGGAGAGCTTTATATATGAATGCTTTATTTTGAGACTTTTTTCGTGTTTGTTGTTACCATATATACATATCTACAAAAATGTTTTCTTTTCCAGAAGAATTGGTTGAGATGAATATACTTACCGTCAGGGGTTTTAGTTTATCTTTTATAAATGTGTACTTAAAAAGTGAATTGTAATGGAGTAACAAGAGTGAATTTATGGTGTACAAGTTCGCAGAAAGAACCATTAGCAAATCAGAGCTCATGATCTGAAACTGTGTCCAAAAGGAAAGAGCTTAAAAGCAGTCAGCAAGTAGTATTTATACCTCCAAATGTTCTGCCAGCATCTGGCAGTCTTCCTATGGACATTTCTCTATGTCTAAAGTATTATTTTCTGTGTCTTAGAATGAATTTTAGTTTCTGAGTTGGCTCATTCCTTTTCTGAAGCCATGGAAACTTTTAAACATCCACAGATGCAGTGACATCTCTCTCAGAGGAGTGCTTTTCTTTTTGCCATCACTCTTGTGTAGCTTTATTGCTTTTAGTTTCTGGATTTTAATAACATTCCATTTGCCTGCTTTAGTGTTACCTAGAAACACAGGGGCACAGTGCTCCCTTAAACTGGTCATAAAGATTAACTATACTGAAGGGTTTGGTTTTAAATTTTCCTTTCACATACTCACTGGTAGTTGTGCCTGAGATTTTTAAATTGTAGACTGATAGTCATTCTCAAGTGCTGCTGCCATGTACTATAAATTTGCAGAGATTTGGAGGCCATATTTGGGACTTAGCAAATACTTTGTTAAAGTAAATGATAGAAGTGAAATGTTGTTCTATCAAGCATGCACAAGAGACTGCTAGTTTGAAACTGTACAATGTGGAATTTCTGTTTAATAGATCATAAAAGGAAACAAATGGAAGAAAAGACAAATATGGACTTCACTGTTGTAATTATTATGCCTTGTCAGTTAGAATCATTCCTGAGGCTACATGTTGTAATGTCTGCACTAAAATGTAGTTCTATCAGCTGCTGGAAAGGAGAAGCAGGATGTCTTTCACAGTGTCTGAGCACAGTGTCATTCCCCTTATGCTGCTGAGATGCCACAACTCTCATACGTAAACTCTTGCCAACAAAGTGTTACAGTCTGGTCAGAGTTCTCATTTTTTTGGTTAATTTTCTGTTTCTTTTGATTAACTTTTTTTTAAGTTGCCAGGTGATTTAATAGAAGTTAAAATGTCATTGTTATTGGTATCAGAAATGCTTTTGTCTGATCTTGAAATTCTAGAAGATGTTGTTCTAGAATAGGGTGTATTTAATTATATCAAGAACTTGGTGTAGGAGAGTGTTTATTTGAAATACTGTAATCTAGGAAAAAATTATAAATGAGGACATATTTTTTACTTCTGGTTATTTTTTACAAGTGTTCTTGGAGATTTTGGCTATATCAATTAATTAGATGAATAATGACTTTTCAGGTTTACCTCACTTTTCTTCTGGAATTTTTCGTTCATGGGGAAGGGATACTTTTATTGCACTAAGAGGTCTGCTGTTAGTTACTGGGCGATATCTAGAAGCAAGGTAAGACTGGCCTAGCTTTGGTTCCTATTGCCTTTGTAGGCAGTTAGGAAAAAGCAATGCTTTCAAAACCTGAGCTGATGCACAAGCTGTTAGAAACTGTTGATGCACAGTATAAAACTTTAATGGCACTAGACATCTTTGGGAGCTCCCTCTGAGTGGGATTAAAAGTACTGCTCAAATACTCTTTTGCTTTCTTAGCTCTGATACAGAGCTGATGTTCTGCAGAGATAAGGTAGTTTTAACCCCAGCAACGCTACCATTTCTTCTTGAGCAAAGTGCTCGCATCATTGTTGCTGAGCAATAATTTCAGAATTATTTATGTAAAAATTTGAAGTAGCAAAAGAGAGAATACTGTTTTAATCAGAAAGGTGTGAATGCAGGTCTGTCATCATTTTTTTGTAACTGCTTGTATTTTTCTGTTGATACTAGAAATCAGTTAATTGTACACTGTTGCAATCTGGTAGCTATAAATATTTAACCTGGCAAATGAACCATACATTAGACAGATGAGTTTGATATTTTGATGAGTATTAATTTGAATGGATCTTGGCACATAATAGAAGCATAAAAGTTAGTTGGTGTAAATCAGTGTGTATTTGTGCTGTTGTGCATTTGGCCAACTGTTAGCTTTCTCATGCAGAGATCTGCAGTCAACTAAGATGTTTATTTTGCCTTTTAAAGCTAGTTGGAATCCGTGTTTTCTGCAAGGTATGCGCAACGGTTCTCAAATGAAACTTCTCATAACCCCAGTTGCTGTCACCTCTCTGTATTTCAATAGGAATTTCCCATCTACTCCAGCCCTCCGTCCCCATTCCACCCTACCCATCAGAATGGATACCAGGGTAATCATATACAAGGTCAATAAAAACCTTCCCTGTGACCTCAGTGGGATTTGGATTTAGGATCTGTATCACTACCTATTAAAAACCAAATTATCTTTTCCATATGAATGGATGATGTATGTTTTGTACAAACTGATTTAAATGTATTTATGTTGAGGAATTTGTTAGGGAATGGGTGTTTTTTTTTCATAAAAAGTTCGTGCTAGATTGAGTAATTTGTTGCTTTCAACAGCAAACTTTTGGCATCTGTCTTTAAAATCCTGTCGTCTTGCAATTAATGTAACCCTGTATGCTTTGTACTTGATACTTGGTCCAATAGCCTTGAAGGCAACTTAGTCAAGACTGTGATTTTCTTTTGTTCTAGAAACATCATTTTAGCATTTGGTGGGACTTTAAGACATGGTCTCATTCCCAATCTGCTCGGCGGGGGGACACATGCCAGATATAACTGTCGTGATGCTGTATGGTGGTGGCTTCAGTGTATCCAGGAGTACTGTAAAATTGTTCCAAATGGATTAGACATTCTCAGGTGTCCTGTTTCTAGGATGTACCCAAGAGATGACTCTTCTCCTCAGCCTGCAGGCACTGTGGTAAAAATTCTTCTTATTTAACTATTTAATAAAACTATGATTTTTTTAATGAGACTAGCTACAGGACCTTGTTGCTATCTTGTTTATGGTGAAATTTGATTATTGCTCAATAATTCCATATTAGGCACTTCTTGCACCCCCTGATTAGACCAAGTATGAGGAAAAAAACTCCATTAGTTTCTAAATCTTTTTGTTGCTTTTTGTTTTGAAAAAATATTTATCTGAAAAGTTGTATACAATGTATTGCTATTGCCAAGAATGCTACTTGAAAGTATTTGATAGTCTGGGAGTTTTTTTGGAAGATCATATGGACTAGAGGTTTAAGAAATGCTTTCTACTCATTTTTCATCTTGCCTTTCACATGTCATCCAAACATGTAATGAATCTAGGATCAGCCACTTTATGAAGTAATACAGGAAGCAATGCAAAGACATATGGAAGGCATAAGTTTCCGAGAAAGGAATGCTGGTCCTCAGATTGATGAAAAAATGAGAGATGAAGGTAACATACACAGAACACTTGCTGTGCAAAACAGAAGTTGATGAGTATATTTTGTATTTCCTTTTCCTCTTGCTTCCTCTTTCTATTGAGCATATTTTTTAAATAAAATAAGAGTCTATTGTTAGTAACTGGCCATATGTTGTGGTGCAAGTTATCTTTAAAATTTCACTTAAAGTGCAGTTGACTTCAGAAAGCTACCTCAAGTCTCTTGTTGGAAAGTCTTTTTGTTTATTAGGATGTTCAGGTTGGGGGTGTGGGTAACTGGGGTTTTGTTTTGTCAAAAAAAAATGAACTTAACACCTGATATTCTTTCTTGCAAGGTTTTAATGTAACTGCAGGCGTTGACCATGAAACTGGCTTTGTCTTTGGAGGGAATCGCTTCAATTGTGGCACTTGGATGGATAAAATGGGAGAGAGTGACAAAGCTCGCAACAAAGGAATTCCAGCTACTCCAAGGTATGAAAGCTGGGCTTTAGGCAGGGTTTTTTAAATTCTTTATTGAACTTAAATTCTTCTGCAGAACCACTATGAATTCTATTGACACATCTGAGAGGTTTTTTTCTCAAATGTTCTAAATGTTTCTACCTACTAAAATGTTAATGGAGTTTTTTTTCTTTGTGCTGATTTGAAGTCAGAAGCTTTGTGCTTGGGCAGGTGAAGCCCATGGCTTCTGTCACAGTGTTAGCTCCATGCCAAGAGCTGAATTCTGAATTCAGGTAGTAAAATATCACTTAGGAAATACTGCATACTTATTGTACTAGCAGTACTTTGGTATTCAGACTTCTTGTGTGAGTTATATATTGACAATTGTGTTGTTTGAATACTTCTCAGTTTGAATTCAAGAATATTTACAACATTTTTAGAGTTGAGATTAAACATTTTGAAAGAGGCTCTTTATTATGTGCTAGCAAACTGCTGCAGGCCTCCTTGCGTGAATTTAGTACAGTATCAGTTTCAAATCAATTGCCATCCATGGGTGAGAATTGAGGAAAATGTTGTCTTGCTTGACAAGTTGAGCATTTTAATTGGGAGCAAGAGAGGTTGAGAAGCTTTCCAAAAGATTCTGAATTGGTGATGTGCGAGAGAAAATTCCATCAAGTAGGCAATAAAGCTGAGTATGATATAATAGGAAATATTTACATGTATTGATTACATGAATATTATCTGAAAAAATAAGCAAGTCCAAGAAGTGCATTTAGTGCTTATTTTAATTCCTCACTTTTGACTTGAGTAATCACTTATGGCAGAACTATTACCTAAAATTCAGAAGTGTATGTGCACTTGAGAAGCTTTGTATTGAAGATTGTTTTAACATCAGAGGACCACATTTGGGATTGATCCTTTTTTCATGCTTTTAATCACTGGTATTAAATTATCTTCCATTTGTGCTAACTAGCTGGGTATGATAATACCACTTTAAATAAGGCTGTTGGATAGAAAAAGGTATTTGCTACTCAGTTTACTATCAAGTTCATTCCCTGACTGAGAAATAGGGGACTAGTCGGAAAATAAGAAAAAATAAATTATCTAAATATGATGCTTACAAATTTAAATTTTCTCAGTTACTCATTGAACTTTAATAGCCTTCTTAAAGTAAATAATGAGGTTTTTTATCATTATTATTTTAGAGATGGCTCTGCTGTGGAAATGGTTGGCCTGTGCAAGTCAGCTGTTCGCTGGTTGATGGATTTATCTGGGAAAAATATATTTCCATTCCGTGGAGTCACTGTAAAAAGACATGGTAAAACCAGGCACATTTCATAATTGTATTACTGGGATATAAAAATAACTAAAATGATGAAATAGTGACCATATAACCTCAGAAGAGAGTTTAGGTAAAAGGGCAAAAACTTAAGAAAGTATCTTGTATGATCAAAATCCTTTTGTTACTATAAAAATTTATTAGAAGTTTATTTTGTCTTCTCAATATTTCAAATAGTTTATTCAGTGAATTACAAAGGAATTTCAGAGCCAAATACCTTTTCTCAAAATGGGTGTAAATGATAAGGTTACTGTGTATTATGATGATGGTATCATTCATTACAAGAATGCAAAGTGATGCAGGACACTTGTCTCTATTTTGTCTTTCTGTCCCTCCCCCAATATTCATAACACAGTATTCCCCTTGCTGGAAATACTTACATAAATATAATTGGAAGTCTCTTGTGCTTTAGGGAGAATACTCTTCTAATCACAAAGTTATTTTAAACTTAGCCAGCCCAAGTAAATATGTGCCCTATGGAGACTGACTTTGTGTTAGTCTCACTAGAAATTTCAATGAGCTGTTGCTCCTATGATCTGTACAACTGGCCTAAATGTAGGGAATCACAAACTGAGAGAGGTGATCCTAGGTCTGCACCTGTTATATTAAGTGTCAGGAATTCAAGAAGCATATTTCTGCTGTTGTCACTGTGGCTGATTGCAGAAAATTAAATCTGTGTGTAACATCTTGCAGGAAAAGAGGAGATTATCACATATGATGAGTGGGACAGGAAAATTCAAGGACACTTTGAAAGGCTGTTCTTTGTCTCTGAGAATCCAGTAGATCCTAGTGAAAAACACCCAGAACTTGTACACAAACGTGGAATTTATAAGGACAGCTATGGAGCTTCGAGTCCATGGTGTGATTACCAGCTCAGGCCAAATTTTCCAATAGCAATGGTTGTGGTAAGTGTGGGGGAGTGGGAGGAGGGCTTTGCACTTAAATGCAAGCTTAGTTCAGTTATAAATAAAATTTTAAGGTCCATCTGCATGGCATTCTATCAGGAACATACATTGCTTGGAATAACTTTTTGAAAGCAGCTTTTTTTTCCATGCTTTTAATATTTGTCCATCTTGGACCATCTCCTAAAAAATATATCAAGACAGGACTTGCCAATTTGCTATGTTCACTGTATTCAGAATATCTTTTATGGCTAGGTCCGGAAGGCTGCTTTTCCCATCAAACTGGCTAAAAAGAGTGGATTCTTTGTCTTCACTGGATTTGTAAAGAGCTTCAGTAATATTCAGCAAGGGTATATAAAATAAAATCAAAATTGAAAAAAGCACTGGATATCTTCTATTTTCTTGCTTACTCTGACTTTCAGGTTCCAGAAGTTGATTCAGTAATGCAAAACTCAGGGTTTTTGTTGTCTTCTGCTTTTGTATACAGTCTTATCTATGTATATGCACAGAGATTATTCATTAAATCTTTATTATTTTATTAGGCTCCTGAGTTGTTTACACCTGAGAGAGCTTGGAAAGCTCTGCAGATAGCAGAAGAAAAGCTTCTTGGTCCATTAGGCATGAAAACCTTAGACCCAGAGTAAGTACAGTAGAGTGGTAATTCCTAAAGGTGGTGAACTTGACAGTAGGAATTATTTAATGTAGGGCAAGGGTGGTGGTGATGGTGTGAAATCTTCATTTATGCCAATGAAATAAGGCTGCAGGAAGTACTTCCAGAACAATTGTTTCCCTATTCTAGGAGTCCATGCAATTGATTTCTTTATATAGGCAATGGCTGGGTGGTTTTGGATGCCTCACAGTAAGCAAGTCAAATTTGGTATCGTATCAAAGTTGTTGAATTTGCATCTTAGGACATACAGTGTTTGATACAGTGTACAGCGTTACAGTTTGAGTTAAAGAGTAAAATTATGACTCTTAAGTCCTTTCAAGACTTTGACCATTTTCCTACAAATTTTAACTTTATTTGGAATTCCATTGTCATGTAAAGTACAGAAACTGGTGGAGACCTCCCTCACTTAACCATCACTGAATGTAAATGACAAGTTTTTTGGTTAATTTCTGTTTTCTAGTTATGTGCATGATTTTTAATTAAGACTTTGTTTGCAGTGATACATTTTTTTGTTTCTTGCAGTGATATGGTGTACTGTGGAGTCTATGATAATGCTCTTGACAATGACAACTACAATGTAGCCAGAGGGTTTAATTATCACCAAGGACCTGTAAGAGCTACTTCCTTCAATTTTAGGAATAGTGTAGTCATCTTTTCAAACCAACTGCTTTGATAATTATCTCTTTTCATTCTATTTTTAGGAATGGCTGTGGCCAATTGGATATTTTCTTCGTGCCAAACTGTATTTCTCTAGGTTGATTGGTCCAGAGGTATATGCAAAAACTGTAGTTATGATTAAGAATGTTCTTTCTCGCCACTATGTTCATCTTGAAAGGTAAGCTAACAATAAACACAGATTCAAAATATTCAAAATACTAAGCCAGTGGCATCCACCATCCAATTGCATGTAAGAGTACAGATCCACTGTATAAACAGGATCTCTTTTCTAGACAGGAAGTTGATTGCTATATGTGCAATTGCAGATCTCATGTCATGTTTCAAATACAGGCGAGACCTAGTGCCTTTTACAGATTGCAGAATTCCTAATACTTATCCATGTGAAGACTGGGTGAAATAAATCTTTTGTAAAAATTAGAATCTTATTTCATGCAACAGAAAAAAATGTCAGTGAGTGTTTTTTTAAAAAAAAATCAAAGTATTTAAAAACAAACTTTGTAAAACGTAATAGTTGAAGAGCAAGTAGTGACAGATTAAAATTGCAGGAGATAAAATGATGTAAAATATTTCTAGGATTTATTGTGTTCTAAATGAGGAAATTAAGACTCTGAAGCTGTCATACTAATAAACCTTGATTTTTTTGAGGAGACAGAAGGACATGTATTTTGAGTTTTCCCTCAAACCAAACCACCAAAACTACATGCTGTTTTTCCTCTTTTGCTGTATATTTTAATTAATAAGGATTGGAGACAAACTAAAATAAACAAAACACTTTGCCCTTTATCTCTTCCATATAATCTGTTGTGCAGCACATGAAATACATATTTATTTACTCAAAAGAGTAATTCAGGACTCATGACAAGAATTTGTCTGACCACACAAGGAAGAAAAAAGGATTTGTGAAGCAGCATTTTGCCTTACATAGTGTCTTGACCAAGTCTCTTGTTTGGTATTTTCAGAAATAACTTGCAGTTTGGTAAAACTCTTGGCTTTTTCTGTCTTATTAAAGTAGTGTGTGTGTGTGTGTGTGTGTGTATATATACGTACACACTCAGCTTTGATACTTTATTTCTGTACAGAATATTTAATGATGCAACACGATTTATTTGGTTTTTTTAAGTGCTAGTGGGGGGGGGGGTTTGTTCCTAAGGAGGAAACGAAGGTTTATGTAATCATGTTATATTCCAGCCCTTGTCACATTTTAGCACTATAATCAATTTCAAGTGTAGTTTGAATACCATTGTTATCTCATCTTCCAAATGCAAAAGTACCAGAATGAGAAACAGGAACAGCACACCAGTTGTGTAAGTTTATTTATTAGTAGCAGAGAGTCTGCTTTGAAGAAGAGATATTTCCACTACAATTAACAATTGCAGGTGAAAAAAATATTAGATATCAATTATTAAAGGTATACTGTGATTGTTGGAGAACAGACCTTTAGTCAAGCTTTTCATTTTCCTACTGAGTTTACCTTCCAAAAGGCTTTAAAATGAAATGTTCTTTTTATTTCTGTTTATAATCTAACAACAATACTCACTTGTGTTTTCTTTTGTCAGATCATCCTGGAAAGGGCTTCCTGAACTAACCAATGAGAATGGGCAGTATTGTCCTTTTAGCTGTGAAACTCAGGCCTGGTCGATTGGTGTTATCCTTGAAATCCTTTATGACTTGTAAAAGTTGATTTTGATTGATTTGATGAAACTTCTGTGGTCTTACTATTGGGCATAAGTGAGCACTTGGCTTACACTGCAAGGGAAATTTACAGTTCTGCACAATCACTTAAGCTGTGTCCTGACTTTCAAAGATGCTGAATGCCATCAGCTTCTATGCCTTATAACTGTGTGGGGCTTTAGGTGTTTTGAAAATCAGGGCATGACAGTAAAATAAAACTGCAGTGCGCACTTGGTACAGAAACTTTTAGTAAGGAGCAATTTTAAGAATATGCACAAACTTAATTTTAAGTAGCTTTGCTTTTTTAGCTTTTTGAAAACAAAATCTCAATGTGACAAAGTTTGCTCCTTCCTGAGCTAAAAAGTGGCACAGCTCTTATGGGATTTTTTTGTCTCTTAAAGAGTAAATAAATGTCTTTGTAAATGCATGCTTAAGGGGGAGTAGACTAACTTCTAGCTTTCTGAGTTTGATATACTTTGTGCTCTAGCACCATGCATTAATGAAGGCATAATATGTTATCTCTCCATTGAACTGTATAATGGGGATGTTTTTGTATGTGTTCAATTGAACACTCTACTGAGCAACCACAGAAATAAAGTGTATGAATACTGTAATAAATCAACTTTTGAAGTTATAGATAAAATTTTGAAAACTTTGCTTTGAAAGTCAACTCAAGAAGTAATGAGGTAACATCCTGTCTTAATCTGTCTTTAGATTTATTTAAATACCATGAGCCATATAGCAAACCCCTTTTTTCATTTATATCTGGTTTTCACCATGGGAAACTCATAAGAAGTGTGCATACAATGCATAGCCCATATTTTAGGGAAGGCCAACATACTTGAATGCTCATTAAATTAATTTATTGAAGAGATAGGGTCACCTGGGCACTTCCTTGGGAAAATCCTAGCTCTACTAATCAGGTTAATACAATGGAAAAACATAGTAGCCTACTGTCAGAGAGGAGAATATGAGGCTTCTGGGCCTTTTAAAATTGCACCAGTAACAATATGCATGCTACCTCTATGTGGTGTCCTTTGGAGACAAATCCAGTGAACATGTTTTTTTCATATTTGGATGCCTGCATGTACTTATTAAGTTCAGGGTTCACAAACTGAGAGGAGAGCACTTGGTAATTCTCAACTCTTCATACAATTTTTCCATCTTAGTGCAATAAATAGGCAGAGAGTGAGGTTGACAGCACTTCCCACATCACAAGGCAGAAGAGCAAAAACACTCTTTCTTAATGTTAGACATCATCAGCAGAAAAAATAAGTACAGGATGTGATTATAATGCACTAAAACACATAGATCAAGATTTTATCGTGTCTGCATTCTAAAGTTTCTGTATTCTGTGTAAAGTACAGTGCACACATGCTGTCTTATTCAGGGAGATGTATTTCAGGTAGATACTGTAAGGGCAAGTTATCAGGTTCAAGAGATGAATTGTAAGAAGTGGCTATACTCATATATTACTTGTTTCAAAGGTTAATAAGGATTTTGACTCCTTTGCTGAAGTATTCAGTCCTTAGAAGTTAGGAATAGGTAACGTCTATATTATAGCTGAACTTCTGAGCTGCAGTACATGGGTTGTGAATTTTTTATTTTCTCAACACAATGCTTAAGAAATGTCATTTGATCCAAGCTGTTACTGAAATGTCAGCTACAGATTATTTTTTTTAATGTGCAAGAGGCATAGAAAGTATTTTTCATACTGCACTGAACTTTCCAAAATTCTTGATAATTTTATTGAGGTTTATGTCCTACTGTTTCATTAGCTTTACTGTTTCCCTGGATACTTACTGCTTGTTTATTATTTCAAGGTATGTTTTATGGCTCCTGTAACTTAGAAAGCAGGAACAAAATGGCAGAAAAAGATTTGTTATTACTTTATGAAAACATTTTAAAATTGGATGTGAAGCTTAAGAGCTATGACTGTTGAAGATTTCCACCAGGTGTCAAAATTACATTATTGGCAATAACACTCTTTAAGTGTTGGAAAAAAACATAAGAAATTTTTTGTCAAAACCTTCCTGTGCTATGTACAGATTGCTTTCCAGTTTTGCAACCTGCACTGTTGATAGAGACTGCATATTTGTCACTGCTAGGGTTTTTTTCTAATTTAATAGCAAAATTTTAAGGATAAATCACCACTGTGTACACAAAAATACATATGATATGAAACTTCTAAACGTGCCCATTTATGATGTTGCTTCTGCACTGATTAGCTGAGCATAGTTTTAGTAACAAATATTTTAAATAGGGGAAAAAGTATGTATTGGTTGACTTTGCTGTTAAGTAGCAACAAAAGTAAGATTTAAGGTTATTACCGTTCTTGGAGGTGGTGGTTTATTGGTTTTGGGGGCTTTTGTTAGTCTTTTTTTTTTTTCTCAAAAAGCTACTCAACACTTTGTCAAGCCAGACAGTTTAAACATGAAGGGGGAAGAAAACAATGTTAAATCTAACATAAAATGAGCTGATATCCATCTTAAATGATCAAGTCATTATCCCCTAAAAATAGCTGACTTATACTGACTAATCCTGAGCTGTATCATTATCGTTTATATTTTATACTCAAAAACCTCTAGTAATACAAATGTATAATTGGTTAGAGCTAAACTAAATAACTCAGTAAGAACTGTGCATCCATTGTGTTCCAGTTGGTGTTTATTGATCTATATTGTATTAATAATTATTTTTCCTCCCAACTGAAATAATTTTAACTGTCACCAATGTTCACACAGTTAATAGCTCTTGATTTATTCAAAGATGGTTAACTTAACAATTCAAGTAAATTAATGTATCGTTCTCACACTGCATGTTGTAATGTAAAATGGAAACATGAGCTTTACATGTCTGTCTATCACAGCAACAACTGATTTTAGAAAATGTCATTATTCATTTCTGAAATGCACAAAATAAAATTCTTAATTCAGAGTTAACCTTTTCTTGTGATTTTTTTTTTTAAAAATAGTCAAACTTTGCAGCTGATGTTTGTTGTTCACTTCTTACAATTTTACATACAGGACAGAGATTGAGACCTCCTCAGGTTAAATGTTAAAATGTGCTAACAATACTTACTACAAAAACAATAGCTTATTAGAAAAAAAAAAGTATAAACTTGAGATCCTTATGTTGGTGTCAGTGTCAGCTGTCCTAGCTGAGTTCAAGTGGGTTTGGCTTAGCAGATACCCAAGGGATACAGTGATTAAGTTTTGTTATTTGGAGTAAAATTCCTATCAGTATGGAGAAGACATTTTCACTTTCCAGCTCTGCTTTGTAAAATCAAAGTCTCACTGCGCAGGTGCCTGCACGCTGAATATGTTTTGCAATGTCCCCATTTCATTCCATGCTTTATAAAAATAGGACTTTTTCTAATTCTCTATTCAACTATCTTCTTTAAGGAGTAGTTTATTATTCTATTGTATATACTTTTAGTAAACATTCTATTGAAAAATGGTTAAGGAAATGTAGAAGTGACAAGTCACTAAGTTGTTGGGGGGAGTTAAGGTCAGAGCTGCCACCTCAGCCCTCATGGCGCCTCAAGCAGCTCAGTCGAGGAACAGATGGATGAAAGGTTAGTGGTGACTGGCAGGTCTCCCTTGAAAGCTCCTCTGGGGCTTGCAGATGGCGGCTGGGGCAGCGCCTGCAGTCGGGACACTTGAGCTCTGCCCGCGTTGCTGTGTGAGGTGAGGCAGGACCCCTCAAGAGCCCGCTAACCTCGTCACCTGAGAGAGAGAAGAGAAGGCTTGCTCCTGCTGGGCGCTGGGGCCAGGGCCGCGCGGGACCACGGACGCCGGCGCTGCCGGGGCCCCTCAGCGGCGGGACGGGCGAGAGAGCGCCGGGGAAGCCCGGGGCTGCCGGGGCCCCTCAGCGGCGGGACGGGCGAGACAGCGCCGGGGAAGCCCGGGGCTGCCGGGGCCCCTCAGCGGCGGGACGGGCGAGACAGCGCCGGGGAAGCCCGGGGCTGCCAGGGCCCCTCAGCGGCGGGACGGGCGGGACAGCGCCGGGGAAGCCCGGGGCTGCCGGGGCCCCTCAGCGGCGGGACGGGCGAGACAGCGCCGGGGAAGCCCGGGGCTGCCAGGGCCCCTCAGGGCTGAGGCCTGAGCGCCCGCCGGCGCCTCAGCCGACGTCTGTGTGCACCGCTGGACGGCTCATTGGCGCTCCTCGGGAGAACAGGTGAAACCTGCTTCAGCTGACAGGTTGTTTTCGTTTTTGAATGAGCCTGGAAACAGTAACAAGGAAAAATGTACTTGCCTATGAGCATCTGGGGGTTTGTGCAAGCTTGGGAGCTTGTATATCTGTTGTTTTAATGTAGCGGTACAAGGGAGATGACAGCAATATTCACATTCTGCAAGATTTGCCTATGTATCTGGTATTCCTCAGAAGTTTCTAAGTCAAAATGGAGACTTCTCAGTTCTGAATTTTGCATCAAAGTGCAGGTGACCAAGTGGACCAATGGCCATTTTTAATGGAGAGTGTTGATTTCAGAGCATGAGTGGCTGAACAAGGCACAAAGTTGATGTTAATTGCTCTAGGAAGAGCTGTTTTTTACAGGGTCAGATTCTGAAGTAGAATTAACATCTGGTGGTATATAAGTAAACCTGAGAGTAATATAGAAAGCAAGCCGTGCAGGTGGCAGCCTGAGCCATCTGTGCTGTTCCAGGCTCATGTGTTTCTGTCAGCACTTGTCCAGTCCCATGGGCCTGTGACACGTTTGTGTCATTGTGTACTACCTCCTTGAATCTGCTTCTTTCTGATATCTTAATCTCTGCCGTGTGTCTGTTCTGTTTGCAACCTTTCAGCCACAGGTGGCTGTTCACCCTGTGTAATAATCTCAGCATATTACACAAAGAAAGTTCGGCACCACTGACAATATTTAACAAATAATA
Organism: Anthoscopus minutus; assembly: GCA_013399455.1. Lineage (NCBI taxonomy): Eukaryota > Metazoa > Chordata > Aves > Passeriformes > Paridae > Anthoscopus > Anthoscopus minutus. The sequence continues at coordinate 40,230 of VWYI01006667.1, read as the reverse complement.
AACTTGTTTGCCTCAATTCACATAAGTTTATGCAATCTGTGACATCTATGAACACTTCCCTTCTTTTTGTTTGCCACAGCAATATCTCAGTACAATTTCAGAGAGGCTATTCTTCATATAGTGGTTTTTTTTGCAATGAGAATGAAAGCTGGCCATGAAAGAAGAGAATTATGCTGCAGCCTGGCAAGGGTCTTAAGTTGGATGATGTGGACTCGTACTAATGGAGGTAAGTTTCTTGTGGAGTTCTGTATTTCTGAGTTCAGACTGGCAAATAAACTGGAATTTAATTTTGTGTGGTGCTGAGAAACATAAGATTGTCTTCTAATCTGTTCTGAAGGAAGATATTTGTAGTCATGTGATTTACAGACTTGTAAGTACCATTATTTTAAAGCATGATGCTCTAGAGTAGTATTAAATAGTAATAGTGGAAGTCTTTTTTTAAAGGTGATTTTTAAAGTCACAACCACATAATTTGAGAAAGATGAAAGATTAATTCTTGCAAGTGACAGCTCAAGGAAAAGGTTTCTACAAAATGAACAATCTGTTCTTTTGTGGGATACATTCAGGGGCTATTTTTAAAATTTCTTTGTAATTAGTCTTATCACCATTGTCTAAAATGGTCCTAGATACAGCCTAGACCTGGAGAGGGGTACCTGTTTTAGTAATATGCAATGAGAAATCGGTTCCAATTGCAGGAGGAAGGCTCACAGCTGCTTGTGTAACACCCTGGAGAGCAGCCAGATAATGAGGTAATAATGTCTTAGCAAGAGCAGTCGTTGGAGGGCAATATTAGATTAAGTTTGCCAAGATGTGTTGTAGTGTTATACCTAAGGAGAGCTTGGGGTAGGATTTTGAGGTTAGTCCGTGTATAAATTTTGCAGATGTGAATGACTGATTAAAGGATCAGGAGTGACATGTTAGAAGGGATCTTACTTGAATGTGTGGTAATTCAGGGACTAGTATGGTGGGCTGGATGTGAACCCCTCAGTAAAAACCTGGGGATGATGGATGGGGTAAGAACAGTGCAGCTTTTTATTATAGATAAAAATTGACATTTCCAGCCTGGCAGCAGAGGGTGGTGCTAGTTGGCTTCCGTGGCCCAGCTGTCTCCTGCCCAGGCTGGGCCGGGCCGGGCCGCTCGGCTCCCCGCGCTCCCTGCAGGGCTCTGCACTTCCGCACGGCTACGCTCGCTGGGCTGGCTTTTACCCGCTCAAGTTTCCATTCCCGCGCGTCAAAATCATAATAAGTTTTTAAATGTTTAGAAAATGTTTCAGTAATATATCCTTAATTAGGAGACATGGGAAAGGAATACATCTTTGATGGTTTAGTGGCAGTGTGGTTTTTTGAAGGGATAACTGGAACTAATGAGTATTTCACTATTAAAAAATCCAGTAATCTATTTCTCTGGTCTATTGCAAAGTTCAAGAATCTGTTTATCTCCTAAAGCATGGGAAAGGCTAGGATATGAAACCAGGTGTATGTTAGGCATTTATTTATTATTTGCATCATAGTTCATATAATGCTTCTGTTATTGCTTTCAATTTTTTTCTGTTTCCTTAAATGCTTTGTTTATGCACAAAAAAATGTAATGTGGGTATTTTAAATGAAGCATGTTGTTACGTGAATATATTTTAGTGGTATTCATTGTGTGCTTAACAGACTACATTTTCTAGCAGTTATTCCACTTGCTGAAACTGCATGGGAGCACCCACATTTTCAAGGTAATTTTGTAATTTGTAAAACCTGTAATGAGACCTACTGGAACAGGTGTTCAAGATCTGGTTTTGTTTTCTTGTACTGTCTGACAGTGCTGCTGGAGGTCTCCCTGCAGGCATCTGGAGGACCAGACTCACGTGGTTGGAACAGTTAGGTTACTACGGAGCTTTTCCAAGGCCTCCAGGCACCATTTAGTTAAATGGAAGAACCAGATGCTGCTATCACCTGGATCAGAGTAAATACAGAGTAATTTAATTTCCATGCCTTGAATAATTGCAGGTTTATTTTTCCATAATTTTATCTTTAGACAGTTTGTACACCTTCCCAAACAGTTGTTAAAAGCATAAATCAGATATAGCAATGCAATACAGGTGTTTGTTCCAGGTCAGGGAGTCTGTACTGTGCTGGGGTTCACTGCCACAATAGTTTCCTTAAAGCACTCATGCAGAGGGGTTTTTTGCCTTCCTTGTCAGTACCTTTGCTGGAGTCTAACAGAATACCCTCTAAATTCTGCTGTAGTCCCAAAAATCTGGTAGAATTTTGTATTTTGGATTTATCAAATTGATGAAAACATTCTCTTCAGGAATATTAAAAGCAAATAAAACCTAGCTGAGGTTCAGGTGGTGGGGGGGCAGGCAGTGTTAATAGTAGTAGTAGTAGACAGGTGTTCTGGTTATTTTCATCAAGTTTTTGAAGATCACCTTACAAAAATTCCTTAAAAGCATTAGGATTTGGAAATTTGTACCTGTGTTATTAGAAATTCTTGTTTTGTCTGTGCTGGAAGATTAAGCAGAGAAGTCCAAAAGTTATAATATTTAAAAAGTGAATGTTTATTAGTTTAGTAGCTAAGATAAGAAGCCTTCAGTTAGGTAATAAAACATTTCTTCCAAATTTCAGCAGATACTTTTATTTGTTATGAAGTAATTGCTCTAAACTGAATATTGATGCTAAATGTTGCTTCCTATCCTTCTCCCTGACCTCATTCAACATAAAAGGCTCCATTTAACTGTGGGGAGTGGGTATTTCTGTTTCTACTGCCATTCAAATTTTAAAGCACTTCAGTATCTGTTTAGAGAGAGACCTGCAGAGTTGCTCTTTCAAAAAGAATCTCTTAGAGGGCAGAACCCCAGTGTTTGAATTTTAACTTAATGTTTGATAGTCTGAAGGGCAACCCTGCTTGGTGGTCAGTGACCTTCTTTCAGGAAGGTCAGAGATGGGGTGATGTTTGAGGATGGGTTATGACAGAAAGGGAGAAGGACTTCTAAGTGAATACCCAAGAGATGCAAGGAGGATGTTTCCTCACCTGTGGAATGTTTCAAAGGGAGAAAGCAGTAAAGAGAGGAAATTCTGATGTCTGGTGTGGCTGCATGCTGCAGTACAGCAAAAAATGATGGAGAGGGAAGGGGAAGCTGTAGTTTACCTCAGTCTGGGCCTCCTGGCTGGTGTGTATGACCCCGTGTTTCAGTGGAGCAGACAGCAAGCACAGCCACAGGGCTCTGTTACACCAAAATGCAACACTGCCCTGACGAGGAGTTCTGGACCACTGAAGGGAAGAGCAGCTTGAACAGCTAGTTGTAATCACAGGTGAATTTTCAAACTTATTTCACCTCTGAAAACTAGAAACTTTAAAATACTGAAATCTCATGGGGAGGAGAACTCCTGTAGAGGCTGAAGAAACATTTTCCACTTGGCTGAAGTAAAAATTTGGCATTATTTTGTCAGCCCTATTTCCACCTCTTCAGCCAGTTCACTATGGTGTCTTAAAGTGGACTCAATTTCTCCATCTTTCACCACTCCTCAGCAAAGCTAAAATGCTACTGTGAATTTCACATAGAAACCATCAAAATCCCTGGAAATGTAAATACTACATCAGACTCAAAGCTTTTATGTGCTTGAATGTAACATTTTAAAGTCTTTTGATGTCCTATACAAAAGGTAACTCAGAATAATAATGCTGTAATAGTATATTTTGTCTCATAAATTTAATTCTCAGCGTACTTAATTTGCTATAATTATATACTCAATGTCCTGCTAATAAATGTACTCTTTCAACATGTATCTGTTTGATGTAAATATATTTTCAAATATGGGGGTAGCAGTAGAAGTCAAGGATTCTACATCTTTAGCATTTCTCACTATCCATGCTTTGTTAAATATCATGTTACCTTAAATTTCTTTTTAGGAAACTGACGTGAGGATGCTTTGAAATGTCATATAGCTGTAACAGTGATTAGTACACAACACTCACACTTGTGTGTTTCCAGTGCTAAACATTTAAGGATTGCTCTGAATTATGTCCCCTCTGAAGGGGCATTGGCATAGTATGTAGGTGTCTCTATGCCCTTATTTTACTTTCTTAGAAAATTGTGTTTGCTGTACTCTGATAACTTTTGGTAGCTTCAGAACACACGGAAAGTGGATGGCAAGCAGTACTAGCTGGTGCTTTTTGGAAAGTTTTGATCTTTGTTTCTTGACTGGTCATTTTCTCTGCCCCTCACCATCAATCAGTAACTATTTTCTGCTGAAAATAAGAATGCTGCTAACCCAAATCTTACTTAGAAAATCTGTCTTCTAAGACAAGAACCATTGATTTTGCTGCCACTGTTGCATGTGATTTCTAAATGCTCCTTCCATTGCTGGAGGTACTATTAAAAGAATAAAAACCCTCCTGTTGTTAACGTGTGGATGAGGAGCAACTGGTAATGGATCATAATTTTAGACAGTGGCAAGTTCAGCAGAATGTAGACATTTAAACACAGGAAGTCCAGAGTTAGTTTCCCATCTCCACAGTGTTAATTCTGCTTGCTTATGTCACTCCCGCAGTGCCCCAGTAACACCAAAGTTTCACCTGAGCGCTGCCCTCCTCAGGAGCTTCTTCTGCCTGCCCTGTCACCAGGATCACCTGTATGTGCTTGATCTGTGATCCCACTGTACACGTGCCAGGGATTATACAGCACTTCACACCATGCCAAATCTCACCCTGCTTTGCAACAGGCCTGCAGGTCTGCTGGGGCATGTGCCTTTAGATTGTACTACCTGGAGTTAAAGTTTATAAGAAATAAATATTAATTGCCTACAATTTACAGTTCCTTTCTTCTCACATCTGTCACATCTCATGTTTAGCCTTCAGGAAACCTCACAGCCTATGCTCATGTCTGACCTAGCTGTACACAACAGCTTTCTGGGCTCATGTTTCAAGCATGGTCTACTGACTGAGTTCAGAAATATATCACAAAAGTTTCCAGAACAGTTCTTTCTTTGGATCATCATATGGTTTTATACAATGGAACAGCTCAAATATTTATTGGATGACTTTGGAGATGTTATTTACCATGCCACATTCTGCAGAAATTACATGGCAGATGAGGAACTAATTAATGAAAGTTATGTCTATATATTATTTCTACATAGGTTGATATTTTTTAAAAAATATTCCATAATTTAGATCTTTGGATGTGTAGACAGACTGCAGATTTATCTACTATGCTAAAAAACACACGTTTCTGTTTCTGGAAGCCACACATTCCTACCTTTGTTTTACTTCCACATCAATAGAAAAAGCATTGAAAATACAAAATAAATTGCCTAAAGATGAAACTCTTGTTTCTGTGAAGCTTATATTAGAAGTTGAAATTATCTAGCTCCACAGCTAAGGCCTATGGACTATCTATATGTTCTTCTTCAGATACTTCAGACTTGAGATGGGTTTCCATTTTCCTTTTTACCCTTTTCCTATGTAGTTTTACAGCCCTCTCATTCTCTGTTGTATTACTTAGTTTGAAATAATGTTGGGAACTATTTCAAGTATCTTAGTGGATGTGAATGCTTAACCCTTTTAAAGCAGAGCTGCGAAGGTACATTTGTGCCTCAGCACTGCACATGGCACTGTGACTGTGGCTGTAGAACCTGGGATAATATATTTTCTTTACTGGCTGTGGAAATTCTCGCTCAGTGCTTCATGAATCACTACAGAGTGCTGAATCACATCAAAGTGGTCTTTAGACAACTGACCTTGAGTTGACTCTCCCAAATATTTTCACTTACTATACCTAATTAAAAGATGCATTAAGGATATTTATATTGCTGTATCTCTATAATTACAGTTGCTATAAAGATGCTATTCTTTTGTGAAAGGGTGATAAGTTGTTAATAAATAGCCTGTCTTTCATACTGTGGATAACATCATACTAAGCTTGAAAATCTCTATAATAATGGATTGTAATAAATTAATACTTCTCCATAAGGAAGGTTATATATATCATAATTGTGTTCAAATGTATCGCAAAAAATAATGCATTCTGTAAGGAATTTATTCAATAGATGGAACATCAGATTGGAGGAACCCAAAAAACTAATTTGTCAGTCCTCATGAGCAGAAGTCCCCTGATTGTAGTGATCTGATAACCCTAAGAAGTCAAGGTAGTAGATTCTTAGTGCAGAGCAAAAATTAGAGGACTTACAATTTAATTTGCCAGGCATGCTTTGCAGTAACTGATTACCCTGGCTCTCTGTATGCCCAGTCACTACAGGTGAGGAACTCTGTACCCACCACAGCCTTGATGGTCAGCAGCTTCTCTGTGGAACCATCCTAACAAAAAAATCCCACTGAAGACCAGTAGTGCACTGCACTGCATAGGAACATAAAGCATAAGATCAGAAGTGTCATGGAGCTCAATTTCTGGTTTTGTCCAAATCATTCTGTATCTCAATGGTATAACAGGGCTTTCACGTTCCATGTGGAGGGGCTTTTATACTGTGAGGTTAACACCTTGTGCGTCTTTGCCCTTCTGGTAGAAAGCTCTATGGCTCTGACTGCTCCCTCCTAAGAGTCACCTCCTTCTCCTCCCTGACCTCTGGCTAAATGGAGGAGTGGATTACTAGCAGAGGAATGTAACACTTCCAATTTGCCAGGTAGGCGGTAATTGCTGCCTTCCAAAGAGGTTACCACAGCAACCCCCTCAGAGATACAAACACTCCACTTCCAGAGTTTGTTAAAGTTTTAAGTCATGTATAGTGTATACTTGTTATACTTTAAATTAGCGATTTCAGCTCCAAGGAAAACCCAAATAAATAAATAAATATCTGTTTTCTCAGGTGATAAGCTTCTCATACTAGTTTCCCCTGCCAGTCCTAATAGAAAGTAATTATTATGATCTCAGCCATTTCCTTTTCCTCACCTTCCTATTTTCCATTACACACTATAATTATTATTGATTATACCTAATTAGGATTCATTGCGCTTCAAAGGTTTAATACTTGGTCTTTGCCTCTAAAAGGCGATAATCTTGCATTTAGGCTTAACATCATGAGTAGTTCAAGAGACTAGGGGGGACAATCAAATGTAAGGGCAAGAGCGACCACTTCAAAAACACATGGTCTTTTCCTTAATTAACGAGCTAGTTATCTGTAATTTAATAAAGTCTAAGTTCAAAGCATTTTCATGACTACTATATGGAAGGGAATAGTACTAGTGCTAAGCTTATTTATTTCAGAAAAATGTGTTGTCTTGAGGGAAGCACTATTTATCTGTATGGAGCACGTGCACTTCACTGGTCTTGTAAATTGTTGGCTTGCTTACACACCAGGGACTCCCTTTTTCCATTGCACAAAAAGGTACCCAATGAGTCATGATGCCCTGTAAACAGGCATTTTTAGATGCCTGTCCCTCACCTGCTTGCAGCTCTTTGTTATGTTCACTTCAGTTAATTTCTGCATTTTCTTCTATGTCCAGGTCTTTGTGAGCACTTTATATCCAGGGTTGTGTGACACTGAAACAATGACAGGACTTTGTATATTCCACTCCAATTGTACTCCAAAACAGATTTTCCTCTTCAAAATACTAGGAGTTGTGTGTATTCTCATATTACTTCATCTAGGAAGTCACATGTCATTGTTAATGTTAGCATTTGCCTTATCTTGAAAAAGGAGGACTAAAGATTCTGATTCTCGAGTGCTTGAGGAAAAAAGTGGATTTTGTAGCCTAGTTAAAATTATATCATTTCTGGCTTGGTCTACAGGATGGAAAATTTTGGCCTGGTAAATCAAGCCTTAGGATTGAAAGTCTTGCCAGAAAAATATGAAGGTTTACGAATGGACTTTGCCAATAAGAAGTTGGTACAAGCTACAGCTCACACAAGAAGACCATGTTCTGTCTGATGGAAGAGTCAGTGATAGTGTAGGAAATGGATTAGAAATGAATAAAAAAATATATAGGTCAAAAGGCCTCCGTACACATGTTTTGTCTTCAGCCTCTAGATACATTGTCTCTTCTCTGCAAACTAGAGCTAGTTGCACTACAAAAGCATGTATTACATTAGTTGCTCTGAGTCTTTGTCTGTTACAAACTCTATTCCTGTACTTCTCTTAATAATATCTATTAGCATGCAATGGGAACCCAAAAGAGTAGCCAGGTGCTTTTGTTTTGATAATGAATTTGTGGGAATTGTGTTGGAAGGAATTATTAAATTCTATCCCAGTCAAACAATTGCAGACTAGTGAGTAGAGAAGTGACTAAAAATGTAGGTATTCTAAATATACTGCGCTTCTAATAAAGTATTTTGGATATTATTCCAGGAATGTTTACTATTTTGAAATAAAAGGGAGACATTGTTCCAGCTGCAAGGAACTGACTATTTGTAGAAAATGAGTTGGTTTTTTCCCAGTAATAAATTTCAAATTCACCATAAAAAATGTTATAAATACTGAAAAAAGTTGTTCCCTGAGTATCCCTTACAGTGTTAACTGCTGAGGAAATGGGAATTCACCCGTTTCTGCATTTGAAAGGGAAAACTGTGTGCAACCCAGATGACATGAGAACACATCCTTCAGTGACTTCTCACTGCTATGGTGAGTGAAAGGAAGGGCTTGGGAAACAGCCAGGGAATACCTCTGGAACTATCTAGACTCTGATTGACTGACAAGTCCTCAGTGCCAAGACACACGTCCCAGTTCTGGCACAGCTGGAGGAGACCTATAAACAACAATAAGCATCAGCTCCTTCTACTGAAAAAGGCCACAGTTAAGCAGTTTCTTTGTGGGCTTCTCTTGGGCCTTCCAAGTATCTATCAGAAAATTAATATATTTGTATTAAAGCTTTCTCTGGAAGCCCCAAGAACGTGTTGATTAAGATGCCATAAGCAATCATAACTCTTGTTCTGGTCAGCTTACTAAAACTTCTTGCAAAGATTTTTTTATTTATCTAATAAGTGTCTTTTTATTTTTTACTGATTTAAACAGACTAAGTGATGGAAATGATAATTCATTATCAAGTGAAATAAATTAGTTACTCTAGCTGTAATTTGATCCAATAGATACATGCAGCATCTCCATGTTACCCACTCACTTTAGCTCATCAGTATCTTCTGCAAAGAAGCACGAGAGAAATCTGTCACTAAGTGTCTTTTGCTTAATCTTTGTGTTCAGGTCACCAAATTCAAGGTATTTTGAATGAATGAGTCAAGCAACTTCCAGACTCTACAGTATTTTAAAAGTCATTTGCATTTACACAAAATGGAAAAACATATTGCCACCAAGGATTTAACTTACATGTAGAAGAGTCCTTCTTGATACCATATGAAAACTATCTGTCAATAGATGAGTGTGAGCAGCTAGTGAGAGAGGCTGACTTGGCATAAATAAGGACTGGTGGATCAGGCAGAACTGGGCAAAGTGTAGGTATTGGCAAGGCTAGCTGCACTAGAATGACATCTAATTAAAAAAAAAAAAGAAGAAGAAGATAGATTTTGTGAAATTCATGAATGCAAGTGCTTCAGGAGTGATGTGAAATGTAATCCTCATCTGAACTATAACATTAACAGACAGACCTTGCTTGAAATCAGGAGGGCTGCCTGAGATGGAGCTGCTCTAATCAGTCATCTACTCTGGATTATAGTTTACATTCTCAGATTTCATCTTGAATCATTAAAATCTCCTCACTGATTTTTTGTTAGAAGTATTAGCTGACAGCGACATATTTGTTTGGTTTGTTGGACAAAGTTTTCAAAATGTTTTTGCTCAGTTTTTGGTATTTAGATTTTTAATCGACAGTCAATTTTATAAACATAATTCAGTTCAAGGTGGGGATACAAGGCCATGAGGGAGACTTTTTCAATTTTAGGTGATTTCTTCACCTTTAGGGAATTCTAAGGTTGGAGGGAAAAGGAGTGTCCTTTTATGTGATCGCATTCATCTTTTTCTACTTCAATTATCAAAATCTCTTTACTAAGTTCAGATTTAATTAAGCTTAAGTTAAGATTCCGGTGCTTTTAGAAGTAGAGTAGGTACATCTTTACCAATCTCCTTGATTTATAAGGCTAAATATTCTACTGGTTGATTTTTATATATATTTTTTTTAACCAACAATGAAGCTAGCATAACTAGTTTATTAGAAGTAACCAAGTAACCATGACAGTATTTTTTCCAAAATCTGTAATGTGGGAAGATATTTTCTGGATGCTGTCTTTCAGGAACCAATCTGTTGTAATTGTTACTTTGTTTCTATATTTTTTTCTAAAGTCATTTGTTATTGTGGTGAGAATCAAATTATTCTCTGAGAAACGAGGCCATAATGAGAGCATTTTCTTCAGGTATTTCTCTGTGATTCCAATTGCGATATCTGTATGAAGAGATTTGCATTTTGCAGAAAAGATCATTCAAGTGGTCATCTTTTAAAAATGTTAAGTAAGAGTTTTTAGTCTTATGCATAGCTTCAAGCACCAAAAGTTGTAGAAGTAATCCAGTAGTAATGATTATAAGTTTTTTTTAAAAAAAGGTTGTATATTTGAGCTATGTTTGGCTTATTAAAGCTTGCTGAAGATGCAGATGGAAATTTTAGTTCCCGAATAACCATTTTTTACAGCAGTTTTGAAAACATGTCAAGTTAGTGTGAGTATATGATTTCTAGCATAATAATGTTCTGTTGGAGAGTCTAGAAGTAGCTCATAAGAAGATATAAGGAAATTGCTGAGCATCAACAGTAGTAAATTTAGCTGTACTACACAGTGCTCAAGCCTAATATGTGCATGTACCTCATATCCAAGAAATGGTCCTTGTTCCAACTCATTGAGAAATCTTTGTTTGTATAAATTAGCTAGTTTAGCTACCCAAGCAAGTTTTTTTTCTTCTGATGCTTGAAAAAAAAAGATTTATAAATGGAGACAAAACAGTTATTTTCATTTTCCAACCTAGCCATGTTCAGATATTGGTATGCATCAAACTTCTCATATGTTATCATTAAAGAATAAGCCTACCATGAGCAGTGTCACTGACTGGTGGGACCTGCCTCTTCCTGAGCCATTTTTGTTCTTCCTTGTAATTTTATGAAAGTACATTTCCTCTCATCCTACTACTGTCAATGCTTTGGGATGAATCTTCTTATGGAGCTGCAAAAATGGTTTGAATATAAATTAGAAGATGGAGTTCTGATGCAATGCCGCCTAATCAAGTCCTGAAATAATTATCACAGGACTGATTTCAGTGCAGTAAGCTATCTGCAGAAATGATAATAGGTGTTGCTCAAGCCTGGCACACCTAACTTTATGTTTCCCAAGCCATATAAATAAATAGTGCGCTCTGTGTATCCACACCTCTCCTGTCACACCATTTCTGAGCAAAGAAGGGTCCTTCATCTAGATTAGCAAATAGCAGACACCCTCCTATTTTCATAATACTAAGTATAATTTTGCTATGCTTGCAAGTGGAGCGTATAATTACCATTACCCTCTGATACTACAAGTGACATTGCCGTTACTGGTTCCAAAGCTTCATTTTTAGGAACCCGTTTTTATCCAGTACCACCAAAAAAAAGCTACTTTAAACTTCAGCTCATATAATGATACATTTTCTCTAACATTAAATTAAACTTTTTATTATTAAATACTTTTATTAATAAACTCTTCTGTTAGGAAAAAACAGTCTAAGAAACAGCTGATTCTGTACTTATAAATTTGCCTCTGGTCTTTCTAATACACTGAACATGCTCTACAGATAGGTTTTAGCCTTGCAAATGAAAATTACATTAGGCCCTAGTATAGTATATGCTATGCTTTTAATTTTAATACTTCATTAACTCTTCTATTTTCTATGATCTACTGGATTTCTTCATGTAAAGTAAAAATTGAAAAATTCAAATTTTTCTCATTCTAAACTACAAAATATCTATATATCATAGTTGAGCAAGTAGGAAGTAGATCAGATTACTCAGGTATGTTGCAAATTCCTCAACATTTCAAGTCAAGACAAATGTGTCATCTAGAACTTTGGAATGCAGCAAATAATTTGCTTTACAGACCACTGATGAACTGGAAAATAATTTATGGCTTAGAATTATCATCAGTTCAGTGTGAGATTCACCAGCACAAAACCAGGAAAGAGCAGATATCCTTAGGGTTCTGCAACACCTCAAAAAATTAATTGTAGGGTAATCTAATGAAACTATTGAAAACAGGATATGATGAAACATTAAGCACTGCTTTGACTCCCTCACAAAACCCTCCCTCCTTCTCTATTCTCTCTCAAAATACATAGCTGTGGTTGGGTTAAAATCAGAGTGCCACTAATGCTACACTTTCCATTTTATTTTCTGTGTTTCTGTAGTTGTTAAATACTGGAGACTGAGCCATATTTCAATGGAGCCATTTTCAGTGATCTCCCATATTTTTTTCCCTTTTATCCTGATTTTGGAGATTATCTCGGTTATCCACTGTATGTATTTGTTTAGACAGAAATTCAGGGCCTCACTAGACCCCTATTTCTGTAGGAAATACAGAAATATTTAGAAATATTAGTGTGGACTAAACTTGCTCCCATGTTGCAGTAATAAACTCATTATTTCACTGTTCCAAACTTCACCATAGTGAAGTCTAATTTAGTAATGCTGCAGCCTGGGTTTGTTAGTCTTGTATTGCAACAATTAAAGAGACAATTTCACAAGGTTTCTGATATACAAGAGGATGGGCAAAAGGGTCTGACTAAAATGAACACACCTACAAGTTTGTCTTGAAGGCATTCAAACACACTTTTCCTGATCTAGCAATAAGTGGAAAACACTGCTCTAATTTATTATTATTTGATTATTATTCACATTCTTAGAATACATGAGCAGTTCTAATAAATATTTATTTAATGGTGTGAAATATCTCTCTCAACTGCTTACAGGAATTTCAGTTTGTCATTTCCATCCACAAGTGGATTTGTAGATCAATAGCAGCAGTTTGGCCAATATCCTAAGCCAAAGCTGTGGAAATAATTAGATTTTGGTCCAACCTCAGTGTTGTGAAGGAGTTCTACAGCAGCAGAGTCTCCTCTTTAGCTAGAAAAGCAAAAGCACTGAGCATCCAGGGTTGAAAATTCAACCATACAAACCTAGGGGAGTAGAAAAATAATAATCCTTGTTCTCAGCACTTAAAATACTGACAATATTTTCCTTTGTTCAGGGGGGTGAGGGGGGAAAAAGCCTATCAGTTGGATGTTTCAAAATTAATTTGCCCTCTTAATTTTTTCTCATCTCCACATCATCTGCATTCATCTGTCACAGCACACTGAGACACTGTGTATCCAGCTAGATTTTCTTTCCGAAATGAGGGAAGTGGAACCAAGATTGCTATTAACCAAGAGGCCAGAAGAATTTGTGATGTCTCCACTAGCCACAATATTAATTCATAATAAATTAAGGACCATCCCCCCTCCCTAGGGCTCTAGGTTAGTGTCAACCTTTGAACTTTGTGTTGAACTCTTCCAACAAAGTGACCCTCTACAATTAAACATCACTTAAACTTTTCCAGAATATAAATTATAAATGTATAAAACTTCAGGTACCTTGCAGCTAAATAACCTAGACGTTACAATTTGAGGTTTGTGATATATATGAATAATAAAGAGTGTATTTCTCTACTCTGTACTTACTAACACCATATATTACAAATACAAATTGTAATGGAAGTTAATTTTTATTCTCTGAAATGATAAACTTTCTGCTGTTACCCATTAAACATTTAATATTGAGATAGGAATAAAGGGCAAATTTAATTCAGAGGCTAGCTAGGCCACTGATAATTTTGTTAGTCATCTCTTCCTTGCTCTTGTAGCTCTCTGCTACAAGATTTGTGGGGATTTTTGTGGGGAGAAAATAAAAAGCTTATGATTTTCAAAGACCTCTAATTGCTCTTACAAAAATATGATGGGGAAAGAGCTGCATATGAAGGTAATGTCTCACTGTATTCTCAGTCCCTTAGGGTCACTCAAACCTGAAGCTTTGACAATGTTAAGTTGGAAATAGCACATTGTTTGCAACTTTGGGAACTCAGTCCAGCTCAGTCAAATACTTGACTTTGCTGCCTCCTTTTCTCCCCTTTTACTTTTCTCATTTCAATGTTTATATGCTTCTGCCTTCTTATAAAGGCACAAGAATTTGTCCAATTTAAGAGCTCTGTAATCTTGGTATGGTAGTTTCTGTAGCTGCATGGTATGGTATGTTCTTTATAATTTCACACTGTTCAAACTAGATGGAAAGATTATCACCTGGGGAGCTTGAGAATGAGCTGGCTGGGCTTGATACACAATATTGTATCTCTCTCCACTCTTCTAGCCAAACAGATTTCAAGAGCGAGATTCAGGGAGAAAAAAAGTAAACTGTAACTCCTTCCTTTGATGTTTTAAATGCCTCACCCCATTTTCTTGTATTCTTTTATCCCTAATTTGCATAAAATTTACATATTCCTTCTTCCTAACACCTTTTTTTGAAGAGTGGTTTACTTCTGCTATGTTTTACATGTCAGCTGTATGGTAATTTGTCCCCATACAATCCTTCTGTAAGCATTTAATTAGAAGAAATAGGCCAAATTTTAATACTCTCGACCTTGCCCATTCCAGTTCATCCACTCTCAGCTGTACATCTTCTAATGCCTACCTTAGTCATGCCAAGCTCACATTTTTCTCCCCTGAGTGTTAGATCCTGCTGGCAGACACTGCCTTCTCAGTTAAAAGTAGGGCTCATTCTCAGCTATAAATCTGAGTTGTTCTAAGCAAGTGTAGACCTGTTCAAACCTGTCAGCGAGATCAGCTTAGAGCAGTTACTGCATTCCTTTTGCTGAAAGCAAATATTTGGAACTTAGATGCCCTGATGTAATTTTAAAACTAGAAATTCTAAACACATGCTAGAAAAGTCTCAGCTTTAGTGGATGATCAGTTTTAGGTGTAAAATAGGTCCTGCCCCAGTTCATCTGTTTTTCAGCCTGAAAGTTTTCAGAGATTTAGTGCTGTCTCCTGTAGTTTATTTTCTATAATTTTTCTTGCAAGAGTCTGAATTGAGCACCTTAGTAGAAATATATATTGAGATTATTCTTGGGTTTACTGAGCACAGAACCAGGTGGAAAGCAGTAAGATAAGTGGAGCAGTCTGTTCAGGTATTCCTGCATCTAATTTCTAATCTTAATGTAATAATACATAATTTGTCATTGATTTAAAGTACTGATACTAACAGAGTTAGCATTATTCAGACTCTGCCAAGCAGGAACATTCACTTTCGATATGTGCTACACATTGCTATTTCAACTTATTTATGACTGAGATTTTGAAATTTGCTATAGTAGATGGTAATTTTTTCTTCCTTTAGGGATTTTGACTAATTAGATCATGTACGTTTCCTAATATTCTACTTGCAGAATGAATATTTTAACTTACTCACTCACTGTAAGAACTCTGGACACATAGATATCATAATTTACCTTCTATTTTGCTTGTATTTATGTGAATTAACTCATTTGGTGATAGAACTGAAAAGTGCAACTACCTACAAATCTATTTAAATTGCACCTTTTGGCCCTACACAGAATTATTCACTTTCCAATGATACAGTAGACCAACAAGCACCAGTGTGATGTTGTGGAATGTCCTGATCTTTAAGATATGACACCATGAAATGTGACAGGTGTGAGAGGATCCTTATTTGGCTGTATTGCTGTGGACAGATTTCAGTACACCATTGCAAAATGGTGTGCTGAAATCCTAAATGCTGTTTATCTAGCTAGTTGCCCTGTGACTGAATATGTGAACATAGCAATTGTTCCAAGATCTCATATTTTTTCCTGAACTGTGGGTCTCCTGCACACAGATAAAGTTTCCTAGAGAAAATTCTGTTGGATTTCACAAGCATTCTGAATTGAATGGACCAGTGCTACAGTTTATTGTGTCACTATGATTGGAAAACTTTATTTCTGCTATGATTGTAATACATACCTATAATCCCATGAAAACCATGCTTTACCTTTGAGAATGTCCTCTGTAGACAATGATACAAGAACAGCTTTCCCTAGTCTCTTATATACTATGTTTTCAATTGTATAATGCTGCTGTTCTTTCTTGGTATTTAGTAACATGTATTTGGTGAAAGGGAATGCTTGATTAAGTTTCTTTTTCAAATGAACAGATATCTTGTTATTTCCTGTAGTCAAAGGACTTGCTGTGGATATCAAGATTTTTCATTTGCAGGGTATTGGCTACTTACAAACAGTGCATATAAACAGATATATTTCCTTCAGGTGGCGTTTTAATTTGAAGCGGAAACAACACATGGTCATTGACATTTTACCAACATCGAAGTATCACAGAGAATTTATGTGACTAGTATAATCCCTTATCACAGATGAAATTAGTATTGCTATGGTGGAAGCAGAAGCATTAGTTTCAAGTTTTTGCCTAAAAATATGTTGCCAATCATTTTGTCAACATGAATTGTTTGATGTTGTAGAGATAGTCATCACAATTTTTGTGGCCAAAAGTGGTTTACAAGCATATTTGATATCACATCATCTTCTCAGTTAAAAAATCAAAATCCCAGCAAATATAGATGAGAAGAAGACAGATGATGGGACACTGGGGAGAGGTGAAGCTTTGGGAAATTAAAACTTCTGACTGTGTATATCTAATATTAGATACCTACCTCCACAGAAGTGTTCCAAGAAGGTTATATGGGGATTTTTAGAGACCCTAAGATGCTGTGGTTTCCACTGACTGTATAAATTAGATATTTTTTCACAAATGTGCTCAGACTCCACAGATGCATTCCCATTTAAGAGAATGTGAATGTCAGATACATTAGTTCAAGTCCCTTTACTTTCTAGAATATTAGAGGGAAAATCAACAAAGAAAATATATGTGCTACTATTTATGACTGATCTATCACATGTGTGTTGTACTAATCTATAGCAGATTTCAAAGCCCATAGGCATTTTTCTAAATCTTTCGTAGGCTGGTGTTTGCAGTTAGACTTTAACAGTAGCGAAAGAATGTTTTATTTCCCAAAGACTGTATCTCTTCCCACAGACTTACAGAGGCTGTACTAAACAAGAACAAAAATTCATCTTGATTTTTGGGGTCCAGACACTATGCATAGATACCACAAAGGAAAACACAAATTTCTCACTAATTGACTCACTTGCTTAGGCAGTCTTTTCTGTGTAATGCCGAATTGTGATATTGTTACAAAGTGACTCTCCTATAACCTTCTCACCAAATATAATCATGCTATTACTGTTTACTCTGACAGCAGCTTCTTTCCATCCAAGAAGCTCAGCAAATTTCACAACCATTAAGCCACCCAATGAAATAGTTAAATGTCATTATCCCATTTTCTAGATGAGGCATATAGAAATTAATGACATGTTAGAGTCATACAGGAAATTTGTGACAAAGCAAGGAAGAGATGACAGCTCCTCCCGCTCTCATGCCTATTTTTTCATTTTCAGACTGATTCCTTTTTTCCTCAAATAAAAGTCCTGGTTTGGGTACAGCACTATAAATGAACAAACTCAAATGAGAACTCAATTATTGAATAAGTAAAAAATAAGTACCAAGAGCAGCTCTTCTACTTTTCTAACAATATAATGTACGAACTGTGCTATTATTGGTATAGGATTGCTTTTAAGTAGAAACACACCAGAATGTAAGAATCCTAGATCTCAATTTGAAGAAGGTGAGAGAGGGAAAGGAGGACCCCAGTGGTTTGATATAGCACCAGAAACCTGGTGAGCAGCATAGAAGAAATGGTTCTGGTTGATTTGCTATCATGCCTTAAATGTACTGATTCATCACTGGGCTTTTTGATTTGACTGCAGCTGAATCTCAGTATTTCTATTTAAACTGAGCAAAAAAGCAATGTTCACTGTATGGGTCACACAGAGGTTCATTTCACTTTCTCATACCTAAGAAATCTCCATTAAGTCCACTAAATGTGATACACAAACACAAGGAAATAAGATGTGAAATTCATCACATTAATGCTTGGACATAAAATACATCAGAGATTTTGTTTGGAAAGTTACTGTAAGAGTGAAATACTTGAGAGCGTGTTTTAATTTTTTTAGATTATTCCTGCTATTTTTTACTATATACACTTAGATATTTCCATCTATAGCGTAACACTGTCTGTACAGGAGGTATCATGCTATCTGTATGTGTGTGTGTACATATATAGACATATCCACATTTTATGGCATGGATTTATGAAACTTTGAGCTGATTTACATTGTATAGGAAAGGTGGAGGGTTTTAGATGCAGGAGTAGAGATGGGAAGATTTGTGTCCTGACAGAAACATGTATGAATTTTTGATAATAATTACTACATGGATGTATTGTATGGATATTATCCTGCCCACCTACTTAGGTTTAAATTACAGGAATCCTTTAGGAGGAATTTCAGGCAAAAGTGGAAATAAAGTAGAATCTTGTACATAATCAAGAGTCCTAATCAAAAAGTAAGAATCATGCCAGGAATCATGCTCAGCCTGGCTCTGACCTGGACTGATGCAGTTTCTTCTTCCATTCAAGGTTAGGGTGGAAGATGATGCTTATGAAATCTTAAAGATGCTGGCCTACGCAGAGAAAGGGGTTGAGTGAACTTTTCAGGGAGTGTCACTGAGTGCTGACAAGGACTGACGCATACCATGAGTGGCAGCAGACTTTCTATATGACCTTGGCCAACTCACTTAATCCCTCCATGACTTGGTTTCCTCATCTGCAGAATTGGGTATAAACAGTAATACTTCCCTGCCTCACAGGGAGCTGTGGGGATTACTGCTTTACTGTTTGCAAGGCGTGTCCAGAGACAAACAGGAAAAAGGCAGTGTTACTATTTGTTGCTGGGAACCTGTAAAATATCAAATGCCTTGTTGATCATGTCCTGAAAAATATATTATTAACTGGCTATTTCTTGGGAATCAGATATAATTGGAAACCACATGGGCCCATCATACCTTCCCTCTTTGCTCAGTTTCCTTTCTGCTATCCAGTAGTCGTGTACAGGTAGTTAGACAAAATTAGACAACCTCTCTTCCCGTAAAAAGTATGCCTCTTTCTAGGATCACAGCTTTTTGGTTCCTGTAAATGATGAACCTGGGGCTCCCCAAATCTACAATCACATTCTCTTACCTAGGAACAACCTGTAGAGATTGACACACAGATAAGTAATCTTCCTTTACCTTTAGTCACACTTTTGAAGGAGTGAATAACAAGTTTTTAAAGTTGATTTTGAATTCCAAAGGGGTGTCCACTAGTAAGGACATCTCCCTCTTGGCCTGAGAGATTGAAAGAAACTCTTAGAAGCTGCAGCTCTATTTTTAATAATAACAGATCCATGCCTTTTTTGATCACATGATGGTGCAGGTCTCATGGGTATCTCTTACATACACGCAATATCAAATTCGCCAAAATCATGCAATATTAAATTAGTCAAAATTCAGTTAGCCTAAGCAGACAAAATTTTTCAATGCCTGGGCATACATCAGCAAAGGGAGTTTATACAATCCATTTTTGTATCCTATATCAATGCTGGTTTTGACCCAATACTGTTGGATTGGCAGAAATTCTAAAGACAAACTTACATGTCTGAATCCCAGCTGTTCACTCACAGGTGGACCAGACATGCATAGATGTGCACTGCCTTAATGCCACTATGCAAGAGAATTGTCTAGGCCACAGGGACTTAGAAATATCCTGTAAACACATTTCAATGGTACTTGAAGTGTTCTGGATCTATAAATACGAATTACAGTAAATAAGAATTTTTCAGTTATAGTAGTAGGTGATGCATGTAAGAGACCGTTTATCTTCCCCATGACTGGGAAAACAGTGAATTTTTATTGTTAAGGCTCCAGTTTTATTGTAGACTGCATATCTTGGTAGTAGGATCCCTCTACTGTAATTTCTTCCATTCCATCAATGGATGTTTAGGTTTACTTAAATCTGAATACAATGTCTGGTAAATCACTAACAAATGATAGTCACTGTGACTTATATGAAGTGTTGCCTATGTTTGCAGCCACACCCAGACACTCACCTTAAAAGCACATAGGGACAATACCGCTTGTTAGCTTGCACAATGCATGAGATAAGGTGATGAAATGTTCATATGTCATTGCTCCTGTATGTGCTGTTCATGTCAGGTGTTTCTCCTGAGCAGCACGTAAGTGCATGGCACCCATCAGCTCTGCCCAGTCTTGTTCACCTCCATCTCTACTGGGACACAAAAGGCTCAGTAGAAGTAATCCATTTGATCACTCCCTTTCTGCTCTTATGTCAAGTCAAACCTTTTTCTTGCTCACTAATTCTCATGTGAGACTCCCAGTGACATCATCCATCTAGGACTCTTGGGGTGTGAACCATTCTGTTATTTATAGATTCATTTATTTATTACACTGATGTTGGCAGGGCTTAAATCAGACTGGGAAAGCGCTAACATGAGCAAAGACAAGGCATTAAAGACAACAAGAATTTGGAAGTTTTTTAATATGTAGGCAAGGATAATTTTAATATCTTTTTTAATAGAAAAATGTGGTTTGCTGAATTATCAGAGTTACATGTTTATCAGGAAGACATTTAACATATTTTCTTAGGAGTGCAAAATACACTATGTAAATTTTAGTTGGCTTTTTCAATGTATTTTTTAATGTAATAGTATTCTTTTGAAGAATAACTCTATAGCCAGAGGAACTGTATAATATGTTGGTGTATTTTTAAGAAGAGATTCTATTTATTAAGCATAGGAAGCAAAATGTGCCTTTATAACTAAAACATATGGCAATACTTTAAGTCCTTGGAAACAGGATGTAAATATTGACATGCTAGTATAGGGCAGAAGACATCTAAATAAATCTGTCTTTTCATATAATCATTATAATGCAATTGACATAGCTGTTAAGAATTCTTACCACTAAATTTAGACTAGATATTTTTGAAAATAACTTCAGCTGAGTACTCTGAAGTTATACACAGAAAGTACGCAATGATAATATCCTCTTATCATACTAGTACTGCACACTGAGAAAGCTTCTTTCATTTGGAGATAAAATATGGAATATTACAGAAATTTCTCAAGTAGTCAAAAGAGATGTCAGGACAACAAATTTGATTTCTGTCATTTGTAGGGATTATTCTTTACCTTCCATGTTTAAGCAAGGAAGAAACAAAAAAAAAGGACTGGGAGAGCTTGGGAAGGTACCTGGCCCTTAAGAGGTGTCAAGGATGTCTTTTACTGTTCCATAGAGTCAGTTTGGACTACTTAAGAGACATAGATTGTTATAAACTCGGCTCTTCAAGTAAGAGCACTTGTTATGTATACTTTCTCTGAAATAATTTTAGAGTGGCTACTGTTAGAGCATTCATTGTGTCCAGCCCCTGTGAGGTGTCTGAGCAAAGAGTTTGGCAATTCTCCTGCACAGGCCAAGACTCGGGGGTATATCTATCACCTATGGGAAACATCAGAGCATTTGATAAGGATACCAGAACCTGATGAAAATAACACCACTTATTTTACCATTTATACATATTTTACCATTTATACATATATTTATATATGTATGTTGGCATTAGCTGAAGGTTTTTTAGGCTTTCTAACATTTCCAGTTGCAACATAAACTGCCAAATTAAAAATAACCTTTGGCTCAAATCTGCAATGAGCATGCAGAAAGTTGTTGATGGTCATGAAGGTGGTTGGAGGTCCTGATGACGGTGAGGAAGAAGGAAGTGGGCTGCTTACTCTGATTTGTTTTAAACAGCTTTTAATAGAAACAAAGTAGTACTGGAAACTCTGCCAGGGTTTGCAGTCCTTTATTCAATAAGCCAGTCTTTTGCTTATGTGAGTAGCTGGCTTCTGCTGTGTCCACCATGTGCCCTTTAAAACTTTCACCCACTGTCCAGTAAGCATTTGCTTCCTTTCTGGACTCCGGCCTCTCTGCCACGTTCCCTGGCTTCTTCCTAAAATGAATTGGCCTACTGTTGGTGGCACGAATCTAATGTGATTATTTTAAAGAAAGGCCAGCTAACTCCATATGGAGTACACACAATCAGATATCTAAAAGAGAAGCCTAATATTCCCACGGGCATTTGCATTTGAAGGCCTTCCAAGCACCAGGGAATTCCATGTGCACACAGTACAATGTTGTTCTGCACAGGAGTTTCAGTACATAGCAAACTTTGTAATCATGGTTTCACTAGTCAGGAGTTTACCACTTGTTCAATTGGTATTTAAATTATGATCTCAAAATTGCCCTCTCATGTATGTAGACCTGAAAAAGACTTCTTTTTTGGAGTACAGGTGAATGAATACTGAATCAGTCTCCTATGTTTGATTCAATGGGAATACTGTTCCTTTGAAATAAACCACAAGCAGAGTGTTGTGTAAGAGAGACGCAGGTTTACAACTCTCACATTGTAAACTAATGGTCTGAGTCTTTACCAGCTTATTCACAGTAGTATTCTATTAGTGTTACAGCCAACAAAAACATATTGCTTGTGTTATCTATACTTCTTTATAACCATATTACCGAGATTACAGCAATTCATTGCCTGACATTTATCTATCTGACTGTCAAATCAAATATTCATGGAGTGCTCACTGCTACTCAAAGTAGCCTGGAGAAATAGTTCTGATCCCTCTGGTTACCTCTCAGTATCTCCTAGCTGGTTGTGAGGGAGGTCTTGCCTTATGCATTTGCAAGATCCCATCTCTTTGGTTATGTGTTTCTGGTGTGAGCACCTGTCATTCCTTTACTGTGTAATTTATTTGATGGTGTTACTGGTATGCTATTACACTCGTGGTGTGCAGCGTGATTTTGCACTGCTATTTATAACATTGGTATTAATGGTAAGTTTGGTGGTATAGTAAGAGAAGAAAGATTATGATCTATTCCCTAATGGATAATAGCAGATAGGAAATAATGTATTTCATAATGGAACAATGTAAATAAAATACTCATTAATTAAAAGCAATTAACTGAAAGAGAATACAGTTAGTTAAATGCACTGAATCCTAAAAATAGCTAATGTTCTTAAAATATTGTGAGCATTTTGAATTTAAATATATTTTAAATGCTTGAACATTAAGGAATTGAAGAAGATTCTTGTGAACAGTCTTTGGTTAAAGGATTTCCATTAACCAAAGACTCATAGATTAACCATTAATCATGGACTCTTAGATTCACAGAATTCCCTGGTTAAATAGGAACATCTGTCATATTGAGAAGGTCCTTGAAAGTGTCCAGTGGAGGGCAACAAACCTGTTGAAAGGGCTGAAAGGAATATCCTGCGAGGAGCACCAAAGGATTTTGGGCTTGTCTAGTTTGGAGAAAAGGAGGCTGAGGAGTGACTTCATTGACCTCCACAACTTCCTGAGAAAGGGAAGTGGAGAGGGAGGTGCTGATGTCTTCTCCCGGGTGTCCAGTATAGGACATGTGGGAATGGTTCAAAGCTGTTCTGGGGGAGGTTCAGAGTAGACATTAGGAAGCATTTCTTTATTGAGAGGTTGGTCATGCATTGTCATAGGTTTCCTAGGGAGATGGTCAAAGCCCCAGAACTGTCAGTGTTGTAGAGGCATTTGGACAGGTATGAACTAGACAAGCAATTGTAGATCCCATCCAACTGAAAATATTCTATTCTGTTTCATATGTCATTCAGCTTTTGGACTTCTCCAAATCTCCAGTAGAGACCTTGTGAAAATGCTTCTGGAGAGTAAAAACAAAAAAGGTTAGTTTTGAGAGCAGGTCAGTTGCAATAATGTCAGATTCTTCCCACAAGGTGCATGAGAAGAAACAGCCTTATTTTTTCTGTTTTTTCTCTGAGAAAATGCTTTAAAATATGACAATCGTTAGAATTTTCCAAGTCTTTTCCAACTAGAAAAAAGGAGTAGAGAAGCTGCAGCAGAACAGATTTGTTCTGCTGTTATCTCAGTGGTAACAGATTAATAAAACTAATATTGAATATTTGACTGGAATTGTTTATTAAATATTGGGAAGAGGTTTTTGTATAGCATAGTTCTTTTGATTTTAGTCAACATACTGGTTTAGGCTACCAGCCCTCAGAAGTCCTGCCTGTGCCAGATGCCTCGATAAAGGTCAAAGGGGCGTGACTCACCTGTGAGGAGTGTGTTGTCACCAGCAGCTCTGGGCAGGACAGTCCCACCTGTGGTGTCCCAATTTCCAGGGCAGATGCAGAGCTGGCCCGGATTGGCCGTGCTGGCTCCCGCCTTGGCACGGATTGGCCGAGCCTTCTGCCTCCTCTGTCTCATCTTCCTGGGGCTCTGGCACTGCCCGGCTGCAGCTCCTCCACACTGACCACAGAGGGACCGGAGGATGCCCACGCATCAGCACTTGGTGGATAAGGTGTGTTGGTGGGGATGTGGTGGACAGGGTGCACACTAACTGGTGATGCTTATTCTCAAGGGTTAAAGAATAAGTCTGTAGCTCATCAGGAGCATCTAGGAGAAGGAGAAAAATACTCATAAAGAATGGGACTAGAAAGGGATATACAGGACCTAGACTTAAGCTGTTGGCAGGATGGACTTGCAAGGACTGTGTTTTTCAAATTATGGAAAGGTATTTATCATATTAAGTAAATGCTACATATTTAAAAGCTTTTAAAACAACTTTTGTCTCTATTCAGAAGTTTGCCCAAGGCTTTGGAGGATCAAACCACCAAAGTGCCTCTTCCCAGTAGACTTTGAAAGCAGTAGCTAACTAGCACTCAGGGTTTTAATTGTTGGCCTGTAGTCATACTAGACTAAATATGGAAGAGGATTCTTAAGGTAGCAGCTCAGGAATTGGAAAGGTAAGGATCATGAAGACTCATAGGGAGAAAGGTTTGAATCTGTGATACAAAAATTATTAGAATATTTCCATCAGATAAAGGAATTGAGGATTTAGTTAATTTTTAATAGTTATATCCAATGAGAAGTTTGAAAATAACATTTATTTGCTAGAATCCCCTGTGTTTCTATTTATAAATATTTAATTCTTGTTTCTTTACATTTTTCATGGAGAAAATAAAAAATACATGACACAAGGTAACATTATTGCATTGAGTATGTATTGGAACTTGGAGCCCATGGAAGTTTTCTGCCTCAAGTCTGGACTTGGAATTTTTTAAGACGCTAATCTCTCTTTTTCATCTAAAAGCTCGTTCCAAAAGATGACATGATGAGACTGTTAGAATACCTCTTGAACTGTTAAATCAAAGAGCTAATGCGAAGAAAGCAAAGGCAACCAAGCTGTGTTTCAACTCATTGTACTTGTATTTCTGGCTCTTTTCTAGCAAGAAAAAGAGGAAAGATTTCAGACTAGCTTTCTGTCATGCAATTCGAGACTGATTTCTGATCCTAGCTGAACTAGGACTTTGCGTTTTGAAATGGAACACCTAATTAGAAACAGACTTTTTTTTTCTACCTCTCTATGAGTCAGACAGATATTTCAACAACACACAGACTGGTTCATATTAAATCACTGTTTACCGCATCTCTTGATATAATAGCACCCACATGCTGTATTTAAAACTTAATTAGAGGTGGGCCACTTCAAAATTGTCACAAGAGATTGGATAACCACACCCAGCGTGCTGATACCAAAACATGATGCTTACCAGGATCCCTTTAAAGTGACACTTTGTTGAGGCTTTAGAGAGGCACAGTCTTCATCTGCTTTGAAGACATGATAACTTGCATCTATCACTTTCCTGGTTGCTGCTCTGAGTAGTTGTGACACCATGTAAACCTTCCCCTTTCTACTTGGAAATCTTTCAACATTTCACAGTCACCTGTTCTACTATTTGTTGACTCAGTGGCTTCTTAAAAAGTTGTTGAAGTTCAGAGTTAAGTACATGAATGTTCAGACTTGTGTATTTCTCCCCTGCTTCCAGATGCTTCTGTTACTAATTTCATTAGCACATACAAAACCGAATGATCTTACGTACACATGAATGAATTGAGATACAAGGTAGATGGTATGAATTGAACATATCTGTTACATTGTGTTTGAAATGCTTTAAAAAATCTCAAGTAAATATCTCCATTCTTTGTGTTAGTCTGTTGTGTCACACGAGGTGATCCTGTAGCAGACAGCATGTAAAATAGCACTATTAAATACTTCTGGAGATTTAACAGTTGTATCAGCAATTTTGAAGCTGGAAGAGTGAGTTGTTCATAAGATGTAATGGCCTTTCAAATTATGTAGTGCCATAATTGAATGTTTAGACTTTGAACAAGGGTTGGAAAATCTGGGATTGAACACCTGAGAATACTATTGGGAATTGTTTCCTTTCTTTCTTGGAAACAGTTTAGCATCACTGTCAATACTGCAAGTGAACTATGAAGAAAATACAGTTTTTCTTCATACATAGTCAGGAATGATTGAACTTCAGTCTTGTCTCTTAGTTATATTGTGTGAATTTCTGTACTGGGTATAGCTTATTCTTTACTAATAAGAAACATGAAATAATAATTTAGTATTTTTAACCTGTTTAGACATTCCAGAGGAAGGAATTTTCAGAAATTTAAGTCCTTCAAGAAACAAAGACTTTGAAAATCTTTAAGATTACCCCAGGGCATTTAACTAGATTTCTCAACCATCCTTAGGAAGTGAGAGTAGGGAAAGAAGTTAAAGAAGTATGGTTATATCCACAATTTGAGAGAGCAAGAATTTTCTCTGTATTCTTGCATAGCCAAAGAGCTGAGCTAAATCTGCCAGTGCAACAATGAGGAACGAGGAACGTTGTTATAAGGACTTTGATACTTCAAAGGTATAATGCAGCAGACATGGCTGTTAATGGATTGCTGACATGTAACCTGAAAATTTAAACTTCCATTAATAATTCAGTATTTTAAAATGATAATATTTGTGTCTCTTGTTGCACTTTTCTGCCAGTGTATGTAAGTATTTGATTTTAATTTATTTTCTTCAAAGAAAAGCTACAAAGAAAGAGCAGCTTTCTAGACTTGCTTCATTTCCTGTCCTGGAGAAAAGCAGATATTTGCCAAACATGGCAACTACTTAAATGAAGTTACTATGAGCTGTATTGTCTTTTTGTTTAACAGATGAGGAGACACTCCTGCTTTGGTTTTTTGTTCTGTGGGATATTTTTGCCCGGAATCCTTGGTTTTCCACAGACAAATTCCTCAATTGATTGTGATTCTCTGTTACCAAACAATGAAGTTGAACCACAGACGTCTGCACCACCATACATTATTGCTGTATCTTTTGATAACTTTGAGCCAGGAAATGAAGTCCAAGGTAAACAATCTGAATGACATAAAATCTTTTTCTGTGTCTTCCAGAATTACCAATCTTCATAAAAATCCCCCCATTTCCCTCTCAGTCTAGATAATTTATTTTTTAACTTCAATCTTGTTTATGTATACCTGAGATACAGATAAATTATTTTTTGTTTTATATCTGTATGCACATACTTGTGGAACTGAAAATGCATTCTTTCTTTTTTCTTTATCTAATAAATATATCTTAACTTTTTGCTGTAATTTTTGTGACAAAATTAAAATTAAACGGGACAGCTGGCCAAACTGGATTAATAATTACTTGCTCTTTAACCTTATATTTGAGTATTTGCTGTTGAGCCAGGCCTCTGCAATACAAAGGGATCTTACTCATTAGTTCTTCATATGCTGTCGCTCTACAGGAAAATAAAAATTCAGGACACAGTATGAGACAGCTTAAGAGTGATACATATTGAGTCACCCTTCTAAGAGCTACTTCCCAGATTTTATCACATTGCAGGAGGTAGAGCTATTGTGGCTTAAACCACCTTTTTATCTTCCTAATCCCAAACTGCTTTCTGGATGGAGTACCTTAACAGCCTTGTTTCTCCACACTATGATGCCATGTCATGGTACTGTCACACTTCAAGTAACTTGTGAATGCTTCTTTTTCTAGCCATTCATGCTAGAAGAAGCATGGAAGTG
The DNA here is from genome assembly GCA_013399455.1 of Anthoscopus minutus. NCBI lineage: Eukaryota > Metazoa > Chordata > Aves > Passeriformes > Paridae > Anthoscopus > Anthoscopus minutus. Next base: position 12,283 of record VWYI01006667.1, on the reverse strand, counting down.
AGAATTGTGACCTGTCACCTGTCTGTTGGATCTCAGTAGTTGAAATAGAACATTATTCACAAGCAGTTATTCTCTAGCTGGGATTCTCTCTTACTTTAACCTAGTAGCATGAATGTACTTCCATGGAGAATGATGTAGGGAGAAGACTGGAGAAGCTTTTGAATCCTGTTAATGCTGCCTTCCTTGGGAAAATGTGGTAAGAGCTCCTTCAAGGATGCTCAAGGGCTCTTTAAATACTCTTTAAATATGTAAATATGTAAAATACTATTGACAGAAAAATGGTGGATGGATTTAAGTATATGCAGACTGTTCAGCAAATTAAATGAGATTTATCTTGACAAAAATATTGAATTCCAAATGCTACTAACCTTGCCTTTTATATGCTTTTTTTCCTCCCTAATCATGGCCTCTTTTAGCAGTACTTTTTTTGTGCTTCCACCTGTAAGCACCCGGTACATGGTCTCAGGGAGCTGTGCTAGGTCCCCTTCCATTGAGACTGTTGCAGTGTCACTGTGACATGCCATGTGCCACTCCTACAAGTCATCCCTGATGCATTTAGCCCTGTATTCAAGGCTCCATGCCATTGCTTCTGGGAGACTTGGGGAAAATTACTGAATTAGGGCTGAAAGTTGATGACAAATTGGAAGACTAATTATGAAGATGTTTGGAAATACTATATTATCAAGGTCTTTGCCTTGATTTTTGTGTCATTCCCAGCTCATCTGCCCTTGTTTTTAATGATGGCAGATATCTCTGTTCATAAACCATTATTCTGATTTTGTTTGTCAAAGTCCCTAATAATGGATTTAGCAGAGAAAAGTTATAATAGATCATAGCAAATTTGGTTATGCCTTTTGAAATCTAATTTCAGTTTTGATACACACAAAGCATGAAACTGCTATCTACCATATTTTTCTGAACTCCTTCAGTAGCAGAATTTGAGTAATATTGATTAGCTCATATAATTATTAACTTTTCATATTTAATGTAGAACATAGAAGCCAAATGTAGTTTCTATCTTTCCAGACGCAATACATAAAAAAAGTTTCTGCATTTCAGCCTTATGCAAAAGCTAATCTTTTATTTTAAAGCAGACGTAGAAAGAAATGCAATTCTCTTTCTTCTGTAGGAATTTTGACTTTGTAGGCCTAATTAGACAGAAAATAAAAAACCTTTTGGTCAGTAGGTCTCATTTGGTAGTGCAGAATTATTTTTGAAATTGTCGGTAAATCATAAATTTCATGTTCCTTTACAGAGAAGTGCCTTTCCAAACTTTTCCTTTACTTTTATTGTCATTCTCCTTATATTTAAGAAAAGTGTCTTCAGTGTCTTTTTTAGAATTTTACAGGGATTAATTTCTGCACTGTGCAGCATTCTGCACAATGCAATCTTGTGCCTTGGAGTGAAACAAATTACATGGTAAACATTTAGGTAGTTTTAGTTACATATAAAATTTACATTTCTCAAAATGCCTCTTTTCACAGTAACTCTAGAAGCACTTGGAGATGCTGGATTTAAAGGATTTAATCTACAAGCTCGAGAAATAGATGGAGATGTTCCTGTTGGTACATTTAAAATTACAGATCCAAACACTAAAGGCCTGGAATGTCATAACATGACGGTACGTGTGCAGTCTTTGGAATACTTGCTGAAACCTGTGTTTCCTTTAAATAATAGAAGTAGGGATGATTCTTTATATAGCAAAGGCATGTCATCAGTAGAGTTTAACAGGTTAGGTTTACTCAAGAACTCCATCTATCCTTTATACGAGGTACAAACCCGATGTAGAAATTCCCTGGCTCTTTGTAGGAGGACATCAGTGTTACCTGTTGTACTAGAGACAGTTTCTGTGATAATATAGCTAAAAGTCACTCTTGCATCCTATACAATTTTGTGTATTTCTTTTCAATTGCAGAATTCAGCAGTAAGTAATGCCAATTCAGATGTGAAACAGAAGATTACAACAACATGGATTGCTCCACATGATGTTAGAGAGCTTCAATTTATGTAAATAGTTGTTTCTCCTTTTTTTGCCTGGAAATTTTATTTCTGTGTTGACATAAACCTGTGTTGCTGTATCAGATCTTCTTGACCATCAGAGTTTTTTTCAGTTTGACATAACTTCACACTATGCTCATTAAATAATATGATTTCCATTTCAAGATATAATTGTAAAAGTTAAAGTCCTAAAGATCTTAATATATGTAAATCATTTCATTAAGCATAATGTTATTAGTGGATCTTAGAGTAGCCATTTTTTACACTTTGGATTCTTTAATTACAACAGCAACATGAATGTAACTCCTTCCCTGAAAAAATGAAATTCAGACTCTATTCAGTTATACCTTCATTTTGAACAGTGGCAGAATAGTAATTTGATGTAAATTCTTCTAATATAATTTTTAAAATAAGTGTGTGACCTATGAACTAACTTCTGAAGACAGGAGAGTTGTATTTAGCCTACTTTTAATGTGAAGCTTGTAAAAACATCACCTGCTCTAACAAATGCATGACTGAAGTATATTGCAAAATACCTAAATATTTGATGGCTTGTATTGTTTGAAGTGCAGATTTTTGATAGGGCCATCTTTGCCTTGCTGCGTTAATTCATGAGGAATACCAGGAAGAAGCAAAAAGAATACAAAACCACAACTGCTTCCACCTGTTATTGCCATGAGAATCAGTTCACCATCATAGATACAGATTGCCAAAGCATGTGGGACAATTCTTATGGACACTTGAGCCAATGCTCCTCACTGGAGTCAGTGCTTCTACAAACAGTGTCTATTCCTCTTCTGCTTGTTCTCAGCATCTGTTTTAGTTGTCTTCAAAGTTATGCTGGATGATAATACAAGTCACTATAAGGAAACATATTCTGTGAAACTTGTATTGTTATACACTTAAAACCAGAACAGAGGGGATTTTCTTGGCTGGGGACAAAGGGGGCCAAGAGTTTATTCATATTTAATATTGAAATACTTTGATAGAAATTATTTTGTTTTCTTTCTAGTGCAACTGTTGTTCAAAATCTAGAGAACTTTTGGGTTGGAATTCAAAGCAAAACTCTCACACCTACACATTCTGGGTCAGTTAATGCGACAGGAAAAAGTAAAAGGAAGGTATGTTTTAGTGTATTTGAATGATAAAAATTAATACAGTAATTAAAGTATCTTTGATAGAAGACATACACTTGTTGTCATTTATTCATTAACTAATATGGCAAAAATCATTAGAAGTTTTAAATTTTAATTTACCTAATTCTCTGATTAAAATGATGAAAAAAATTAAGTAAATATTATTTTTCTCCCACAGAAATGAGGAAATTAATAATCTAGTTATCAAAACAACCCATGTCCTAAAGCAAAAAAAGGGAAAATAAAGTTGGTTATAAGGAGAACTGTACTGTACTTCTGATGTACAGTGCTGTTCTTAGCTGCTGCCCCAGCCCCTGGGAACCTTAAGTGTAGCATATTCTTGGAAGGAGTTGGTAAATATTTTTTGCCAAGAATTATGCTTATGTGAAACATATTTAACATTGGCAGCTCAAGTAAAGAAAGTCTCCACAAATCTACTGTATTGGACTGTACCAGCACTGATTTATGTGAAATTGTGCTGTATCCAAAAGTGAACACCTGTCTTAAGTCTCTCACTTCACTAAGCGTATTTTCTGTTCCCTATAATAAAATGCCTCTTTTTTTTGCAATAAATAATTTGTAAATGCTTCTTCTTTTTTTTCTTTTCCCCTCCACAGTTCCTGATAGAATTAGAATGTAACAAGGTAAGAGCAATCTTGATTCAATTTCCCAGTTTTCAGTTACCTCGGTTTTACAATTCTTCCCATACTGATCCGGTTTTTTCATGCTTGTAGCACGAAGATTGTATTGTACCATTCAAATTACTTTCCTAGCAAGATGTCATTAATGCTTTCATTTTTGTATTCAGTTTTGAATATATATATTTTTTAAATTAGTTAACATCAGTTTGCAGATGAGATTGTTAAAATGTGTAATATATTGTCAGCAATGAAACATTTGATTTCTTCACTCTGATCATCAATGTGAATTCAGCTGATTTCCTGTTTAAAGAAATTTGATACTTTTACACCAGTCAATAAACAGTAACTGGAACCTGTACTCTCTTGCAGCGTGGAGGGACTTACTCAACAGGCCGATGCATCATGGTAAATATTCCTTCTCCAAAGACATTGACATGCTGCTAACTGCCCAAGATCTCAAGGCCTAATCAAAAGTTATTTCTAGACATGTCTTTATGCCCCTTGTCACTCAATTTAATTTTCTTTTTGTTTGTTTATCTTTGTTGATTTAAAATTCAAAACTGTCTAAAGGGTTGTCAGCCTTGTTATCATTTCCTCCTGTAGATTCTCTCTGCTAATCTGAAGTAGTCCTGTAATAGAAGTTTTCTTTTTTCTCTTTTCACTGCTGTTCAAAATCACTTATTTCAACAGCTCAGAAACTTTGCCTTTTGCAAATCACGATCTTGTTTGATTTTTTTCCTTTGAAAACTATCGCTAGCACTCAGTGAAGAAGCCTCTTTTCCTTCGCTTTTTTACGGCAAATATGCTAATGATTACATAGTCATATTGATAAAAAGCTTTCATCTACTTTTTAATGATTGTGATGGTGTATATCTCTTCCTCAATGATGGACATCAAGAGTATAAGGTCAGATAAAAAAGGATGCAAGCAGCAGAACGATGTTATTTGTAGCAGCTGGATTGGTGCAGTTTTCATTATTTGTCTTGAAAGTTCTCTGAAATAATTTTAATAGTATCAGTTGGTAGAATGAAGTCATAGAAAACTACTTTGTGGGTTCTTCCTTTTCCCACCAAGTAGAATTTTCTTTTCTGAAAATCACTTATATAAAAATAACTTTTCAGCAAGATAATAAATACCAGCCTCTTTTCTTTACAGGTTGGACCTTCCAGTTCCTCTCAGAACAGCTATTCGGGCAGTCAGGTACGACTCCTAAATTCCAGCATTTGTATGTTTTCCTTCAGTAACCTTGAATGACTAAAATTCTGTAACTACAGAGTAGTGAGGTGGTATAATACTCTACTGAAATAACTCCTCTGCTAGTTAACCTGGAATAGCAGAGGTATTTATCCAGCAAACAATATGCTTGTACCTGGGCTAAGTTCAACTACCTCCGCTCTGTTGAACTCAATAGCTTGCTCCAGTTTAATATCTGTATTGCTGTTAACATCAGACTATATCTGCAGTTGAAAATCTGGGGATATCACACTCTATTTAGCCTCTTAAAACTTCTGGGGTATGCATGTCTGCATTGTCACCACTTCATTAATCAGAAATGCATGCTTGGTTTTTAGTTGATTCTCTCCACTACCATTAATACACCTATTTTCTCTTTAACTCTTAGATACTTTCTGGTATATCTCCAGTTTCTTGAACTGAGCTCATTGAGGACATATTTCTTGCAAATTACTACTGCTATATTTATTAGTGAATCATCTGGAATATTCTATTTCTTCAATCTCTAATGCTTGTATTGAATTACTGGATACAGGGAAGCACAAATTATTTTGATATATATGCTAAAGCTTGATTTTCTTCCTTGTATTTTTTTTATATTTCATACATATTCTTTTCTAAGTGTTGGGTTTCTCATCTTGTCATATAACTACTTGAAGTTATTATATTTTTATAAAATTTGAGTCATTCAGTAAAATTTTGAAATATTCCATGACCAGTTACAAAGCTGATGAAAGTCATATGAAATACAAATGATGACTGATGTCTCACACTAAATTAGATTTATTACAGGTAATGCCAGTGAACTGGTAACCTCTTTACTTGCTTATCCCTTGCTTGCACATACACATTGTCATCTGCACAGCTTTTTATACCATAAACAGCATGGCATTGGGTTTCTTCTGTCTTGCCCATTTGAATTTTTTATATGGAAATAATTAATAATTAACTTATGTTTTTATTCCAGGGTGGAGTAGTCTACACAATAAGCAAGAATGGATGTGGCCCCGTAAGCACTATTTTTACATTTTCTTTTTTGTCCCCAGCATAACTATATTCATAGTAACTCCTACCTTTCAATGGCATTATTTAATGGATGTTATTCTGGGAGTGTCTGTTACAAAAAGTAAATACTGATGAAAAATAACTGGTTTATTTTTTTTCTCAGGGAGGTGCTGCTGGTGCTTATAGCCAACACGCCTGCAGAGATGTAAGCTGGTTATAGATGTTTTTACTGGTTGTCTCCCACTATGCTTCTTAACTCATCTCCTTATTGCAAACTGCATTTGATTTTCTTCTGTAGAGCTATTGAAGTCTTCCTAAATATATTCAGGAAAATAGTGTTAGCTTGAGGTATTATTCTGAGATTAAAACCCAAAATTCAAAGGTTTTACACTGCCAGTTCCTCAAACCTTAATCATTTATGTTTTAAGGCGTATATGTACACATAGGTGATACATAATATCACCTATTAGAAACTTCTAATTTGTTTCCCTACTTAAATTTCAGAATTCTTAGTGCATAATACTTTTTATCAGGTAAAATTATTGTCTTTGGATATTGTATATTGTGGAATATTAGCAGGGGTTTTTTTACTATCTTTGCATATGAATCCTTTAATTAGTAGAGAAATTTCTATTGTCCATCTCATTTATTTCATTTTCACATGAAAACTAATTAATAAGTAACAAATTATTGTATAAATAAATACCTGATTTCTATTTTTATTTTAGAGTGCATCCTTATCCAGTAGTGGTCTTACTTATGGCCAGGTAACTGTTTTTTCAATATGTTTTTAACTTCCTAAGGTATTCAAAAGCAAAGCAGTTATGCCCAAATTTACCAAACAATAATTACATTTGTGGAAGGGGAAAAAGGCAAACTCTCTTTAAATGATTTAGTAATGGTCATATCTGGAAATAACTTCATCAGATGAATTACATATTTGGTATTTGTTGCTAAATCCCTACTTCTGTTTTCCACCAAAAATCAATTTTATTTATTCTGTAAATGGACATCAGTTACTTTTATTATGCTTTTCCAAAAGTCAGTGCTTTCTTTGATGGTTACAAAGAATTAAAAATATTTTCTGTGGCTTTTGCTTATACAATTGTACTTATTGGTTGATGAAATGCAAAACATGGCTGCACATTCTGCACATTATTTTATGCTTCATTTAAATAATTTATCTTGTTATGACATATCCAAATTTTTCCAGATTCTATTGCAATGGTAGCTTTTATAGTTTTGAGGAGATGGTCCTGGAGTTTGGGTTGGGTTTTTTGATTAAGGTAGAAGAGCTTTATTTTTTCCCTACCAATATATTACTTTTCTCACAAACTTCCAATTTGATGGTAGATGAAACATTTGCAGCTTTCATACAGTACTCCGTAAAACTAGCAAAATAATTTGGCTTTTAGAAAAAAACTAAACCAGTTGATTTATTTCAGTTGCTCATTTATTAACTGCCAATATGTTCATTTCCTTCAGACTCTTACTTTGTTTGGTGCTTTGGGGGTATCATGTTAGTATAATATTCTTGTGGAGAGTAACGCTGTCGTTAATTTGCCATATGTTTATCTAAGCAATAAGTGAATTCTGTATTCTTTACAGTCTGTCCCTTCAAGCACTTCAGATTCCAGTAAGAAGGTAAGCAGTCCTGTTCAAAGGGAAAAATTCTTACAATTATGATTTGGCATGAGTCCTGTTGTTTCAGTCAAGACTTTTCAAGGTTTTAACCCAGATCAGTTTCTGTGATTTGATTTGGTTTGGTTCTTAGAGGAAGGGAGAGCTTCTAATGAGAAAACATTGACACAGCAGAAGATACAATTACTGTATTGGGTTTATTTTGGGTTTTTTTTAATGAACTCAGTATCAAGTATTTTTTATTTTTTAGCTTAATACTGAATAAAGACAGAATAAATTGATGTTCTAGTTTGGGGTAGAAAGTTGAGGATCATAAAGGGCACACAGTCCAGGCCAGTGGATATGGTACAAGACATGAAATCTTGCTTCTGCCTCTATGCCTGAGTCATTATGTGGTTTGGGGCAAATCCTATATCTGGTCATACTAGTGGAAACTATGTATAAATATGTATCGTTCTTTGCTTGGTAATATGCATTAATTTTTTTTAATGCAAATGCTATTTTTAAAAAGAGGTCTTCCTCAGAATTATCATAAGTTTGTGAATTTAAAGATTTTATATGCTTCATTTTTGTGACATACTGAAAAACTTAATCTCTGTGGTGAGTAAACAGCTCCCTCTGGTTTCTCCATAGGTAGTGGTCATTGCCAACAGCAACCCTTTTCCACCTGTGGTAAGCTGTTTTTCTCTACAATACACATTTTCTCTACAAATAATTTTGACCCAGAAATCTTTCAAATTTTTTAATTTTTTAGAAATATTCTTGGAGACAATTTTTTGGCAGGCAGGATTTACCCTATGCGCATAATTTTCTTCAGGGAAGGTGTGTTATAAGATAAGAGGTTTGTATGCACAAACCTCATGGTTCTGTGATTGCTGTAAATACATGCAGAGACAATGGATTAGTTGTAGACACCAGGTCTCTCCATGTATGCAGTCTCTGTGTTCATGAATAATTTTGATTTTCAGCTTCTATTGCAATTTTCATCTGTAAGTTCACTGCCATTCTCATTTTTAAATTATTACATTTCCACTCTACTTACTTGAAACTAAGACTAAGTCTCGCTTTCAGGTGCTTGAAAGTGAGCTTCTATCATGTAATATTTTATAAATGTTTAATATCTAATACAGCATATTGTTCTAACCCAAATAAAGGTTAAGTTGCACCTGTTCTGTACCATCCTTTTTATATAATTCCTTCACATTCCACTACATATTGCATCTGAAATATAAGATCCCTTTTTCCCTTTCTCTGCTGGAATATTCTGTTTGGGCAAGCCCTTGTGCAAAATAAAAATAAAGATTTTTCTGTTTCTTTGCAGCGTCACACCTTCCCTCAGGTAAGCATACTTTTTCTTGTGATTCCTACAGTATCATTATAGCTCTAATGGGTTCAAACCAGTTGTCTCAGGATAGTGTGTGCTACTCTTCTACATTCGTTCCTCATGCCCCTGATTTCAGCAAAAAAATGCCTGGATGAGGAAGTGGATTTGTATGTGTTGATGTATGTGTGGTGCAGGTGACAGTGAGACAGGTTGGAGGGGTGATGATGTCTCAGATTCCCTGCCCACATTTGGAAAAGCCAAGCTGACTGATAGTGCAGAAAGGCGGTCACATAACCTGTGCTCTGCTGCTCTCCACACAAAATGTAAGAGTAGAAAGTTACTTAGTAGGGTCAGTCTGCCTCCCCAAACCTTCAGAACTGAGCATAAACTAGCTTCATGCTGGGTGTTAAGAACTGATACACAGTACATCACACATACAACCTTTCCCTTTATTTTCACAAACTAAATAGTTCAACTTAGCATATTCTGTTTAAGTGGATTGCATTAAACAAGTAAATTGACTCTATTATGTTTCTTTGTGTCTGAATTTGTTTTTCAGAGTTTGGGAAATTCTGCTACAAGGATCATAGTACAGGTAGACATTTTTTCTCCATTATACTTGAGTTTTAAATGAAGATTTTTCTCAGTAAACTAAGTAATAATTCCTCTCCTAGGGAACAAATAAGTGTGGTTAACTTAGAGATATCTTAGATGTCTACAAACTACTGGTGGAGTAGGGCATTTCTGTGGCAACAGCAAAGGGTATACCTTAGCTGGTTGCTGAATAAAGACTATTGCAGCTGTTTTCTACACTTAAAAACTTGAAAACTTCTGTATGCAAATTCTATTGTGCTCTCAAAATTGGCAAAATTTGACCATCTCGGTCTGCTCAGGAAGGAGGATGGAATTTCACAATTAAAGCTTGAATGTTACTCAGTATCAAATAAAAGTATAAATTGAAACCTGCACAGTTCTATTTTCACTTAGAGTCCATTCCTTAATGTTAACATCCAGTCCACAATTGCATTTTTAAAATCCTGCTGTTAATGCTTTCGTGAACTGTTGTATCTGTACTGCTGCTTCTTGATAACCAGGCACTTGGAAAGTTGATTGCAATCTAATGTCATTATAAGCATGCTTATAAAGTATTATGAATATCACTCAGACTTATTTTTCTGGGTTCTTTGCCATTTTAGCATCCATCCCACTCCTAATGGCTAGTCAGTCCATTAGATACCAGTCCATCAGACTACAACAACAAATTCTCACTTTGATTGAAAGATCAGTAGCAGGTTATCCCGGCTGAATTTTGTCTTTCTGAAAACATTGCTTTCAAAACGTATTACATTTTCTTCCATGACTAGTGATGAATGCTGGCAAAGGAATGAATAAGATTTCCTTGTTATTTCTGACTTTAAATGTACAGAATTTTGATTATGCAGGTTAGCTGTTTTCAATGTGTAAGTATAAAAACTATTTTATTCCTCTCAGAGCCCACATATTTTGTGGAAATCCAAAGTATTTTTCGCAGTGGCTTTTTCTTATGTTATATTGTAACTGTGGATTTCTCAATTTTTGTTTTGGCAAAGCCTTTCTCAAAAGTTTGTTGTGCTTATTAATGAAAAAAATCAGTCATAATATGAGTTTAAGGCAATTTGTGAGGTACATTTTAAAGGCAGAATTATTTTAACTCACTTCAAATACCACAATATGACACAAAGATGTATTATACAATTAATTTTCATGAAGAAAATCATATCAAGATATATAAATACTTTTAACACTTTATTTGTGTAGGATTTTTATATACATTTTATAGCACATGGAGATGGCATAAAGTAAGAAAAGGTGTCATGAACTCTTTGTGGCTTACAAACTGTCTAGCAGATAAAAGGATAGAGTTGCTTCTTGAAATGGTTCAGTGCTTAAGAATTCCTCTTAAATATACTTTTATTTTGTTCCTGTGCAGAGTGGACAAAAACAGCAAACCAGCAGCAGTACTTATATGCAGGTAAGTAACCTTAAAAAATGTAATAAATATTTCTGTAGACTTCACTATAACAGAGCACAGCACAACTTAGGAATAAATTCTTTTCTGCATTTCAAAATGGATTTTGGAGGTGCAGGTATTTCTATTTCCCTGGCTTTTGTTCATGAAAATACCATCTGTGTTGGTGTTCAAATTATTTTGTTCATGATGTTCACAAATGTATATGCATGTATGATGGGTTGACTTGAAATGAGTGTATTCCACTCAGAGTATAAGGGTCATGGCCCTGAGAGGAAGCCATTCCAGGCTCCTTGTCACACCATCAGCCCCACAGATTCTGATAGATTCAGAGCCCATGCATATTAGACCTCAAATTCCAAAAGTTGTAAAGAGTAGTTGCTGAGCCATATCAAGAACGATGAAAAATCGTAATTGTGGAACTATGTGCAATGTCTTCCAGCATTGCTTAAAGCCATGAAGATAAAGCTACTTGTGTGAAAAGAAAAAGTGAGGGAATTTTAGAAAATACTCACACAGCAACATCATAAAATATTGCAAACTAAAACTTGAGAATATTCAGAGTATGAACTCAACTATGAAGGCTCTTTAGGTCTTTCTCCTCTTAAGGGCTTGGGGTAGGAGGGATTCAAAGGTCTGTCAGTATTCTCTATAGCACTACATGTAACCAGAAGACTGTTCCAAAAGGGTAGGTATAGCTTTTAGGGATCAGAGCCACAGGGAGGCCACTACTCAACATCATGAATATTCAATATGCACAAAGTTGGCAGTCATGGCTTCTGATAAGGACAATCTATTGCAGGGCTGTTAGCATATTTCTCTGTCACCTTTGTGCTTTTTGAGAAACCCCCATGCAGCTGTATTTCTATAAACATCATGTTCTTTAAAGAAGCCTCTGTATCAAGGTGGTAATTATCTTCTCTTTATTTAAAGGGCTCTCCAGGCAGCCAGTCCTATGGCCAGGTGAGACTTTGTTGCTGAAATGTATCAAGCTTTTATGCAGGAACCTGTCTTGTAAATGAGCTTCAGGGCCTGGGAACTTCTTTTACTTTCTTGATGTTTCTGAGTGGTCCTTGATTTTGGTTTGTACCATTGAAATACCATGAGGGGAAAAAAGAACATAGTACAGAGGAACTTTAAGAGGAAATGGACTTTTCTGTTGTTGCTGTACTAAGACAATACAACTTCGTTTACAAATATTTTCTTACCTTCCTTACAGGCCTACAGACCTCAGACTGGCAGTTCCTATGGCCAGGTAAGCAGTAGTGTGTCACCAGTCAGAACAGAGCATTTCAGA
>VWYI01006661.1:4613-26455 GCA_013399455.1 Anthoscopus minutus | reverse complement strand
CATTTTGTACTGTAACCCATGACATAAGGTAAGGACCAGGATAGATCACTCACAGAATACTGTTAGGGCAAAACAGACTTGAACTTGGGATATTAACTGAATTTATTGCTAAACAAAATAAGATCAGGATAATAAGAACTAAAGCAAATCTTAAAAGCACCTTTCCCATCCCCATGCCCCCTTCTTTACCAGCTTTGCTTCCTTCCCCCCAGTGGCACAGGGAGACAGGGAATAGGAGTTAGGGTCAGTTCAACCCATGTTGTTTATGCCTCTGCTTAGGGAGAGGGGTCCTTCCCCTGCTCCAGTGTGGGGTTGCTCCCACAGGAGACAGTTTTCCACAAAATTTTCCAGTGTGAGTCCATCCCATGAACAGCAGTTCTCCATGAACTGGTCCATCATGGGACCATTTCCATAAGGTGCAGTCCCTCAGGTACAGCCTGCAAGTCCTACCAGGAAACCTGCTCTGCATGAGCTCCTCTTTCATGAATTCACAGGTTCCTTCCAGGAGCCAGTTCCAGCATGGGCTTCCCACACATTCACAGCCTCCTCTCAAACATCCACCTGCTCTGATGTGGGACTCCTCCAGGGGCTGCAGGTGCATCTCTGCTCCACCATGGATCTCCATGGGCTGCTTCACCATGGTCTGCAAAATGGGCTGCAGGGGAATTCCAGCTCCAGTGCCTGGATCATCTTGTTCCCATCCTTCTCCCACTGATCTTAATGTATGCACAGTTGTTCCTCTCATATTCCCAGTCCACTCTTCTTTGGCTTAAATTACATCTGCACAATAACTTTTTTTCATTTTTAAATCTGTTAGCACAGGTTATTGTCTGTGATTGGCCTCACTTTGGCTCTGTTCTGGAGGCAGCTGGTGCAGGCTCTGTTGGACATGGGGGAGGCTTCTGGCAGCTTCTCACAGGAGCCATCTCTGTATTCCCTGCTATTACTAAAACCTGTCCTCACAAACCCACTACAGTATTCCAGCAGAAATTTCAACCCAGAAAGAAGTTTTTAAGTTTTGCATCTGTCCAGCTCTTTTTTTTTATTGGCTATCTGCATGGTAGATAATATTTCCATTTTCCCTAGTTATCTATATGTTTCTAAGATTCAAACAGAAGTTCTGAGCTCAGCTCGACTGGGGAAGCTCACTGGGGAAGTTCAGTTAACTGCACTAAGCAGTAGATCTGATGACAATGGTCACCTTCAGTTACGAAACCTGTCTTTTCTTTAGCACAGAATAAATGAAAACCTTTTTCTTTTGGTATTAGTTATTGCAAAATTCATGGCCTGGTCACACAGAAGTGCTGATTTGGAAGGGTATGTGGGTCAAAAAAATCTTATATATAATTGTAATCGCATTATATATAATTATTATCTATAATATAATTGGGATTACTCAGATTTAAATTTATTGGCTCATTTTAAATGAAAAACATACCAATAAATAACTTTTTTTCTCTATGTGTCTAGCATCTTTTCTGAGAACAATTTTAGCATTATGCTCAAGGCCATGCTCAAAGAGGATGTAGGAATCAGACTACAAATACTAGTTCAATTTTGAATGCCTGAGGGGATCTATGTGTTCAGACAGTCCAGTGGATTAATGCACTGCCAGTCCAGGCCTGCATTTCCTCCCTGCTGCTAATTCTTTCCCTAAGTGAGCTTTGAGAGCCTCCCTGAAAGCAGGCTAATGCAATGCAGGCTGTGGGGTGCTCTCAGCTGAGGTCTGCAGAAGAAAAGGACAAAACATATCTGCACTCCCCAAACCACTCTCTAAAGCTGGCTCTTGGATATTCCAGAGATTGCCTGACAGAAAGTTGAAAGACAAGAAAAAGAACAAACAAAGTTAAGATACCTGTATTCTAACTACAGCTACTTCCAATATCCTCTTTCTTTTGTTTTCCATAAAGAGAGTATCTTGGAGATTAGTGATACAACCTCTGGATGGGGCCCTCTGAGTGAGGCATCTGAGTCATTATCAATGTGTCTGGGATGGTCCTAGAGCTCTTTCATCTTATAAGTACAGAATAATAGCTAGATAGGAAACAAAAACCAGTAGGCAGTCCTCTCTGATAGAAGAAAAAGTTGCTGAAAAGAATATAAAAGAAAAGCAGTCATAGTTGCTGACTGCTGAGATAATTTATTCTGTATGTTCAGTATTTCCACCTTTGAAGGTAAAAAAATGCTGACATCTAAACTGCTAACTTTCAACAAATGTTGGAGTAAAACTGGCAAAGAAACATCCTCCTGGCTTCCTTTTATCCTGTGGAGAAAGCTGAAATCCTTTGGGGAAGCCCTTCCTGAGATTACAGCCCTAGGGGTTTAAGAAATAGTCATGTTGTTCACGGCCAAAGGTAATGAACTGAAAACACAAATAACTGTTTTTTAGGAAAGCTATGCAGCCGTGATATCCCTGAGACACTACCTCAGGAAACGCAGTCCTCTTTTGAAAAGTTAAGGAGTACTGCAGTACCTTAAGGTTTTTTAAACGAATGCAGTTGACCGTAAGATGGTGCAGTACAGGACATCTCAAGGATTTTTGATTCTGTGTGCAGTGATTTTAAATATTGGACTTCTTCCTAAAAATGAAGGAACTGGACTTGGTGACTTTACTGAGGATAATTGCTCTTCAAGGTGGATTGTTAAAATTTGATAGAAAAAACTATTTGTCTAAAAAGACATGAAAACAAGAGACATGATGCAAATAATGGAATAAAAGAAGGCTACTACATAAAAAGGAGGAAGCAGACTAAATAACCACTAATCTTAGAAGCATAAATATATGATGGAAAAATCTAGGCAAACCAAACCTATTTACCAGAAAGCAAATAATGGAGGATTAGGGAGTTAAAAAGGGAAAAATCATATGGAAGTGCAGTAATTTTATTGCTGTTCATATTCTGTAAGAGAGATTTTAATTTTATTTTCTAGTGAAAAATGCTGATAGCATTTTTATAACGGGTTTCCTCCTTTTTGTTTTCATGGAGTGAGAGGGTATGATTTTCTGTTAAAAACAGCTATCACAGATCTGTGCCCAAGAGGTGGTAGTGGGGTTCTGACCAGTGTGTGATGAAGAGTGAGAGAGCAGCACTCAGCTGGAGGACTCAGTAGAAGCTTTGGCTAGGCTAAGGCATATCTTCAGAGTGTGTATCTTACTTGGGATTTAGCATCACTGTTCTAGAAAATGAATCTGACCCAGTTTGGGGAACATATTGAAAGTTACACAGCTCTGATTAATGGTGTGAGCCAAATTCTGGTGTTACATTGTCTGTAAGTTGTGTACTTCCACAGAGAAGATTCATGTGAGGTCATGGCAGAGGGGACTGCCAGTGCCAATGTGTGATGTGCCCCAGCTGCACACATGGCCAAGGATGGAAGTTTGCTGTCTCATGTGTGCGGCATTGCTTTGTAGATCTGGCAGCTGAGCTTTGTTAAGTAAGTAGCAATCTCCCGGTTCCTTTGGAGGACTTAGGTGGACAGCTCAGCTGATTCTCTGAAAACATTCAGCATTCTGTTAGCTTTGAGTCTGACTGTGTGAAAGGGGTGTATGAAAAAGCATTCTCCACTTTGGAGGATCTTGAATCCACAATTCATCATTTTGATGTATTTGATAGTTGGCAAAAGTGGTTTTTGGGCCTCTGAAGTGATTTGCACCCCTTTTACAGGTCCTTTCACAGCGCTGGTCTGGCTTGTGGGGACAGAAGCATGGGTATGGACTTCGTAATGTCTTGGTGTCTTTTGCTAAGGCATATAGAATTATATCAGCACCTGTTTATGAGTGATTAGGGCTTGATATTTTTAACAAAGACCCTTGATTAATATTTGTACAACTCATTGTAAACACACTCATCCACAAGTATGTCGTGTTTAGGCGTGCAATATATAATGTGCAATGCAATTAATTGTGGGGCAGTGATGATTAAGCAGCATAGGATCTTTCTTCCAAATTGTATGCTGCTGTTTATTATTTCTGGAACTGCAGTTCTCTTTCCTCAGTCTGATTCATTCTGAGTCATACAAAACACATTCTCATTGAAATGGGGTGCACAGCAGCAAGCGCTGTCATGCTAGTTCTGCACCATTAGGTAATTGTTTGAGTCTTTTCTAGTGGAGATGTCTGTAGCACAGGCAGTACAAAAAGATGAGGACAATGTGGGTGTCGGGTGGGAGGATTCAAAGTTAGAAGAAAATTACCTATTAGAAAAACTTCAGCTTGAGCTTGCTTATTACAAACTTGACAGTATTTCAATTTTAAAATATTTGTACAATGTAATTAGAGGTATGGAAATGATTGTTCGTATGCAGAACTAACCCTCTTTAATACAGTGAAAAAAGATCATGAAGATTCATCTATTTGGGCTAGATTTGGGGCCTAGCTTTAATACTGGATTGGTTCTTAAGACAGACATTATTGAAATGGCATTTGAAAGTGTGCCTCAGAAATCAAAAAATGGGATGCTTGTTGATTTTTATTAGCTAACCCATCAGCTTTGCTAATAACAACACAGCAAGATTGCATGCATTGTTTTAATGTATTTCAATCTCATTTGGTAAGAATTTTAATAAGGCATATTCTGATTTACAAACAGTGTTTTCCTTATTGTGTGAAAGGTAAAATTTGAAGCAGATAGCGCTATAGTTAATATATTTTAAATAGATTTTCTCATCTACTGCCTAAAATTCATGAGCTGTTTACTTAGAAGCAAGCAGCCTCTACTGCTTGGAGACGTATCAGATTAAAGAAAACAGACACCTAGGATAGCACATCAGAAATGACACAAAGGGAGGTATTTATTCAGGGATGAGGTGCTTCCCTCCCCCATGAACAAGTCAAGAAGAATCATTACAAATAGTTAAAAAGTCACCTCTTCCCTCATCTTGGAAGAAGAAGAAAATGTCTGGGTAGCTGATTTGGAAGAAGAAGTCTAGGGAAACAGAATGGCTGACATGAAATATGCTTTATTTTTAAAGCATTGGTTGAAGTACAGTTGATTTGATTTAGTAATAACAGAGGCTTGCATTAGATAGAAACATGAACAAAACTGCCTGAACAATGAGAAGGGGTCAGTTACTGTATTAGTGAAAAATAATCAAATCATAACACTATTTACTAACGAAAATATTTAAAATAAAAGTAAATATAATTCTTGATTTTCCTTTCATGGCAGTAAAGTACTATATAGAGAAAAATATTTAAATCTGCTGTTTTACATGTAATCCACATCTTAGTTTTTAAAAACCCTTTTTTTCATTTGAGGTACCTTCTATGGTTATGGATTATGAGAGTGTCCTTTTTAACTGTGTAGCTTTCAGTAAAATCCATTATCAGTTCTTTGTTTGAATTCAGTTCACATCATCTTCTCATAGGCTATAAAGAGACTCAATCTGTTCCAGAACAGTAATCACAGTCCATTAAACTCCGTTCCCTGTAGTCTTTGTTCCCAGTTACATGTGATACTGTAACTGTGTGTGAGTGTGTGTGTCTGTGTGTCTGTGTGTTAGAGAGAGGGAGAGATGGAAAGATATTCAAGTGCCTTGCAAAACTGACACAAAGATTTACCCATCCAGGCAAAACATATGCTTGTCTTTCCTTTAGAATGATGATAATTTCCCCGAAAAATTATCAAGTGTTTCACTTGCCCAGTCAGAAAAACAGAAAAGCACCCTCATCCAAACAAACCCCACCTTGAAGGATTTTCATAAAACTGTATCTGAAAAATAAACCATTCCCATATTAACTCTTTAGTGTTCTTGATCACCAACCTAATCCACATGCCATGAGGAGACAGAAAAATAAAAGCCTTTCATGTTTACTTCAGAGATCATGGAGTTTGTGATCAAAAAGATTGTCTCTGTAGATTGAAAGCCTTATATTTTTCTGCCAGATCAAACCTGTTTTGGTCTACTCTAACTCCAATGAGCTTTGCAAGGCAGTTAATAAATCTGCGGTAAGATCATCAGTTTATTGACAGATTCAAGTTAAATAAAAAATACAGTAATAAAGGATGCTAGGTTAAAGTTGCAGCCCTATGTGGTTTTCAATGTGTTTTCAGTATAGAGGAGTGAAGTACCTCAAAAATTAATGTCCTCTGAGCAAACTGATCACAGCAGTTTAGAGCTTCAGAAGATTTCTATTATTTTCCATGCCTACTGTGGAGAGCTTTGAAGAAGATCTTTATTTAACTATGTAAGACAAATCTGTTCAAAAGATGCCTACTGAAAAAATGAATTTCAATAGAAAGGTTGATCTGATTAGCCTTTTGGTCCCAGCTCATTCCTATATTTGACTTGAAATGACAAGTTAGGTTTGGTTTCAATGTGTTGGTCACATACAATTCAAATCTTTATTTGTTTTGCTGTAGTGATACCAATGTGTTTTGTAGTTGATAGCCTCCAGCCTTACAGTCTCAGCCATATGAGGAGGTCCAAACTTGCAAAGTGTGGCTTGAGGTCTTTGGTCTTTCCTGTAGTCTGTTTTTGCCTCAATCTGACAGACACTAAATCTGTGCAATGTTGTTACAACCAGCCTTAATTTCTTCTCAAATTCAAGAGAAAATACTTATGTTTTGATGGAAAAATTATTGCAGCAAGTTTCAAGGGAGAGCTCTGATGATGAATGGCTAAATACTGGTCAAGAGAGCTCCCTGGGTGTCCTTTTCCTGCCTTATTCTGCTGGAATTCATGGAAATGTAATGGGTACCCTTAAAATGCATCTAGGAATGTTCAGAATTATTGCTGTAGTTCTTTTTGAGGAGTATTGGCTATTACAGAATAGAAGGGAGCTTCTGAAGATGATTTATTGTGAGCTGCCATAGGTATTTCTCTTTTTATAAAAACAAGCATTTTCAAAACTACAGTATTTATATCTTCTTTTCTTCCCTAAATAAATGGTGTTTTCTAAAAAAAATTGAATATCTGCCGACAATCTATTATTCCTGAGGAACCACACAGAAATATGCAATGTGTATGCATGGAGGCAAGACAGAAATTTGGTGAAGAAATAGATTTCCATTGTTGATATTTAATTATTTATTCTATCATAAAAAAGAAGTGTATTTTATAAAAATATTTAGACAGCTTCTTTAAAATGTAAGCTTTGATTTCAAGGCATTTGTTTTGTATCATTATTTGGCTGTGAAAGAAACATAGTAATTATTTGGCCTGTTTTTCCTATTTTGTGTAACAAATTTGTTTAATTGAAAATTGGATAGCAACTTGAAACCAGCTATACTTAGTGTGTGTTTGGGTAAAACAGAAAAGATCTAGAAAGAAAAAAAATGTATGCCATACAGTGGGCAGTTGTACTCTGTTCTGTTCATTTATTTGCTCTGGGATAGTACTTTATGAAAGCCAAGAGACATAGGGGTTTATCTCTTAGAAAATATGATTCAGATATCTGTGAATAGGGAATTGAATGAATGAATAAATAGGGAATTGAACATGGTCATTGTATTGCTTTTGCACAGCCTGGTTTTTGGTAGCAGGGGGCCACAAAATGTCTCCTGTGAGAAGCTGCCAGAAGCTTCCACCACGTCCAGCAGAGCCAATCCCTAATGGCTCTGAGGATGGACATGCTGCTGGCCAAAATTGGGCCAAGGAGAGAGACTGGTAATACTTCTGTGATGACAGATTTAAGAAGAAATCAAAATAAAGTCACAAAGTTTTTGCTTCTAGCCAGAGAAGAGGAGGAGGTGAGAGATGTGAGGGAAATAACATGGAGACACCAAGGTCAGTGGAGAAGGAGGGGAGGAAGTGCTCCAGGTGCTGGAGCCAAGGTTCCTCTGCAGGCTGTGGTGAGACCATGGTGAAGCAGCCGTGCCCCTGCAGCCCATGGGGATCCACAGGGGATGCAGAGATCCACCCACAGCCCTTGGGGAAGGCGCTCATGCTGGAGTGGGTGGAGGCCTGGGGGAAGACTCCATGGAGAGAGGGGGCCCTGCTTCCAGGCTGGAGCAGCCTGTCCTTGGAGGACTGCACCCCGTGGAAGAGTGACCCACACCACAGCAGATTTGGGAGGACTCTCTGCCCATGGGAGGGACTCTGGTTGCAGCAGTTTTGGGAGGACTGCTGCTCATGAGATTGGAACCATGCTGGGAAGTTCACAGAGAACTGTGTCCCGTGGGAGGGACTCACAGGGGAAGGACTCCTCTCCCTGAGCAGCAGAAGAAAACCTCGGTGATGAACTGGCCAAAATCCCCACGCCCTGCCTCCCTGTGCTGTCGGTGGGAAGGAGGGAGGGCATCAGGGGAAAAGGTGTTTTAAAGGCTTATTTTTACTTGTCATTATACTTCTCTAATTAGTAATAAATTAACTTTGCAGCCTTAAGTTGAGCCTGTTTTGATCTTGAAGTGTTTCTCCTCATCCTTTTCTCAACTTGTGAACCCTTCATTATTTTTTTCTCTCCTCTGTGCAGCTGTGACAGGGGAGGATGAGCCAGCAGTTCTTGTGGGTATTGGTCCCGTGTCAAACTGTGACAGTCATTGACCAAAATATCAGCTGAAAGTACTTCCATAAACTGTATGAGCATAATCTCAGTCTACTACAGTGAAATATTTAATACCAGTTTTTTGGTAGTGTTTCCTGATTTTGGCCAGGACAGGGTTAATTTTTTGTAATTGTTCACATTAGGCATGAGGGGCCAGAGCCTGGAGCTCTGTAGGCA
This sequence comes from Anthoscopus minutus, assembly GCA_013399455.1. Lineage (NCBI taxonomy): Eukaryota > Metazoa > Chordata > Aves > Passeriformes > Paridae > Anthoscopus > Anthoscopus minutus. The sequence goes on along the minus strand of VWYI01006661.1, from coordinate 17,793 downwards.
TGTCTAGGTTGCTGTTCTGTACCATCCAAATCACTGTCAGGGGGCATAAAAGGACTCTTGCTTCTGAGGAGGAGCATGATGTGGCTTTTGGTTGGAGAAGAATAGGTGGTGAGCAGAGGGTCCATCCACCATTTTGTTAATTGTCTTGGGGTCCTGCCATGCTGGGTTGGTTGATGAACAACTTTTGTATTAAATCATCTTCTGTTATTAATGGTGTTGCTGTTACTGTTTGTTTTCCTGTCTCATTGCTGTTTCCAGTAAATTGATTTTATTTCAACCTGTAATCCCTGTCATTTTTATCTCCCATCAAAGTGGGAAGAAGAGCAAGTTGGGACAGAGGGCAAGTTGTAAATTAGGGAGTGCCACTCCTAAATGATGCCAGCCTTCAACTGGTGCCCACTGTGAGGCACAAAGGGTTGAGATTACAACATTTGATCAAAGTGAGTTGGAAACAAATTTGCAACATTTGATCAAAGTGAGTTGGAAACAAATTTGATCTTAGCATTTTTCTCTTAGGGAGGGAGCCACTGTTGCTTGATCTGTTCCTGTGGGTGTGGTATGTAATCCTGTATATTCTCCTGTATGTGAACCCCCTGGGGATCTTTTTCAGAGCACTGAGAGCAGTCAGGATTGTCCTGTTGCTGTACTGTGCGACATCAGTTTATGGCATGATAACACCAAAGGCAATGAGGATACTTTTGGATGTGTATTCAATGTTGCTCTGCTGCCCTGGCCTGGAGTGCTACATCTGGGAATTGATTAATAATTGTAGCCAGCCTGTGGGATGAACTGGGGAGGATGATTTTCCCCATCTTTTCACTACCTTTTCTTCCTTCAGGCCTGTTACAGCAGCTTTTGAGGATTTTTAATTCCCTTTGGGCATTAAGGAAAGCATGTTCATGTTGTTAGTTCTCCCAGATCTCCTCAGTGTGGTGTCCTCATGGTCCTCACCATGTTTAGAGTTACAAAAGAAATTTCTAGGAAGGTTATTCAGAGATCTACCCCAAGGATGGGTAGTCATGAGTGGAAAGGAATGTGGGAGGAAATAGGTCAATTTTGGGGAAAATTCTCTGCTCCAATGGTTTGGAAATTCACCTCTGACCAACCACAGAAACTCTGTTAAAACAATAGAATATTAGCAAGGAGCGCAAGGAGCGTGCTGTGGCAACTCCAGCAAGGAGGACTTACGTGTGCTGCACCCTGGCTACTGCATCCTGGACACTGCTTGTCCTTAAACAGCCCCCTCAGAGGAAAGGGAGGAAAGCAGATCACCAGGCACCGTGGCCACTGAAACTACAGCTGAACAAGAGAAACAACGACTGCTGGTAGCAGTTTCCCCTATACAGAAGAAGAAATCGAAGATCAAATCAGTTCACACAGGAAGAAATGAGGAGGAAGCAGGGTCCTTCTAACAGGAGGAAGAGGCAGGGCCAGAGATAATCATCCCATTTCTATCCCTGGGTGAACTGTGAGATATGCAAGATTTTAACCACCAGACAGGAGACCCCTGGTGACATGCCTGGTCTGGTGCTGGGATATTGCAACCCACGATGTGAAACTAGATGGTAATGAAGCTGGGCAACTGGGATCCCTGACCCTGACACTGGCAAGAGGATTGGGAAGAGGACAGAAACTCAGATCCTGGAGGCATCTCCTGCCAAGCATAAAGGAAAGGTGCTGTCAAGGATGATCTAGGAGTGCACCCAAGCAGGTGGAATCCCATGGAAAAAGGTATCCAGTACCTGAGAGAATTAACTGTGCTGAACATAATCTGTATAGATTTAAATAATGAGCAATCCCATGTAGATCCAGATCAGTGGACACAATCCATGTGGCCTCAATTTGTATAAAGTGCACCATCATCGTAGACCAACTCACTGGCATTGAAAAAAAGAAAATAAACAGTGCTTCAGATGACTACCTGACTCTGGTAATATGAAGATCATCTTTTTCCTCCCTGTCAGCTAATGCCTCAGCTGTTGAGATTGTCCAAGACAACAGTTGAAAGATGAGCAAACTAGAAAGGAAATATCCTGTACCCTGCTAGTACAGACCAGACTGCTATTGGGATCAAGTTCTCCCCTGCTCAAGAGAGTGCACACTGTGGCTTTATCTGCATGGCCATGATGAAGTGGGATGGAAAACCCACCTGTGCCCCAGCAGCACAGGTACATGAGCTGATGGGAAAAACAACCACCACAGGAAATCCTTCAAGGATACAGGCTGATCCAGCGTCTTGGGGGCAAGTTCTCAGACAGACTAGAAAGGTTATTACTACTTCTGATCATCTTGGAAGGATGTCCAATTCATATTTACAAGACATGAACAACAAGTACTAGGAACAAAACTACCGCCAGGTGGAGGAAAGTGGCAATTTGATCTATTGGACTATGTGGATCTGAGGCACAATGTACCCTGATGCCATATAGGAGCAGAATCCATCTGTATTTCTGGAGTGACTGTACTAGAAGTTGAAGTGAGCCTGACCAGGAAAGAAATGCAAAATTTTGGTTATGCATTTAGTCAGATTATGACTGACCCAGAGTTCCTGTGCATCCTTGGCATAGATTGCTTCAGCAGAAGGTATTTCAAAAACCCAAACCAGTATTTTTCAGCTTTTGGGATATCTGGTTTGGAGACAGAAGAACTTAGACAGCTGAATACTTTGCTTGGTCTCTCAGAGGACCTTACTGCTCTGGAACTGCTGAGGGTAGAGGAATGACAGATACTGATTGCCATTACAGTGCACTGTTGGCAATGTTATGCTGACAGAGATTCTGTGACCCCTATCCATGAGATGATCTGTGAACTGGAGAGTCAGGGAGTGATCAGCAAGATTTGCTCAGGCTTTAATAGTCTTATATGGCCAATGTGATGGCCATAAATCTGATGGAGTGGAGACTGACCGTCTTCATTTCATCTGAAAAAAGAAAACCAACTGAAAAAGAGACACTGGCAGCTTATGAAGGGGTTTGGGCTGCTTCAGAAATGATTGATACTGAAATGCAGCTTCTCTTGGAACCCTGTCTGCCAGTGCTGGGCTAAATATTCAAAGGGAAGTCCTTTCCACACATCATGCCACCAATGCGGCATAAAGTTAAGTGGGTCTCACTGATTACATTGCAAGGTCTAATAGTAAATCCAAATTTCCCTTGTATCTTGGAGATCATCACAAATTGACCTGATGGTGAAAATTTCAGATTATCAGAAAAGGAAGAGAAAAAGGTCACAGGCCCTACCATACATCTACTATCAGAAAGTGAAAAGTAACAAACACCCTCTCTTCACTCATGGTTCCTGCTACATTGAAAATGGAAAGCTGCCTCATGCAGTCCTACTCAGGAAGTCACACAAGCTACTGAGGCACAAGATGGATCAAGTACCTCTACAGTGACTTGTGGATGGTGGAAAATGCTCTGCAGGGGTGGCTGGGACAATGGAGAAAGAACCAACTGGCAGCACAGAAGTAAATCTATCAGAGCTGCTGAATTGTGGCAGGGCATTACTGCATGGGTGGAGAAGTTGGCTGTAAAAGTACATCATGGAGATGCACACGTACCCAAGAGTCTGGCTGCTGAAGAGCATCACCACAACAGATGTGTGGATCAAGCTGCAAAAGTCAAGGGTGTCACAGGTAGATCTGGACTGGTGCCACAAGGGTGAATAATTTTTGACTCGGTGGTCATCAGGGAAGAGATGCAGCATACAGATGCAATTGCAGTTGATGGGTAGCCTCAACCATGGACACTATATCCCAGGTGTGAGAGGCTGGAATGACTGCTGGCTTAAAACCTTTCATATGTGTTTGGGGAGAAGGGGCAGGCTGGGCCTTGCTTGGTGAGATGATGTCCTGCTCCTCACAGCCCACCCCTCTGGGCCTCTGTCCCAGCCCCTGCAGTGGCTGCCAGTCTATGGCACACTGGAGGCATTGCTCCACACCTGCCCTGGGAGCTCCAGTCTAGGTCAGATGATCTTCCCCCAGGTGAGACAGATCCAGGAAAGCCAAAGTGTACCTCACCCAGAACATGAGGCAGGCATATGTCTTGACCCTATCTCTCCTTGGGATACATCAGCTGAACACTGCTGAAACCAGGAGCGGTAGACATATTTATTCTTTTCGATATCTCTTCTCTCTTTTATTCTTTCTATTCTCTCTTATTCTAAGTCCCTCTATTTGGAGTTTTGAGTAATATAACATCAGATGGGCTTGCATTTTGCTAAGTTGAATGGGCTAAGTTAATGCTTTGTGAAATGTTCCATGTTGATTGAATGCTGCTCTAAACTTTTCCAAAGTTCTCTGATTTTCTAAAGTTGACAGTAAAGCTTTTTGTTGTCTTGACCCCTTGGGGGCATCTTGTTCGTATTTCTCACCTGCCTCTAACTCAGAGTACAGCAAAAGCTCTTTCATGAGTCTCATTGAGCAAATTCTGGGGCCTTACACCAGGTGATTCATAACTGAAACATGCTCTGCAATCAAGCAAGTCAAGTAGGTAAAGTGTTGTTATATGACAGCATTGTGCAGGTCTCTCATATGTTATATAGCATAGTGTTAGATATTAATGTTTAGGCACCTGAATTGAGAAGCTGACTGGTGTGAAGGACATAGGTTTTAAACTAATGATGGCACAGAAAAAACCCCCCATAAAAACCAGATAACTCATACTAGTTTGGACATAAAAAATTTCTGGAGTGGGATGGTGTATATTAAATTTAGTGACTTGCACCAGACAACGTGAATTAAACCAAAGATCACTAAATGCATATAAACAATTTCTTGTGAATTGGGATAGGAACTCCATGTAAGAAACTGGAGAATAGGAATGCAATTGATTATTTTCATACAAATGCTGGGATGAAGTTTTCATGAACACCACAAACCTCCATTCTTTGTTCTTTGCTTTAGAGGCTTTTATACTTTTAAAAGTTTTTCTGTGGAAGCATGTACACATAAAATAGAAAATTCTGATTTTTATGAATCCTCAGTGAAATTAGCTACGGGGTTAAGCACGTCACTTCTAGTGCCATGTGAAGTGATACTGCTGATTGAAGTCTGTGTGGTGAACCCCAAATATAGCCTTCAAAAGAATACATATCTAAATATCTCAATCATCATCACAAACCCTCTGACAATTCCTTTAAGTAGGAAACAATGCAAATCATACAAATACTCACACAGAGCCATTTAAAATCAGGAAATGCAGGAGGTGTAGGACAGTTGCACTAAGCTGTGTTGCCAGGAAATTACTGCATACACATATACAATTACATTTTACTTCATAAATACTGAACCAGATAGTCAGCCCTCCTGTTTGTATTCTGAGCACCTGGCTAAAAGGTAACTGTGTGGCACTTACTCATTCTGTCTCTACTCTCAGTGCACCCAATTCCTCACTTACCTTGTAATCTGCATGAGGAAGTGCTGTCACATTCCAAGTTGAGTCTAGCTACAACTACTAAGAGTCTGCTATTGACAGCTGGAATATGGTGTGGTACTAAGGGACACAAGCTCTTCAGCCGTGTGTTTCTGACATCCAGACTGTAAAATGTTCCCTTATGTTCCCCTACCTTGTGGGAATATCCATTAAAGGAATTAAGCCATCTTTACGGTAAGGAAGGATTTCCCTTAAAATATGAAATCTCCAAATAGTTACTACTTAAGTATTCAAGGTAGTCTTTGTTTCTCTTCTGGGCTAATACCTGAGGTCAGATCCATGAAATTTGTCAGAAACAGCAGTTTTGTTTCTATTGGTAATAAATCACCACATACTTTGAGAAACATGGTTTGGGCAAAATTGCAAATAAAGCATTAATTTAGGCCTCCGGTGTTTCCTTTCTTTTTGTCTCTATTACCCTCCTCAGTTCTCACTTATTTTTGATTGAAAATGTACAGAAGGGACCAGAGTGCTAAAAGGTTTTCTCCAGCAGTGTGTGTATATACTTATGTGTGTTATGAAAGCCTGCACTGATTGCAACAGCAGGAGCCAGCTTCAGGGAACAAAAGCTGTTTTCTTTCCCTGCCATTTGCTGTTCAGGAATTAATCTTACACGTGTGCATGTACACTCACACACACATATATGAGCTTTGAAACATAATGGAGCCTGGAATTTTATTCATTAATGTTCTCCCTAATTTAGCGTGAGGTAATCCTCAATCTTTTTTGCTGCTGTAACTTCTATTTTTGATAATCTGTTGACTTTATGTTTCTGGAAACCTATGAAGTGTTGGTTTTTTACCTAGGATGTAATTTATTCTAATGCAGCAAATTGTCAGTTCTTCTCAGAGAAGGAGCTGAATGTATTCTTCCTTTCTTTTTTGATAAAGTTTTCTTGCTTGATAGTCTAGAATGAAAAAGTAGAGATAGAAGTGCCATGAGTCAGCTCTTCAGTTATCAGGGGAAAACTGGAGAGGAACATCAAAATCAGACTTGAGAGATGTGAATTCTATCACATGGCAGTGTGAAAATCAAATGACAGTGTCAAATATGTCAATTTCAAAGGCTATACATTAAAAATTATAGGCGTGCCAAATCTGCTAGTGAAACTACAGCCATATTGACATTTTTAACTACTTTTCAATTTGTGCTTCTTCACTTATTATATAGGTGGAAAATCTTATGCTAGTAGAAAACATTTATTATTTATTGACTTTAAGATAAGGAACTGATCGTTCATTTCACAAGCATTCAAGTTCAACATAGTTTTTTGTATGAAGTCTTGTTCCATACGTGGGGTGGAAGGCTACGTTTGCAGCTGATACTGGAGAAGAATAACAAGGAATTCTTGATTTATAGTTACAGGGTTAATTAAAATACAAAAGTGATGGGTTGCAAAAAATATAGTCAGTAATAACTGAAGGACTTTTAAATCCAAATTCATGTCAGGACAAGAGTATACTGGTTAATTTTTCCTTCTTAATGCTGACATACATGGACATTTTGTGGAATTCTTAGTCAGATTTCTACTTCCACAAAGACTCTGAAAGAGAGTTCTTAAAGACAACTGTAATATTGAGAATTTTTTACAGGTTTCTTTTCTTATTGAAACTGACATTACTGATGTGGGGAAAGAGGTGAGAAGGAAAAAAACCACAAAACTAGTAGGTACACCAAGAGATTCTTTTTGTTTTAAATGACAGATGAAATAGTATGGTGAAATAACAGTGTTCAAGGTGCTACTTTCAGCTTTTCATGGGGTGTTACTGGTGTTTGAAATCCATCAATGAACTTATTTTTACTGTGTGAAACTCAATCCTGTAATGAAGGTTTTTTTCCTTCTCTGATATAAGGGACCTGGAATATTAACTAAAGATAACTGTAATATTAGTGTTGAGAAATCAGGCTTTGTGGTGCGGTTGTATAGGAATTAACTTGTTAGTTTCTTGGGTTTTGGATGAAGTTGTCAGACTCTTTTGGTCAAATTAACATTGCAACCATCTAATATTTTTCCTACAAACAGCTGTTGGAAACAAAATTTCTTTTTGTGGCCCAGTTGTCTTCTCAAAATTGGCTTTGTCAGGTTCTGCAGTGTGTGAAGCCAACAAAGTGATAATTTCTTGGCTGAAACAGTTAAATGAATTGTGAAATGGATGTTTAGGAAGGGTTTTTTTGTCTTATAGTGTGCTCACATACGCCTATTTCTGACCAATCTTCCATCTGATGAGAATTTGAATGCACTAATAAGAAAAATTGAAAGGCGAACATACAGAGGTTCTGGGCGTGTAAAAGTACTTGTTATCAAGTTAACCTCTGTCTCCCTTGTTATCACTTGCCCTAGGCGGAAATTTGCAAAAATTGTCATAGTACAAATTTTTTGTACTGCTAACTTCAGAAAGAATTTGAACAGATTCTTATTTTATGCTTTAATTTAAATACAAGATGTAATTTATATTAAATATAATATTAATCTATATAATAGAATATTATATATAATACATAATATTATATTAAATATATAAAATGTCACTGAGTATTTTTGACTCTATCCTGAAGATTTTTTTCAGGTTTATATTTTCCTGCTGTAGTTTTGCTTTAGAAATGCCTACTCAAAACTTTTTGATGATGTACTTGTGATACAGGTTGCCATGAAAATGGTGGAAGACTGAAAATAAATTAAGATCCAACAGTTTCTGGTATGTTTAATGAAAGAAAAAGGTGACAGCTGGGCTGCAGATCAAAGTTGAGGTTCTGAAGAGTTAATTCTCAAAAGAAAGAAAGATTCAAAAGTGATATTTAAGGCTGCTGGAAGGGATCATTTTCTTTCCTGTCTTTCCCCAGTGGTAGTGGATGATTTATCTCTCAATGGTCATAGCAGTATAAAATATTTATTAGCACTCAGATAAACGATATAAATTTTACTGTCTCTTCTTAACTTGTCAACTTGAAATTTTGTTTATGACAAGCATAAGCCCTGCATTTATGTCTAGCACCTTTTTTTGTAGTTTTAGGTTGGCCAGTATACATATTTTGAATGGGTTTTACCTCATTTTTAACCAAATCACTTGTCACGGCTTGTGAAGTATATACATGGGCATATAAAAGCTGTCTTTTACTTAAAAAGTGTCATTACCTGATCATCTAATTGTTTTGAGACTCTCTTTAAGAGAGCTTATTATTTTGCCCCAAGCCCTCCTGTATAAAAAAGGTAAAAAATGTATGGTCCAAAAACATCAATGTAACGATGCACCTATAGCAAAACCCGTGTGTGCTTGTGGAAGTACTGCTATTGTTATCCAGTTCTCTGCTGCTATCTGACCCTGATTCTGTCCTTTTCAAACATGTCTCTTTCATGATACAGATATCTGTTCTCCAGTTCCCAGTATCCTTTTTGTGTTCTATCAAGGTGCACTAGAATTAGATTGGTCAGATCCATTAATATGTATTAATTTTCAGAAGTACCTTGTGTTCACAGTGTAGCTTTGATAGGATTAAGATCAAAATTTGGCTTTTGGATTGATAATTCTTCAGTGTGTCCAGATTTTAAAAATCAGGCTCTTTTGCATTTGTGCTGTTTTCTAAATTTTTATGAGCCATTTTTCAGACATGTTGGATTGACCACATTAGTCAGGATATAGCTAAAATAAAAACTGGTTTTCAAAGACTCAGAATTTGAAGTACTCAGAATAAGCAGGGTTTTCCATGGACATTTGATTGATATAGTATCTTGCTGCCAAGAACCAAAATATTTACCTACTGCGTAAATTCTTTCTTTTGCCCTGGGGCAATTCTGACTGTCTTGCAGAACAACATGGAGAAAACCACCACTGTAAATGACATTCTTTTCTTGAGGGTTAGAAAATGTATTATAACTATCTTCCTTGTACTGAGGACAGTACATGACATAAGATTCCTTTAGCAGAAGAGAAAATTACATTATATGATACTCTTTTTTTTAGCAGGTCTACATTTTTTTGGTCTAGATTTCTTCTCCTGGAATTTTTTGACCATTGCATATTGAGTCCGGATAAAGTTTGGGCTGCATTTCTTTCCCATAGCTCTTCCTTATCTAACCTCAATAATAATAAAATGATAATAATATGTTTAGGATTTTATTTTTATGGATCACAATGAAAACGTGGACAAAGCTAAATTCTTGCAATTCTGTAGAAAAAAAAGCCCACACCAGAATTTGTTAGCAAATCTGCTAGGAAGAATACCTCAATATGAAGTATTAAGTGCTTTAAGGTTTTTCAGGCCTCCTATTAGTATATATTTCTTCAATCTGTTCCTCTGTTCCTCTATATTCCTCTGCACAATGCCTAGATTTTTACAAGCAGTATCACAGAATGTATTTTGCTTCTCTTTCTGCCAAGCAAATGTATTGTTTGTTTAATAGTCATGTTACCTAAGTTGGTTTTAAGTGTGTTTATATAGTCCATAGAGGTAAAACAAGCCAACTTGATTCAGCCTGAGGATCAGACCTTCAGGGAGACACAAACTGGGAAAATGCATTTTAAAATTCTGTGTGAAACACTTCACTGCAAGGAGAGTGCAGAAAACCAAACTTATCCCTATGAAGTTCCTATGACATATATGAAGTTCCACCATAAAAAAATTTGAACCATCTTGTCACAAAAGTTCCAAGACTCCCTCCTACCTCCTCTCATTTCAGAAATATTCTTATGTATTGAGACCGATGAAACGATGTAGCAAATAAGCTAATAATTCAGCCCATGTCAATACTGGAGATTTTAAGGTAAAGCAGTTAGAATATACTTTTCCCCTCCATCATGTTATTTGAGTTAATATCTGTTCATGAGACATCTAGAGGAAGGTTAGATTTAATCAAAAAAGTTGGATTTCTTCAATATTTATGTTTTTGTAGTATTCTTTGGAGAGAAGTATTCTTAAACTGTGCATTTAAAGATGATACAGTGTTCTGTCCCCAACATTCTGGCACTGTCACCTGCACCTGAATCTTCTGTTACCATGAAATGGCAGAGGTCCCAATTTTCTGCTCACAAGACAGTAAATGGTCCAATTCTCTTCTAGCCAGCCCTTGCATGCAGGTTCCTTTCAGTGCACAGGAATGAAGCAGGAAGAACCTGACAAGTGATATGCGCCTGAGTATTGTCCCAGTGTGGACTGAGACTGAAAAACTACATGCAAACAAGCTTCACTCAGGAATGCACATATTCTGCACATTTTGCAATATTTGTAGTCCAACAAGCTGGATATTTCAATGGTTTTTTTGTCTTAGCTCCATATTTTATTATTAGTTTTTGGAAAGTAGTATTCTTTTTCATGCTGTTGAGCAAATGAATAATATCCTGTGATTAAATTGTCTGGGAAAATGTTTTGTACTTTAAAAGATGGCAGACCTTACATCTAATTTCTATGAACAAAGGAGGGTATGACTTCCAAAGAGGCACTTTGCAGCCTTGTTCCTGTGTATTGTGTTGCAGTCTAGATTTCTGACTGACCTTTAAATAGTGTGACATTAACAAACCTATAGAAGAGCCACATCTGATAATCAGGGCTTACAAATTGTGAATCTAGTAGAGAAGGTGTATACTGACCACTTGTAAGGAACACTTTTGTCTTCCTGTGAATCCCTTCTTGCCTTTTACATTCCAGTTCCGCAAGTTATTTGAAAAAGTTTTGTGTCACTCTGGAAGATCCTGTGTGGGCTTAGTTTCATGCTTCTAGTCCTAATCGTGTATTAAGCTTGGCTAGAGTCTGGCTTGGATTGAGAGGGAACTGAAGGCCATCTCCAGCATGTATTTGTAGATAAGAAGCAGATCACAGACCTGATTATGTATTCACTTCCATATGAAATGGAACAAAACCAGTTCATATTAGAGAAGAAATTGGGACTTGGTTTGTTTGTTTGTTTGCTTGTTTATTTGTAGCAGTCTTGTAAAAAACTCTCTCCACTCTTCTAGTTTGCATGATTGTGAGAGATTCAACATTTTCACCCAGAAAATAGGATTTGGTAAAATGTAACTGCTACTATATTTTGCTGAATTTTCTCTGGAGGTTTTCCTCAGGTATTGAAGATAGTCAGCTTCTTTCAGGTTTTGGAGAGTTTGATGTTCTATTGGGTTTCATATAAGACAGCATTCATGAATATTGTCCTAGTATAGAAGAAGCATGTAGATTTTTGTAGCACATCTAATTGTTAGATTGCGTTTCACTCTTTTAAAGCATTGCCATGATACTAAAGCCAAAACTTAGGAAGCTGCCATATTAAAACATTATGATATGCTTATCATATGTGCTTATTATTTATGCAGAATCTGTCAAGCGATGAGATTTTAAGTATATCATCTATTCCTTTCTCTCCATGTGTGAGGCCCCTCAGATTAATCTAGTCATACAGTCTGCTTTTGAGTTCTACTTCTGCAGGATTCCAAGATTTGCAAAACAAGCTGGAGAAGAGGAATGAAGGAGAAATTAATTCTGTACATCTTCTAGTCTGCATTATATATTGGAGAAAACCCAAGCTCCATCTGGGACTATTAGCCTTCAGGAATCTATCGATAAAATGGATTGCCTGCAAGTCAAGTGAAATAAACTTCAAGCTGGAAACCTAATGCTCTGAAAAGGTTTAATGCTTGATTTGTCATCCAGAGTGGTAGGACAAGCTTAATATTGAACCTTAGTAATGCATTTTTTCCCTACAAAAATAGTGTTCAGAAACTTAAAGGAAGAAAGCGGGGAAGGCACTTTCTAGGATCTTATGTTTTATTTTTTTTCTCCAGTTCACCGCCTGGGCTGACAACATAAGAATAACTGCAACAGCTGCTATTGATTCACTCTGCTAGCTCATCTCTAATTAGGAAAAAATACTTTCTCAGCAGCAGTAAATCTGTAATACCTTAAAAAATAATAATGAAAGTAGAGAATGAAGACATTTCCTGCTGTTTGCTCTTGTTCTGGCCTTTTTTTTAAGGCACTTTGTACACCTTGTGAATTTTTCCACTGTTTAAAGAAACAATTGAAAAAATTTATTCTGCAGGTCATTTCATACCAACAGCTGTTACCCAGATGTTTTCTATTGGGAATACGTATCTGCCTCACTTCGTAAATTTAAGAAATTAAATTTTATGCAATTTGTCTGTAAAAGAACTCAGGCTAGTTTTAAAGATATTTTGATACTTAAGAGAAAGTCTTTCTGTTATATTTGAATCTACAACATATGGGTGATAGAAGAACAACAAACACAGCAGCCATGTATTTATCATAATGGAACTTTATATATTTTAGCTGAACAAACTCAGAATAGTCTCCTCAAATACTACTAGTCACAGCTCTAGCTAGCAAAAAATTGCAAATGTCTAGGTTAAAGGCAGCACTTGTCATACTCTCTCTGTTTTAAGTATTTCTGCTGAGGAGCATTGTTTTTTTCGTTTCTTAGCTATTGGAATTTCTCCCATTTAGCTGAGAGGAAAAGCCTTGATGGTTGGTACATCATCGGTACTTTAAAAGACAAAAGGATCGGCTGAGCCCCGGGGGCAGTGGGGAGGGGAGCAGTTTTTGGTTTTGGGTCCTTCTGGGAGGGCAACACAGACACGCTCAGAGCTGTTTCTGCTGAGAGAGGAGGTTGTTGCCATCATCCAGACGGAGCGGCTGTTCCTTCTGCTTCTGCTTCTTCCTCTCCGTTTGTGGCCTCCGCTCCCCTGTCCTGCTGGACGTGCTGCAGCCCCAGCTGCCACCGCGGAGCTGCTGATCCATCTCATCCA
>VWYI01006660.1:14606-27120 GCA_013399455.1 Anthoscopus minutus | reverse complement strand
GTATTTACAGGTAAAACACTGACATTTCAGGGCACAGAGATTCAGACATAATAGCATAACCTTGGGAAAACAGCACCAGAAACTCTGTCCATAACATATATGGAATCAACTGATTAGCTAGGCAGATTTGTCACAGGAGAACAGGCTGTAAAAATTTGTTTGGATTTGCCGTATGTGGAGAAAAAATTTTCAGATGTGCAACATTGTCTGCCATTTTGGTCTGAATATTCTGGCTCTTTTTTTGTGTGCATACATATCATATGATCATAATTATGAACATAACTATGCACATAATTATGAACATAATTATGCATGAAGCATGTAAAACAAAATTGTAATAACCAAAACATTGATTTTTAAAAAGAAAACTTTTATTGCAATTATACATAAATATATTAATATTTCACGCATAAAATTTTACATATATCATAGATATGTAAGATATTTGCTGAGTCTTAACGTCTAAATTTTTTCCATTTTCATATTTAAAATAATTTCAATTAAGTAGAGTCATTAAACGAATGAATATTAACAATACCATATTAATCTTAATAATTTATAATTAAAATATTAAAACCAAATATGTATAAAAAAGAAGGAACTGTTTTTTTTAAAAAAGAAGGAATAGGTTTTTTTGACCTTGCAAATCTCTTTATTGAATGCCCTGTCTCTGCCTGCTGTTCTACAAACAGGCTGTGGTCTGTAAACAGTTTTAACTAGCTGGAGCCAAATAATGCAGCAGTGCAAAGATCAAAGCAATCCAACTCTCAATTATTCCATCTATGAAATACAAGTCTTTTCCACATTAAAAACACTAAGCCTGGTGTAGAAAAGAAAAATCCCATCAAGAAGAGTAAACTCTCCTCTGATAAATGATGATAAATCATCATTTAGACCAATAATTTCAAAAAGACTGAAAAATAGTCCCAATGTCACCAGTGTTTGTTTTTATCCTATGATCTTTAAAAATCATAATTAAAAAATCACATAATCTTAAAAAAATTAAGCAGAAAATTAGAAACACCTGTGAAATGGTTACTAAGGTTTAAATCAAATCTAAAAAAGAAAACAAATATCAAGAAAGAAATATGTTTGTTATCACAAATAAACTCTAGATTTGTTACAATTTTTTAAAGAAATAAACCAGAGAAAAAGGGTGCAATGCTATTATAATCTAATTACCTTTTTACATATAGTATGTATAAACTATCCAGTCTGTCAGACCGATCACAACCTCATCTAGATATATCCAGGATAGCCATATATAAACTTTGGAAAAAGGTTGGTTTTAGAAGCCCAGGTCTCTGTCAGTAATTTATCCTACCTGATAAGTTTATTTGTTTAATCAAAGTAAAAGAGTGGGCAAATGTTACACATATTGACAGCTATATTCTGATAACTTATTTCCTGGCAGTTATCTATAGTTTGCCTTGCAGAAGTCAATGCAATTTAGGAAAAAAAATTTCGCTTTGATTAAGGTTATCAGAAATAAGCTCCCAAAAGTTGTATCCAGAAGACTCATCACAAAATATAAAGCAAGTCATCTTTTGAACAGTCTTTGAAGAATGAGATACTTGCATATTTATATTTGGCTTGTCATGCAAACCACTCCCCCCCCCCCAATAAAATAACCAAAAGCAAAAAACAAACCAACAAAAACATAATTAAGAGCTTAAAATAGAAAAGCTGGAACTGTGTTTTATAGCTTAGATCATTTTCTACTGTAAAAGTACTGAAGTCATAAAGTTTTTTTAGTCATTTCTGATGTTGTAGCATGCTCATCACAAATTATAACCACAATAACAGCAACAATTATCAGTGGAAAAAAATGAAAACCTAAAATTAATACTTGCCATAATTCAAACCAGTACCAGATCCTTCATTTAGATATTGCTTCTTTTTGCCATGATCATGAAGCTCAAAACCAGCCGTGAGACATACCCAAAACAGATAACAGATTCACAGCAGACCCAGGTCTCTGTGAAACTGAGGTACTGATTAATCTCCAGCAATCAAGATCAATGACAGAACAAGGTTAAAGGAAAGAAAAGATACTCCAAATTAATATCCAGACCTAACTTTCTGTTAGTCTAAATTTCTATTGACTATAAATTACATATAATCTGCCCTTCAGCATGTACAACATTTATCTGAAGAATAAAGAGTTGTCATCCTTAATGAGCTATCCCATGATCCCTTCCAGTTTATTTCCACAATGCTGACATGTTTACTGCATTGAAAATATTTCCACATTAAAGGCCACACCATAGAAAATATTATCAAGGACTCTGGCATCATTCAAATTACAAGTTCTGTAGTTCATTTTGCTAATTGTTTACCCTGGTGGTAGGCAAACTAAAATAAGTAGGAGGGAACAGCTGGTTATTATTTGAAATAAGAAAATGAAATAAAACTAGTCTCAGCAATTGCTATTGCACTCCAGTTTATTATTATTAATAATTATTATTATTATAAAAAACTTGTTTAAGGTTTAAGATGTAGATATCTCAGTTTTCATATGTTTATTTCACATATGTGTAAGTCAATTTCAAGTTTCAAAATTAAACTCAACATGTCCCAGAAATTACATTTCTTAAATTTCACTTCTTTGGATTTCATTGTTATAAATACAATATACGAGTTGTTCATTTTTCCTGATTCAATCTCTCAAAAATTAGACATTCAAATCTAATCTGAACTTTTCTATTATGGAAGCAACAGATAAAGGAAAGGAATAATCCATCCAAAAATAGACAATAAGAAATAATTCAAATGTCAGGCTTAGACTTAGACATCTGAATCTTACATGACTGAAATTGATCAAAATACATCCAACACAAGAGGAAATTACATGCCTGATGAGAGGATAAAATAGGTTGCATTTGGGCATAACTAAATTTTGGGAATCATGTACAAAAGAACTGACTTTGTTAAGAACTGACTCCCTCTGTACAGATCCATTTGTTTGAAACTTTATTTTGAAGGATATTTCAAAGTGCCTGAAGTTCCCAGATGTAATCCATGGCTGAAGATTTTATCTCCAATTTGATGGTTAACAATTTCACTTGTTTACAATTTCATCAGGAACGTTGCCAAAGACGCAAACTTTGAGTCTTTGTCTATAGAGGATTATTAGGAGTGGTGGTTTCAAAACATTCCTAAGTATGAATTCTGCATAGCCTGAAAAGTTAGGTCTTTGAACCTGTTCCTTTGCTTTATTAGCTCAAGAGACTTCCTAAGATTAGATTAGGTAGAAGACTACCTATATAACATATGTAATTGTCTTTAAATGCAATTTTCCATCTGGAAACAGGAAGGTAATTTACTTCCCAGACACCGTCAAAATTTCCACGGTCCAGCAGCAAAAGTTTCACAAAATTATCAGGGGTAAACACATTACAAGTCCAAGAGCTATGTGGGTCATACAAATATACTCATCTCAAGGGGTGAGTTGGCTCACTTAAAGGCTAAACCACACTTTGAAACTTATTTCTCTCTCTCCACCATAGCAGGAAAGTATGACAATCACCTTTCTAAAGAAAGACCAAGGTTAAGTGCCTAAAGATAGTCATGGAACATCAGTTTTGAAATAAATGTATTGATTATGAAATTATTCCTTAATAAATTAAGAATAGCTATTGCTATCTGTAGAGGATGTTATAGTGTTTACTCCTGAGAAATAATAGAAATATTAGCAAGATCAAAATAAGCTGTATAGCTATTAAACAAGAGACATCAGATGTGAGTGAAGGATAATTCTGTGTGCAGGTCGATTTTTTAACAGCTAAAACAAGTTTGTATGGAGCTGAAAAAAATTATTGCACCATTAGCTTGTACAAAATAATAACTTACTCTACAAGAAGTGCTTTGATAAAGAATTGTCACCAACAGCTAGCAATCAACATCTAATGAAAGCATATATTCAGTATGCTCACTAAAATACTTCAAAATTGCATTTAAATCTCCAGATAGTCTGACCAGAATATTATTGTTCATTCTGAAAAATATGTTAATTTTGCATCAGATGTAAATCAGTGATTCTCTTTCTACATTAAAAATATTTTAAAATACTATATCTCTTTAGAAGTCTTCCTACAAAAACAAAAAACCTCACTGAGTTTAAATGTACTCTTGCAAATTGATTTGCACTTTGCTATATTAGCAGATAATCAGAACAAGTAGAAAAAAGGCAGTTTATCCCCACTTTCATCTTGGCAATTTGCTTAAAAGCATAGAATCTATAACTGTGTTTTTACAATACTTTCCCTGAGTTGATTTGCTAAATGTAAAACTTTTATTCAAGTAAAATACTACTTAGATTTGGTAAGAATACTTTACAGTGTTTCATGGATATGTGAGACAACAATGATAAAAGATATATGTCAATAATAAAAATCATTATTTTGACAGAATCCAACACAGCTGACCATGAATATTTTAGTCCCCTCTACAGAATTCACTAGACCAAAAAAAAAAAAAGTACTGCTTAGTTTGGATAAAGATGGAGGGAATATGTTCCCTCTTACTTTACATGTACTTTGTCATATTTAGGCAGAATGCAGATACTCAGAGGAGGTTGGGGTAAAGAATTTAGCCAGAAGTGAATTTCCATAGGGGTAGTAATCACAAAGGAGAATGTCTTTTTCATCTCTGGTGTTCAATAAATTTTCAAACCTAAGTTTGCCATGGAAAAAGAGAGATCATAAGAAATAAAACTATTTTATGTCAGAACTATTCTAAAACTACTAGACAGCAGCACTTCATTCATCAAGGAAAATAAGTTAAAATACCACCTCTGCCATTAAACCAGTCTCTGAGACTGAAATAAAAGAAAGAATGCAGAGCCCTTGGCTAATGCCTTTTCCTGTTCTGTTCACCATTTGCACAATATGGTTAGCATCACACAATCCTTACATTTGAGTTCCTTTAATGATTGTAATCAAATAATCAAAAAAATAACAAGCAACAACCACTCATAACAGCAAAAAAGGAACAAAGTAAATAATTAATTAATAATATAAAAAGAAATATTCATGAAGAGGAATAACAACATGTTATGGACTATCACAAATTCAGACGTGACCAGAATAATATAATAATCTTCAGATGTTATGGAACGTTAGAGTTTTGATTCCTATGAAATTGGGGTACAGCTTTATCATCATGAGGGAGAAAACACAGTCCAAAGCATGAAAATATTTATCCATGCTTTCCCATATATATTCAGGTAGCCAAATGCCTGTGCTGGTGCATGAAAACATATCTACCTCATTCATTTAGGAGAAGTCTCTATCCCTTTGTATGGAGTATTATTATAGATGGGCTGGCACCCTCCTGGTTCTTGCCTGGCATAAGAATTTTTTAACTTATTTAGACATGTCTGAGAGTGTTTTAATGTTCTTTATCAGTGCAAACTAAAACCTCCAAACTTATGACTCTGTCTCCATAGCATAAGAGATTAATCACTTGCCTTAATGAATGAGTCTACGGGTTAAATGTCTAAACTCTGAGTAATCGCATACACTTTTTTTTAGTTATCATTACTGGAGGGAAAAAGACACCTCTGGAGAACATTTGTTCCTGTCTGAAAACAGATATCTAGGATAAGCAAAATCAGTAGTCTTCCACTGGCTATAGAAGGAGCTGAAGTGACTGCCTTAGACTTAATGACTAACTTCCAGGCAGCTGAAACTGGAAAAGGTAAGCCCCATCTCCCAAAAACAAGAGAAGGCCCACGGACAGAAGCCTAAATATACAGTTGCATTTTTTCAGATAAAAAAATGCTCTAAGTTGCAAATACATAATATCTAATTAAGAAAAATATTCTGAGGTACCATAGATAGTTTATGTCCCTGAGCTTGCTCTGGACGCCACCCCTTATAGTCAGAACAAAAGTATAAGTGCCAGAGAAGGTCTCTAGAGACACATTCTAGACAGGAAAATGTATGGAGACATGAGGACCCTCCAAAGGCCTGCAAACACCCATCACAGAACTGTTTATGGAAATATATTTCTTCTTATGGAGCGCTTCATAGCAAGCCTGAAAAAGGAGATTGCTACTTTAGGCACACTGGATCCTACCACAACAGCGTTCAGTATACCAGTTAGTCTTCACTTTCTTGTATTCATTTTTGATTGCACTACTGCAACGTAAGTATTGTTGCATAGCTGAATTATCAAGTCCTTAAAATCTCTGTTTCAGTAATGGGATTGGTGAAAGTGCCTCAACCATTATAGCATAACAATGCCATGATAATTATCATTATAGGAACAGATCTTACAGCAAGGCAGAGTGGTACACTTATTAATTTGCTTGCCTGATGCAGCCAGGAGTCAGATACAGCTCCAAGTCTAAAGGTCAGAAGTTGTATTAATCTGCTCCATAAATGTTGATTTTAGCAAGATGCAATGTCATGAGGTGTTGGCAGCAAAAAGCTTCCATGTTTATACAGCGACACTGAAGCAACAAATTGAAAATGTTAATATCCATTTAGATTGACTTTCTATAACTTTTAACAAAATGGTGATAAAAAAAAATCCTGAGGAAAATTCATGCAATTAACACCTGAGTTGGCTGTGGATTTGTTGCTGTTACTGCATTTAGAGAGTTTGTTTGAAAGAGTGTACCACATATACTGAAGCTTTCTATTACTTACAAAATCAGTTGTGTTTCAATACCCTAGCTTTAGACTGCAATGACTATATGCAAAGACTTTTTTTACTCTCTGAGCTTAAGCTCACTGTTCCCTTCTTGCTTCAGATACGTAGGTTGTCTCAAAGCTGGTGCATTTAAGCTGTGAGACAATTCATATAACCTGACATTAATCAATGATTAGCTTGTTATGTATCTTAAGCAATGTTTACATGACAATACATCCTCTTCCTTTTTCCATAGGGTGGCAATGAGTGAAGAGACAGTCAAATACAACCATGATACAACATTGTACTGGCTGAATAAAAATAAGCACTAAAAACATAAACATTGAAGAATTATTGAACATTAAACACCACACTTACCCATACATTAATATATATGTTTTCTTCTGTGTCTGTGCCTTGTCTAGAAGCCTTGAGTAACCAAAGTTAACTTTTCTTACACTGCCATTAACTGACTAGAGTTCACAAGCTGATTAGCTTGAGTGATTGAAGATGAAATACAGTTGAAAGCTGTCATCATTTATGTAGTCATTTATTTATTTATGAGGACTATTGTTCTTGGGAGGACTGGAAAATTCTTTCATTAATTAGTCTGGCTTTTCCTCACCCAATATGTTTGCATCTTAACATACGTACATGTCAATTTATAAAACTAATTGTAGATGCTGTGTCAGTGTTTTCTGTCATCATCTCCTGTGTTAACAAAGTTTTAAAGTTCAGATGCATATTAATTCACAAAACCCATGATGTTATGTGTCCTTGCTATTACAAGCTTATTTTTTGACAATGTTATGTTTAAAAGCTTTCTCAGAAAATAACCTCAAACACATGATGCACACAGAAATGAGGCTCAATCAGCACTGAAAAAAAATGGCTAATTGAAACGGGCTTTTTTTCTTTGAATATAATGTATTGCTAGCAAAACAACTACTGCTTTCCTACATGAAGCAACACATTATCCCAGTCCTTCCTCCACCTATACCCTGCTCTGAACAAATGAGCTCATTATGCAGATTTTAAGCGTTAGAACCCCTTCAGGAGATATTCTAGAAGCAAAATACTTTGTTCCTCTAGGACAAAATATGGGTGAGCTCACAGAAGGGTCACAAGCTCAGAGGTTGATCATTGCTGCCTGACTTTCAATAGAAGCTGGATTAGAGGCAGTGTAGATGGTTTTGGACACTGACTTGAATGGCCTTTGCAGTTAATCACTTCTGGCTCATTAGCCAGCCCAGCCCAGCTGCTTGGATCAGCTCTTGGACAGGTAGCAAGCAATCAAAACACAGTGAAACATGAAGTAATGATCATTACAGAAAATGAATGGGGAAAAGAGAGAATATCACTCATAAGTAAATCTGAGAACATCATTAAATGATTGATGCTGGGCAGTTTGCTTGTTTTGTTTTCTTTCAGACACATCAGCACTGGCAATGGGGAACCAGACAATAACAAATCAATCCTATTGTTCCCCAGTGTAATTAGGCACTAATATTTGGAAAAGATTGCTATCGTGTTCTCTAGAAATAACACTATTCACTGTCATATTTTCCAAACCTATTAAAAAACACAAGGACCCTAGAATGCAGACTGCATTCATCAAATCATATCTGAAACACTGAGTACACTGGAGATTAGAAAACAAAACTCTTTTTTCAAACTTTTTTAGCATGGGCAAAACCATTTCTTCTCTCTCCCTAAGGTTAAAATGCTTTGAACTAAAAATTAACAATGAAAAATCAATCATTATGCACCCATCCCACAGGCTTAAAACTTCCACCCACAACCATGATGCTGAAGAGAAGCAACATTGTTATTAAGCATGTACGTCCTTAAGTGTCAGGAATGAAATCTAGAAAATTATATTACAGAAAAACGTAAACAGTAAGAACGTCCCGATTGAAGTCCCTCAGAAAATGGAGACTCAAATCACTGTAATAATAATCACCTATTCCTGCCATAAGGACAACAGATTAAATAACTCAGCAGTATTTCATGAGCAGAAAATGTGTGATGTGGTGGGTAAGAAAGAAACAAACAGGCACCCACAGTTTGGAAGGATTCATAGTTGCAGCTTCTCCTTCCAGTATTAGTATAAAAATTTTGAAATTGGGTACCAAAGGTCAGCATGGTAGTGCTGGTCAATACACAGGAAAATAGAAAAGTGACCTCTACACATTAAATAACATCTCAGAAGAGAAAATGATGACTTATTACACAAATTTAATTCATTTTTCTCGGTTTTGATTCAATTAAATGGGTTGTTGAGATTCCTTCAGTAGCTTTAATAGTTCTACAATGAAATTATGTGGAAATTACAACATCACTTTCTCCATCATAAGCAAAAAATAAAAGATATGAAAGGATGATAACAGTACATACAGACAAACTGTGTGTACACAAGTGAATTGTAAAGTGGTGTTCAACTACATATTTTTAAAAATCCATAACATAGGCAGGAAACAATAAATTAACCACTTCCAAGCAAAATTTTTAACCAGCTTTTCTACATCAAAACCATTATCAAAAATAATAACTCCTTAGTTATCCAGTAATCTAATAGGACTTTCATTAGGCTTAACATTTCTGGGTTTTACACTTTTTTCACACTAAACTTCATTACAATGACCCTTTACTTATATTAAAATGCTCAAAACCCATGAAACTCAGAGATAGGTTGTTGGCCATGGTTTTAACTAGGTTCCATGAAGTTGACAAAAAGGAAAAATATTACGCTTTGCAAGTATCTATTACATCTCAAATAAATTCATAACACGGATAAAGTTCTTGGTGCTTATGTGTCTGTAGCTATATCCACAGAAGGAAAAATTACAAAGCCTACATGTTTATACCTGTAATATGTGTAACACCCAATCTAACTACATCACTATGTATAAAGAGACACCTTGCACTAATCAGAGCTTTTTAAGATTAATAGTTCATGCACCCGTTCCACTGCTAATGCAGGCATACCTCACAGAAGACAGCTTACAGGTTTGAGGTTAGCAGCAGTGTTTCTGTGCACACCTGTGCCAAATCTTCATATTTGAAGGGAAAGTTTTACAGGTCTTCTCAGCAGCCACACCTTAGCTCTCACTGACCCCAGACAAATTGTCGTGCAAGGCTAGAAGAAAGGGCTGGACACTGGCCAGTGCAAATAAAGCCAGTGTAGCTGAGAGAACTCCTGTTACTCTAAGTAGCTTTTTCTCCTTTGACAACTACACATTTATGTACATTCCAATTAATAGACCACTTCAGTGGTGTTATATCAGAATATCAGAAAATAAAGCAAAGCACCATGGTGAATGGTACCCTGGACCTGGATGTTTCACAGAGAATAAGGTCATTACTAGAAATATGAATATATGTTTGCACATTTGCTTCTTGTCTGCAGTTACAGCAGCTGCTGTTCCACCAGTTTAAATATTCTTCTTTCAGATGAAAAACATAGCCAAAGCACTGAAAATACTTTTGCTGTTCTTTTTCTCAGTTGTTAGGCAGCTGGCACCCTAAGTGGGCCAGACTCAGGCAACTTTCCCCATTGCTTTTCCAAATTCTTTTGGGTCCATTCACTGGTGGCAAAAAGAAAGAAACTCAATTTTGGGAAGCTCTGTGAACCTTCTCCTAAGTGTGACAGAGGAGCAATCTTCAGCTTGGTTTCCCTCCATTGGTGGTGAGAAGGAATGTCTTCAGATGAGCACATCACGAGTTCTTCAATTTTCTACAAAAGCCATGGAAATCTGCAGGCTCTCCCTCTCTCCTGAGTGCTTTCTCTGACAACAGCTGACACAGTTTGCAGTTGGAGCTTTGCAGACCCATTATTTTTCCTCACCTTTTTGCCAAAGGCTGATCCCAGTCGGGCTGCCAGCATTTGGAGCCAGTCTGCAGGTTTAGTCTCACTGCAGCCATCATGCAGGTAAGCCTAAAAGTTGAAGCATATCAAAGCTTAACTATTCCCCAGATATCTTCTTTCCTTAATTAACTTTTTTCTTTTTTCTCAAAACTCTCATTGTACTTCCATTGCTTTCAAAGAGTAATATAGAGAGTTCTCTTGTGAGTAATTTCAGCCCTATAAAATTTGCTCAATTACCATGAAGTGCCATGTAGGAGAGAGGAAAATGTCTCTGTATTCAAGGCATTTAGTTTGAAGCCTACAAAGTTCTATTTTTCATTTAGAAATGCTATCACCTCTCCATCAATTATATTGCTAGTTCTACCTTTTTAAAGAACGAAGTGGATAGGCAGAGGAAAGAAACTACAAAAAAACCTGGACTTGTTGGTCACATTTAGGACAATATATTCAGCTGAAAGACACAGAAAATACTCTTGCTGTTGTCACTGCTAATCAAAAACAAATATGGGTTGTGGAGGAGATGCATTTTCTTCAAAATGAGAGATTCTGTCTCCATTAGTTTTCTCTGACCCCCAAACACAGAACGGAGATATATAATGAAACACTTAAAAAGCTTTAAAAAATATTTTCCACTAGTTTTCTTACCAGGCATTGATGCATTTGAGCACATGTTACAGCAGACCAATTGTGCAAAATTATTTCACAGTCAAACATACTGCATAAGGACAACAGGATTTGGCTTGTATGAAGTAGATTCATGCAAAACATTTTTGATAGCTTTGTGACTGAAAAAGTAAGAAAAAGAAAGAAAACTCTGAAAATCTTCCTAGTGATTAAAATAAATTACAAAAATAAATAGTTTTAAGTCTTGATGTTGTTGACTTTAAAAATAGTTTCTGTTTTAGCTCAAGGCAAATTCTACAGACTGCTTACAAAAGCAATGAAAATAAGGTGCTGACACAATGTCAACTTTAGAGTAATAATTGCACTGCTATAATAATCTGTTTAATTGTTGTTCATTGTAATTAAATTCTCATGCACACTAGACTTGCAATTTTCTTTTCCATGTCAGCAAGGTTTCCTTTTATAGAACAGTTTGCCCAAAGCAACCTGTGACGTTACTAGACAGACATTAATCAAAGGACCCTACAAAGCTACACCTGGTATCCTTGAGGCAAAATGTTTGCCAAAACACAAAACCCACATAAATGGATGCATGGTGGTTATGGTGACACTGTTACGCATGAAAGCAAACATTTTATAATTCATCTTTAAGTATCTGTTATATGAAGTAATATTCATGAGCCAATATTATTCACTTAATGACCAAAATACCTTTCATTGTGAAGACTGACAGCTAATTATAATTAAAAAGACCAATAATTTTCCCATATCAATTTTCCAGATGTTAATGTAAACTAGATTGACAATGTAGATAGACATAACAAAGGAGTCTAAGAGAATTCATTTGCACCTGCTCAATACCAAAACATCACAGAGGTCAGCAGAAAATTCAGAGTTAATTTTAAGATTTTGATAAGTTGAAATGACATCTGGCCTCAGAGGAACATTGAGGGCAAACTCAATGAAAATTTATACCACCAAAGAAGCCTGGATTAAAAAATAAAAAAAAAAAAAAACTCTAAAGATAATTAATATTACTTTCACATAGAGCATCAGTAATGTTGGAGCTTAATGTGAAATAAACACTCGAGTCAAGTTAATCTGATGCTAAAATGATTGGGCAATTTATTACAGCTTAAGAAGGACATTGCCACTAGAACAGGAAATAAAGGTTTTAAAACTTGGGTAATTATTTTCAATCAGAGCTGCTTTCAAGGTCAAATGTTTAATACTAGCCATTATTTTCTCTCTGCTAACTCTGGCAGGCATTTCACATGTCTCATTCATAAATAATTAAAGAAGTAACTGCTGCATCAGCTCAGTCTTTGGATGAAAATTTGAGTGTGCAAGGCAAAGATTTTATTTTATATTTTCCCTCAAAGA
>VWYI01006660.1:0-14577 GCA_013399455.1 Anthoscopus minutus | reverse complement strand
CCCTCAAAGACAGTAACATGTAGTTTATCTAAAAAATACTGTATACTGGTTTCTAATTCAACAATATAAACATTTCCTAATAAGCTTTCCCTGTGATTTATTTTTACTTTTGGACCATACTCAGCTACTTCAGCAAATTGAGACAAATAAACCCAAAATTTCTCTGCAAAGGCAATCTCCTAACACACACACCAAAGAAATTAAATGGAATTTAAGCTGCTAGCAGGCAAAGATGAAGTAATATTTGATGTGGTTTTATTCTAGTAGTATTGCAACTATTTGTGAAGAGAATGGAGGTACAAGGTTTGTTTTCAATTTACTTGCTCTTATACAAAAGTTTAGACCTACTAATGCTTTTACATTAGTTACATATTTATATCTGATTGAACACCACAGACTGGAAAGTCACATCACAACAAATCAAAAATAAATAAAGGAAATTAATTATAACATGATGTGTTGATAAATTCCAAAGTACACATTACTTTCTGAGCATCAGCATCTAGAGTTAATGTCCTTAGTATTAAACACATTTAGTTTTTCAGACCAAAACTGAGAAAAGGTTTTACACAGCTAAGTACATTCAGTTCAATTCAGTAATTGAAGCATAGGCTTAGTACTTTCTTTAAAACAAAGTAAAAGAGAGTTATAAGACATATTTGTTCTAAAACTAAGCAAAATTTAAATATTTTCCTTTCTATTTTTTTTGGTGAGTATAGTTGATTAAAATAATTGTTCTTTGTGGGGGTACAAGTAATTTGGGAAGATAACCAAGGGATCAGTATTTTGCAAGTGATTAAATATAAGTTAAGGTAATTTTCTATGTCACAATTTCAACACTAAGAAATTATAAACGAAAAGGAAGCTTTGGAAATAGTAAGATGAGTCATCCATAAGTTAAAAGAAGAAATCAAGCACAATATTTAGGTATATTAATATAAAATGTTTTAAAAAGAGAAGGGAAAGGGAGCCAGGAAGTAGGACTCTCTTTGACATTGGTGAAAATATATGGCATTTAAACACAAAAGCACAAAAAGTCTGTGAAACCAAATAGCTTTAAACCCTTTTAAAAGTGTTTTTGAAAATTTAGACCAGCAGTAGTGCACTGAGGCCCTGAGTCAGCAAAGTAATAAGTAATTACCTAATTTAAGTCCATGTACTCCATATTTAAATGTAAGAATATTATAGCTAAATCCTTCTCTCTGGAATACTCAGCCTCAAAATTCTACTCATTGTATTTGCTTCTGATTATTTTAATATTGCTTAGATTTTTTTTTCCAATGTCATTACACTCACATAAGTGGATGTCCTGACAAAATCTCTTTGTATTTACTCTAATCCTACATTATTCCCAGTGCTTCTTAAGCTCAGCATTTCTTCTTGAGCCGCAATATATGAAATATTTGGCTACACACAAAGCAACTACCTCACTGCCTACAACAACAAAAAGAAGAGTGGGAATGGGAAGGCATGTCTAATAAAAAAGTTCCTACCTGCAAAGACTTCTGGTTTAATTGCCTTCTGCTAAAGCAAAGCAAAAAAAGAATTCTTAAAATCTTTCTCGTTTTATTTTTTCTTCTCTCTTGTGGTCACAAATGAGCAATTTTCACACTTACAGACATTCTAATGGACATAATAGCTTCTCTACTGCCTACCATAGCAGTCAGCTATTATTAACTATTAAACCAATTACTGAGGATTGATTTTTTAAAATTAACTTGTACATAGTACTCTAAAACTAAATGCCTACTGCTTCACATTACAGCAGCCATTGGGGAATATGTGTTGGCCTACTGCTACTAGATTTATAAAAGAACTTCACATTAACATGGTGTCCATTGAGTTATTCTGTAGGAAGCACTACAATGCCAGTCTTCAGGACAGAGTCAGATGCAGAACCTTATTTTCACATCTTTTCTCTCTGGGACATGATAATTTAGAAAGCAGCTCGCTTTGCCCCAGGAAAAAAGGAAAATCATCATCAAGTTTTCCATATGTCACTCCTTACAAAGTTTTCTTAATTTAAAATGAAGTTTTCAAATTAAACTGAAAGATGTGTTTTGGAAACAATGTCTACAAGGATGTGGGCTCCCTGGAGAAACTGCTCCCACATGAAAGACCTACAGTTTCTTCCAAATTGTCTAGATTACTGTCACCTGAATGCATGTAACATTTAAGCTTTCAAAACAAGCAGAGGCAAAATATGCTAAAACACTTAATAGAGTAATAGTTTATCTTGCTATTGGAAAATTGATAGTCATAGATGAGCTACATCTTTGATATCTATTTTTTTGGAAGCATCAGCCAATCATTGACTAGAACACACAAATTAGCCAGCATGAACAGACCTTATCTATGCAGAAGATTCTAAATCTTGTTTATAAAGTGTCATGTCGTAGTATACTGAAAAGACAAAGAAAAAAGTTTTATCATCAGCTCTACAGTATACTTCTTCATTCTCCAGGCCAATCCAGTGTCTTGAATAATAGGATCCCTGGAGACTTTATTATCATAAATTTACAATGATCCATCAAAATTGAAGCTACCTGCTTCAGCTTGTAGATAAAGCAGTGCAAAGCCTTTCTTATTTTTCCAGCTCTTCTTGTAAATCACAAGCTACACAGCTGTAAACAGCTGGATAGCAGGTAAAATTCCAAGTTCACACGAGAAACCTACATCTTTATGTAATCAGATAGGTGGTTCCTTTGGCCATAAATCTACTTAATAATTTCACTTGATGGTAGAGTGAGGATGGAGCAGAAAAGTGAGCTCAGCATTTTAACTTCTGAGTTAATATTAAATTCTAGAACAAACTTACGGACAGGTAAACCCCAGCTACAGGCCTGTCATTAGTCCCAGCCTTCAATGGCACCTCTACAGTTCCTCAGAAGGAAAATAATTTAGTCTATTCCTTCCAGTTTCAAGCTTCTTTATTTTGCCTAATCCCAGATGTCATCTCTTTCCTGTGCCATGGAAGAACAGAACATTTTTACATCATATTTTAGCAGATGGAATGTATCCCAGCCAAATTTATCACTGCCAGAAATCTGATCCTTTTTACTGATGAAGAGTTAGACACAGAGATAAACTTTAATCAGTTAAAACATCCAGATATTCTGCATGAACATGGCTGGGTAGCCATGTTCTGGTGGGTCTGAACTATCAGACCATCAGTTTCTACCAAATCACTCTCAAGCCATAAACCAACAGACCTTCTAACATTCTCTGGACTCAGTCATAAGATTAACCAATAAAGGGCTTAGGCCTTTGATAATTCATAAGGAATATACTAAATTATCTTTCAATGGCACTAATTTTATCTTTGAAACGAATAATTTTTCAGCTTTTGCAAGATAAAAACCCAATATATCACAGGACAATTGTGTAACAGAGAATGAAAGGTTAGTAGGTGTTACAGACAGAAGTAATACATTATATACGTTGTTTATTGGCTACTTTCTCTGTTGGAAAGTAAGTTCTGAATCTAGAAAGTTTATGTGGAATGAAAATTTTGATATCTGAGCAAAGATGATCATCAGCATCTTACCAAGAGGGTTAAAAAAAAGAAAAAAGTGAAGCTTTTCTACTGAATTTAGAGGCTTTGATTTCATCCCAGAGTGCTTCTCTACTGTGTTCTCCATTTTAACAGCTTATAGTTGGGTTCTGCTTTTGAAAATGGTGTTAAATGGTGCATAGAAAAAGCTTCAGAGGAGTAGAAAGAAAAAATGTAATGAAGGATAGACCACAGGAAAGTAGGTAACCCGAAGCTTATGATTAAGCTGAGCTAGCATATGTGAACTCCAAGAAATGTAAGTGATTCTGCAAACAGTTTGTAACCACTTTCCTGTGTACAACAATGTTGTATTACAGTTCCCTGAAATAGCTCTGATTGAAAAATAACAAACCAATGACAAAATTAGTTGTCAATGACAATGTAAGTTTTATTAGTTTCTCCAGGTTTTGCCAGTAAACCAGTAGAATCTTCTTTGAAAAATTATCTCCCTGTCTGTGAACTACGATCTACATACTATCTGTAATCACCTATCTCCTGTCCCATTTCAAAGAAATCTAGGATATCAGTTCTAGGATATCATATGGTAGCCAAGCCAATTTTTTAAAAGCTCAGCAACTCTTCCCAACTAATAAGAGTATATGCACATAGTATCCATTTGCTGTAAATTTTTAGGAATGCATTTTAAACGGAAACATAAATTTATCTTCCACAATAAAACTGGAATTCAGTGTTTCAATTTCCAATTTGTCAAAATGTGTCCATCTATTAAAAAGAATTAAAATGTATAGGGGGCCCAAACCATCATGCTTCCACAGTAAATCAGCTACAACCTAGATGTCTATGAGAAAAGCAATTGAATTATATTGAATATTTGTTCACTTCTTCTTTTCTTACACCTTTTTCTGGAATGTCTGGTATTGGACACTGACTTGAGACAATGTGCTGGCCTAATGGGACTGTCACAGTGTGCATCTTCAGTATTGCAGGTGGCTTAAAGACAGGGTGTGTTTTCCTACATGTTGTGCAGATCATACAGAGTAAATCAGCACTGTGAGCAATTAATGAAAATGTTACACCTTTTTCAGAAGTGTACCATAACAACTCCAGTCAGAAAAAGAATATAAACTAGGAACAATCATCAGGTTTATCTGCTTTATCTACACTTTACTACCCTACACTTTTCTACCTTCAAATTACATCAGAAACCACACGTAGTGTTATATATGAAATGCTTATATGAAAAATAGATATATATTTTATCATTATCAAAATAGACACACATTCCATCTTCATTGGCAAACTATGGACCAAAGATTACATAAAAGTGACAATAAGTGGTATTTAGGAAAAATAAGGTCTTAACCTTATTGTTTCTTTCATCTCTAACACTTAGCCACTAGTTTAAAAGTAAAATATCTCTCTTAATTTATGTTTTCTTTAGCTGTATTGTTTCTTCTGCCAGATATGGGGAATCTACAGTAAAGGCAGAAATAACTCCATAAAAAGACATGTTTTAGGCAATATATGACAGAAGAAACTGTCTGGGACACTAATTATGGAAAACATACTTTCTCTTTTTTAAATCTCTCCTGCAAAGATGAGATTTCAAGAACATCTGAGGGAACAGTCTACCCTACTCACTCCTTCCTGTCACTGTTTCCCAAGTCCCTTTCTCTAGTTTATCTGCTTCTAATTCCTTTGATACCATGCAAATAAAATTTTACATCCATCTGTAAGCACACATGTTTCCAATTTAGGGCATGCATATGTAAAAGGTAAAGGTGATACTTTCAGATCTATTTTTAAAGATTATATGCAATTAAAGATGGACCACAGTAGAATTACAGATATTTCCCTCTTACTGCAGACTTTCCCATATCCAGTGAATGAAATGAACATACAAGTACTTTTTATATAGAAAAATATCCCTCAAAGCAGCCCAAGAAAGAAGTTAGCACAATTTCATCACAGTTTTAATGCAAGTTTTCATGTAATTTGCTTCTCTCATGTTTACCTTAAAACAGAAATCAAGCTCTGAGTGTTCATACCATGAAGAGATTTCTGTGATGTTATGTGGAAGATCAACTCATTCCTTCAAAAATTTCCAGGAATTTCCAGGTATGCATCAAATAGGTCAGGAGACTGGAGCAAGGTAGATAGTTATCCTTGCTTCCTCCAGATCCATGATCACAGATAGTACCTAGGGTACTAGCTCTAGACTGAAGCAAACAAGGGAAATAATGCCTTTTTTGAAGGCTGCCAAAGTCTCTAATAATGAATATTATCATACAACATATATATAATGTCTTTCTCTGTATTACAGCTATGGTATAATATACATTCCTACATTAAATGGTTCGAATTTAAATCCAAAAGCTAATGTCCATATCACAGAATCTCAGAATAAGTTATGTTGGAAAAGACCTCTGAGATCATCAAGTCTAACTTTTTATCAGCATCTTGTCAATTAGACCATGGCACTAATTTCCATGTTCTGCTGTTTTGTGAATATCTCCAGGGACGTGGTTCCGCCATCTCCCTGGGCAGTTTCTGCCAATGTTCAAAACCTCTCATCAATAAATTTCTCTCGTGTGCAGTCTGAAAGTCTGCATGTGCAGATTAGGGCTATGTGTTATCATCCTGCCACTGGTTGCCTGGGAGAAGATGCCAACCCTCATCTGGCTTCTTTTAGGTGGTTGTAAAGAGCAATAAGGCTCCCCTGAGCCTCTTTTTCCCCAGGCTAAACATCCCCAGCTGCCTCAGCTGCTCCTCACAGGACTTGTGCTCCAGCCTCTTCACCAGCTCTGTTGCCCTCTCTGGACACATCCCAGCACCTCACTCTCCTTCCTGAACTGATGAGTCCAGAACTGAGCACAGTGCTTGAGGTGTGGCCTCACCAGTGCCGAGTACAAGGGGACAATCACAGTCCTGCTCCTGCTGGCCACTATTGCTGATACAGGCCAGGATGTCACTGGCCTTCTTGGCCACCTGGGCACACTGATGCCCATGTTCATTGTCTGTCAGCCAGCATCCCCAGACCCCATTCCACTGGGCACATTTCCAGTCTCTCTTTCCCCAGCCTGTAGCACTACAAGGGGGTTTTGTGACCCATTTCTAATGCTTTAATTGGGCTGTTCAAGAAGCCCTTTAAGAATCTTCAAAATCCATTTATCACTAATAAGAATTACCCAGCTATGAATTGATCACTAATAAGAAGCTCTACTTTCCACAAATACTCAATTCAATTTCCTCAAGCATATCTCTTTTAGGAAAGAACACAGCATTTCCTAATAAGGTGACATGAAGCACATATCATCAGACACATTGCTTTAAATTTCTGAACCAATATGTTCAAGATTATTTCTATTGTTCTCTTTCACTTTATTTTAGTAAGTAGAATTAATTCAGCCACATGCTGAATTATGAAGAATACTGAAATATTAAAGTACTGGAAGAATGCTGTAAAAGAAACCTCTAATTGTTGCATCACCAGTGTGCATTTCTTATCTCAGACACTTGTATCTGCCCCATAACTGTATTCATATCAGCTTGGCCAGAAGTTTTTCACGTGAAATAATAAAGAAATGTGGAATCAAAGCATTCAGCAGTGTGAAAGGCAATACTTTAGTTATCAAAGGAAGATATTTCAATTCTTTTTTTGAAGCTAAAATGAATGTCCAAGACAGGATTAGACTATAAAATAAACCATATTCATTTCCTTTCTAGTCAGAGCTACACAGAGCTAAGACATTCAATATTATTCAAAATGAAATGACATGTAATATTCTCTTTTACATGCTCTTTGTGAAGAACCAAATTGTAAAATTTAAGTAATAACTGTGAATCTTTTTTTAATGGTATCTGTAATGGTACCAAGAAATTCTACACCCAACAGTAGTTTAAATAAATTTAGAATCTCAATAAGGAAATGACTGATACATACAACAAATAATAGCAGGTAGTTCAAACATGAGCCTTAGGATAACTTATTTCTTGAAAAAGCAGTTTAAACTAAAATTCCAATTCCACTGCTTATTTCGTCAGATAGCTTTTTACCAAAACACTGCAATGACCAGTGGAACTGATTTTCATAGTAACAGATTACCAGATTAAGCCATGTTTAACACTCATACCTTTCAAGATGAAGATTTCTCAAAATAAATGTTACAATAGAATCCATTTACAAACTTTAGCAAACAGGTCATTCTGGATGGAAGAAAAGTACACACAGAACCACAAGCCTAAATTGCAGTCTGCAAGGCCAGTAAGACTTATTTTAAACTGTTTATCAAATGAGATTCTGAAAGTTGTAAATTGGCTTCACCTTTTATTTTTACATGCAGTAGTAAAGTGTGTGCCAATGCTATATGGGTAATTAGTACAAGAGCACAGACTTGGAGAATTTCTTCATTTAGGAGATCTACATATTTTTTTTAGTACATAGCAAATATTTTTCCACAGGTTCATTTTCTCATTCTTATTGAAGAACTTCATTGTGAACAATATATTCTTCTAGCAAAATAAAAAATATGTTCTTCACTGGGAAGAAGGAGCTCTACAGTTCTTCTTTCTCCCTTTAAATTATTCTTTGGTTACATCTTCATTAGCAAGAGCATCACAGTATGAATTGATCTGTAGTATAAAATATTAGTTCTGAGAATAAGTGGTCACATCTTGTGTGTTTTGGGGGCCTCCAGACCTATTGACTGACAACCAATAGTGCTTGGAGTGTATTAAGGGGAGATTCTGGAGACCATCTTTTGATTTTATTTCATACAGGTTAGACACATATTGGGGTAATGACTGGGAAATCTACTCCAGAAACAGACTAGTCTGATACTAAAATTTGCAGATGTACCCTATAAACATGTATTCCAATATACTTTCTGATCAAGGTTCTTCTTTTGAAAATTCTAGATTAACTCCTCATCTCATGATACTCATCTCACTATAGTATACAATGCTCTTCTTCATACTTCCTCCACTCCTTCAAGGTACGTTTCTCATAGTCCATTCCATCTCAGATTAGGACCTCCCTCCTTTCTTAAGAGAAGGTCCTTTTCTCAACGACTTAAAAATTCACTATTTCTGCAAACTGCACTAACCTGAGTGGCTGGTTTTCAAAGCTGTGATCAAGAGCAGTGTAACAAACTGTTATAGTAATTCTCCATTTTCATACATGAAGCTCTTCAAGGAAAAAAAATAGAAGTACACTGTTTCTAACAGATTTTGGAGTTCAATTTAATGAAAATGCCTTGCTTGCTATACGATATTATTAAAAATGCCTACAGAGGACATAATTCACTATTGAAGTCTAAATAATTTTTAAGTAATTTCTACAGATACCTATTCTATTTCAAATGAATTTTATAAGCTAAATCCTTATTATGATATTCTACTATGGCCTTCTGTTCTAGGAAAAAAAGCATAATGCATAGCATGTGCAAGTTTTGTGTTTGTTGGCTTGAGAGAAACAGAACTGCTTGAAGAAATCTTTATAATGGCTTCTACACCTTTCCTCCCAAAGGGAGGAAAGTCCCAAAGGAATTTAAATTATGGTGTGCTGAAAAATAATACATGACATGCATAAATTTTCTAGTCCTCCACCATCTTCTGTTTCACAATCTTTGCAGGGCTGATCAGATTTGTGAAGTCATTGCCAGTCACAGGCTTTTGCCAGGGACTAAGCTGCCTCTGCTTTTGTCTCCTTGTCCAGTAAAGTCTTGTGCTTTTAAAGCATACTCACATTTTTTTACATTAAATTTTTAATTTACTTGGAAACAATCCTGTTGGATGTGTTAGTGAGCCTACAGAATCTTTAAAGCAATGCAGAAGTGTAAATTCTAAACTCTTTTCCCCTTAACAGAGGCAATATTTTTCTATTGATATTGATACAATGTACATGACAGTGCTGAATTTCTGCTCAGATTCATTAGGCTAATATCTTTGTGATGGTATGAGAAAAAAAATAAAAAAGAGGAAATATTGTTAAAATCTACAGGCTTACCTCCCAACATTAGAAAAATATAATATGAATTATTTTGTCACATAACCTCTTCCAACAAGAAAGAAGATAAATAAATAAGAATAAGGATATATTCTGTCAAGAGCATGAACACAGATTCACATTTCCAAAAGCAACATGTGGTGGAGAAAAACATAAATCTTGAAAAAAAAGTAACACCTTGTACAAAAAATAAACACCTCAGCACATTTTAGATCATGTGTGTGATAAAGTTGATTTCCTAGACAAACAAAGTGTGAAATTCTTGCGATGGTTCTTATTCTAAATAATTTCAATAGGTCACCATTCAGCATGTTGCCTGGAGCAGATCTCTTACTGAAGTGCTTGCCATGTTCTACTACACATAAAATGTCTCCTCTTGTTCAGCATTTTCCCCTGATGAAGCAAAAGATTAGGAGGATTAGATGCTTTTCCTTGGATCAGTGTTGCAGCTGTTCAAGCTCTTTGCAGCTTGTGAACATTTCATTGTCTTTTGAACATTTTTCCCTTCATTATTCCACCTTTAATTGGCTTTATGTCTCCCAGTGTCCATCCCCCTTCTTTACCCCTTTAAAGAATGACAAAGCTTTTGAAAACACCTCAGGACATTCTGAACGGTGTATGTCTCATATTTGCTTCTGCTAAGCTGCAGAAAATTAAATAACCACCCAAGTGACAACTCTCTTTAAAAAGAACATATTTGAAAGAGTTCTCCTGAAAATATGCTAATTTTTCATTTTCTTGACTTCTTCGTACATATTTTCTATTTCTCACTTAAGGCATGTGTACTTGTAAGAACTCATTTTCATAATGGAGGTGTTAGGGCACCAGCAATTAAAGAGAAAATGTAAAACCACTTTCACTTACAAAGGACACAACAACTTTGTTGACTCAAAGAGACTTCCTCATAAGAATACCAAATGCACAGGACAGGCACATATTTCTCTAGACTGGGCTCCTGGAGATTGAAAATATGGCACCCAGCTCCTGCCCATCAGTCTCATAGGTGTGTGAGCATAAGCCCATAGCTCAATTAATATTCTCCTTTCCTGGAAGCAAAGGCAGAGCTAACACCCTGGTACACAGCCACACATTGAATGGCTCTAACTTCTCACCTGAAACAGACACTCAAAGACATAATTGCAGCAAAATAAGCACAGACTCTAGGTTTAACCAGAAGTGTACTAGTCATAGACTTGACAATCCTATCTGGATGCAGACAACTTTTACTCTTGATTCCCTTTGATACATAGCCTTCACCATGTCATATGCTGTGTGTCCTGCATTCTCAGGCAACCAGAACCTCCATTTCTCCAGTCTGCACTCTTCTGTGGATGTCTGATCTAAATTCCAAAATATCTGGATCAGAATCCCAGACTTCTGACAAAACTAACAGTGTCGCCTTGCCAGTGTTTTTGTAAGGTGCATACTCCAATTTCCATCCATTTGAGGCATTTCCATTATCCAAATTTTTTACAGGTCTCAAACATATTCAGATGAAAGGCGCTGTGTCATGCAGTACTTTACACAGTGAGGGTACTATACAAATAACAATTTAAAATATGCTCTTATTTCATTTGGCCATGCTGTTTTCTATGTGAATTGAATTTACTTAGGAGAGCTAATTGCTCTTATGCGTGGGAGCATATTCATACACATTTATAAAATGTAAGTAATTAAAACAGTCTTCTCTCTCTTTGTCCTTTCTACCAACACGCTGCCTGTGTGCTCCTGTTTGATCAATGGAATAAATGAAAGTGTTTCTCTGTGTGTCAGCTCTCTGCTATTGTACCTGAATCATAATGCAGCTGTGACCTTGTATGGCGTCTCTACTGTACCAGTAAAAACATGTTGTGGATAAGTCCCAGTGCAAAAAGGTCTTGGACTTTTCTAGAGATGGATCCTTGTTGTCACATTGCTGGAAATACTGCCTGCAAGAAGAGCTGAGGTCACCTCAAATTGTCAGTGACCTCCTCAGCTGTGGCTGCAATCCAGTTACAGACACTCTGACATTTCATTCTAATGGAAAACAAAAATAAAAAGTTCCAAAATTTGCACAAAAAGTGTTCAGGACTGAATCCAGGGTCACCAGTTGGAAGGGCTGTGCTGTGGCTGGGAGGAATCTTCAAATTCCAACCACACACTGCCTACCCATTGTGCTGGTCAAGCAGAGCATAAGCAGAATTGCTGCTGTCCAGGCAAGCTGCAATCTCCCAGCAATGTTTTCAGTGATCATTCTGAACTTTCAAACCAAAACCGAAGGGTCTTGACTCATCCTCAAATGTAAATTTTCTTCTTGATTAGGCTGCCTGTAGGTTCAACAATGAAGTCTGCATGCTATGAATAGGCTGTTGGCAAAAATGAGAGAAGAAACGTGCAGCAACCATTTCCCAGCATAAATACTCCAGTATTTTCAAACTTTCCAAACCTTGTATCTTTTTATTTCAAGTTACTGACTGCAGTCTAAAATGGGTAGTTTCCCTGTATTTGCTTATTGGCTCAGAGACAATTTAAACCCTGATGCACACCCTAGCCCCAGCAAATTTGGGTTCTGCTGTGAGGTTCACATCCATAAGATTGTGTCAGAGTCTAATTTCTTTTTGAATGAATCATCATCAGTCCCTTAGGTGCCTGTATCAGAGCTAGCAACCAAGAGGGCTCAGTATATCTGTTGTTAAATATTTCCTTTTTATCATATATAAATCTGTCTCTCTCTATAGGTATGTATATATATTTTTATATATGGCTGAATGTGACTGTAATCAGTGAGGTAGAAGACCATTCTACTCTCTTCACATTGTGAAAAGTCATCACCTACAGCCAGTCACTAAAGATATGAAAAAAAGCAGCTTTTACAAATGGGACTGTTGGTCAGACATGCAAAGCCTTTTCTGTTACTTGGCTGTACAGGAATAGCCAATCTTTAGCTAAGTTCCTTTATCTTCATTTGCACAAATAGCAGCCATTAAGCAAAGACTGAATTCAATCAGCTTGTCTCCAATGGGAGATAAAGTTGAAACCATCTGCTAGTTCTTAAAAGCAATGAGGCAAATTTTATTACAGAGTGATTTGGTTACTGACGCCCTTCTTTCAGCTGACACATTGAAGTCTTTCTCTTTTAAGTCTTGCCTAAGGTCCAAAATGAGATAGGAATGCCCAATGCACTGTTTGTAAACATCAGAAAAAATTGCCATGGAACTACTGGAAGTAGCTGCTCAAAAGTGACATACCAGGCTTTTGGGTCGAGATTAACATGAATGATGGGGTTCTCAGAAGGGTCTTACAATGTATTCATTTTCTTTAGACTTTTTTTTGCCCCTCTTCTTGTCCCATTTTTTTGTATGTCCATTTTTCTTTAAATAAATAATATGGAAAACTAAAAATTAACATGAAAATTGAATATGATCTTCTGAAGTCAGTTCTATACAAAAATCACATCACAGCAAATATTCTGTATAATAGTATTTAGATATCTTCATTGCGTTCACCATAGCTAACTATATTTTAAGTAAAGCCACATGTTAATGCTAACTCAAACGTCCCAGATATTGATACTGGCAACAGTATGAATATCCTTGCTAACTCTGCATTTTCAAATAATCCAAAAAGGTCTGGGCTACTTACTCCAAAAGTAAATACATGTGCAGAGACATGTATTCTCTGAAATCTCATTAAACTCTTCAAATTCCTTTTCGAACCACACCACAAAAGGTTGGGTAAAGTTGGTCCTTTAATTAGAGTAGCTGTACAACAGCTGTGAGTGTATATATCATGATAAATATGTGCTATCATAAGGTATACAATACTTTCATTACTCTTAGGAATATCAGGTAATTATCAGATTGGAATCATTCAAAGAAATCACATTTTCATTCACATCTTCATTCTATAGCAGGCTAGAGAGGTTGGAGCTGAAGTGATACAATTGCTTGAATGTCAAGAGGTCTACAATTCTTTCTGCTCATTAATGGAAAATAAAAAATTCAGATTATTCTTCACAGTCCCATTGCTCAAGTTTGCAAGTTATTAAGTAGTTTGCCAGCTGCTGGCTGCATGAACAGGGAAAGACTGGAAGTTTGCGATTAGATGAGCTACTAAAGATAAAGCTTTGGGCAGAAACTCCCTGAGTAAATTTAACAAACCCGAGAGAATTAGAAACCTGAACATACTGTAAGGACTTGGGAACTGCAGTCTTGTTCTGTTGAAAAGCTCTGACATAAACTGAACACTGAACTGCTGGTGCTAAGGTGGCTTCTGCTTAAAACTAGATACTTCTCTCGTCTAGGATTTTTCAGCAGTACATAAGGTTAAGCCTAAGATCAAACATTTAATTTGTTTCACTTACTTTATTCTCCCTGTCAAACTCCTGGGAAAATAAAAATGCTTTTGTAATAAACTCACTGAACACAACAGCTGTTCACTCTTTTCTGAGTGACACAGTTGTGTTAGATCATGATCAATTCTTGTTTTTTGCTGTGATACTACTGTGATAGGAAGCATTACTGGCTATTTGGAAATTCTGTTCTAGCAAAGAACTAAATTTTAAAGTTCTGTCTGCTAACTCTATTGTATTGTTATGACAATCAGATTTATGGTAACTGTCTGGATTTCTCTAATTGTAATTAGGTGGAAGTCTTAGGTAGGGGTCCCCTCTTGCTTTCTTTTCAACTTATGCATGATATAAGTTATTACTGGTTTTGGTCAACACCTCTTGAGAATAGATTTCTAAATATGAACTTAATTTAAAATTTTACA
Source organism: Anthoscopus minutus (assembly GCA_013399455.1). NCBI lineage: Eukaryota > Metazoa > Chordata > Aves > Passeriformes > Paridae > Anthoscopus > Anthoscopus minutus. The sequence continues at coordinate 304 of VWYI01006660.1, read as the reverse complement.
CCTTACTATTTTCTTTTTGTCCTTCTTCATCAATTCAGAGGCTAAATAAAAATCTACTGAGGAAAGAAAAGGAAAAAGAAACAACAACCAAAAAAACCAAACCAAACAAACAAAACAAAACAACAAAACGCCCCAAAAAACCCTCAAGCACCTCAAGCAGCTTAAGAGGTGCTTTGAAAACAATGGAAAACTACAAACATTTCTTTTGGGTCAGGGAAAAATAAGGGAAATGCAGCTGTATTTATTCAACTGAATCAACTCTTATTGGGATTTTAAATAATGTAGAAATGCCTATAGAAATTAT
>VWYI01006652.1:0-23555 GCA_013399455.1 Anthoscopus minutus | reverse complement strand
TTTCAGTAATTGAATTGTAATACATACATGTAATGACATTTTCTTATCTCATGTATTTATCGGTGTGTTTGAAAAAGACAAACAGTTATCATTAAAATAATTGGAAAATTTATACTGGAAGTAATTTATTGCTTTTTACGTTCTGTGTAAGGATAGGGTGTGATTTCTTTTTCTAAACCCATAGAGATACAGATTCAACATGGAGAAAGTCTGATTGCCTTCTTTGGAAAAATCTGTTAGGTTTTCATTCTTCCAGCTTTCAGACATCTGGATTGTTAAAACTTTGCAAATTAGGAAAGTTCTCCACAGCTCCACTAGACTGCAGTTCACATTATACTTTAAAGTCTGAAAGAATTTAGCACAAAATTTTGTTGTAGATATATGATATTTATCATTGGCTGGGGAAGAAATGCTATTAGGCTTTGGTGTGTTTAGGTTGGTGTTGATGTTGTTCGTTTCAAATGTTGAAAACGGGTCTTGCTCTACCACATGAACCTTGTTAATAAGAATATATTCTTAGGTGATGGGGGAGGAAGTGCTGTGCCACAGTGGCTCATGATGTAACAGTTATATGCTGCACTGCCTAATGATTGATGATTACAGTAAATGAATGTATAGGGTATTTTAAAATACACTTCTGTTTAGTCAAAGCCACAAGCTGTTTCTCTTAAGATTCATTGTAGTGTTTGTTCAAGACTGTCTTGCCTTTGCAACTTTTGGATGAAAAATTCAGCAGACCATAACACATAGAGTCATTTCACCTATTGCTGCTTTAGTACATGTTAGAGATGAATGATTGATGCATGAAATCCAAGAAATAGTATCATTCATTTACTTGTTTATAGTTCAGTTGTTGTCGTCAGCAATGTGGGTGGACATGTTTGATGTGAGCATTAACATTAGGACATTATGCTAGTTTAGATTATAAAAGCATTTGGTTTATTCTTTGCCCCAAACTTGGAATGATATATTCTGTTCTTTTTGGATCAGTGATTTATCAGTGCTGCTCTTCGGTTTTGTTTAACTTTGCTATCATTTTTTAGCAATTTTGTTTATATTTTTATTCTGTTTGAAGTGTAAGTATACCTAGAGCATCACAGTTTTAACATGCTGATTTTTGTAGCACTTCCTTTTGCAATTACAGGGATGATATAATTTTCTCTGAGACTGTAAATGAAAGAGCAGCCCTACCCTATTCATTGATGATATTTTTTTTCTTTATATTGAAAAAAGTATGTGCTCTATGAATCTATTTTTTTCTGGTCAGCAGCTTTCCTCACCTTCATAACTGTAAAGACATGGAATTCTATGGAACTTTCTTATCAATCTTTCTTCTCTTACTTCTTGGGAATCTTTTTTTTTATACAAGGCCTGAGGGTACTGCATACGGGATATGGTGTTTGATACACCTTTGTGAAATACTTGTTATAGAAGGATGCAGAGTTTTTTATATAATTCAAGAATAGAAATCTACAACTTTAGTCTCTGCAGGGGGTTAAAGAGTTTTGATGCAGAGATTTATTTTTTTTTGCTGGTATTGGCACTGCTTTTATAATTTCTTGTCCTGAGGTTAACAACATAGACATGGAAAATATTCATTTGTTCCACCAGAACATTTTTGGAGTATTGCTTGTACTTACTATTATCAGAAAGTTTGATTTCTCTTGCCAGCATTTATTAGAGATGATACAGGAAAGTGAGTAAAATTTTAGGAAATTAGAGAGGAATCTGAGTGGTTTTGTTCTACCTAGCTTTGTGAAAGGGTGCCAAGAGGTACAGGAAAAATGTCACACAGACTGTGTTAGAAAGAGCAATGATGGAATACTGCTCTAGTGAACAGTAGTTTCAAAGTACTGATTAGCAGTTTATGGAAAAAGCACAATTAGCAAAACAGATGACTGATAAAATTAATGCCAGAATTTTGTACTTGGTGCTTTTGACTTGCCTTTCATAAATGGAACTTAACTTTTGACTGCTTTTCAGAGGTAGCAAGATCAGGGTGTGTCGCTTGCCAATAGAGGATGCTGTTGATTCAGAAAACATTCTACTCCTGTGCTTGAAAATAATTGCAATCTCTCTTCTTCAGTGGACAGGAACTTAAGTGTGACTGATGTGTTACTGTGTTCCCATGTCTGCATGTATGTGTGTCTATCTGTATTGATACAGTAATAATTTTCACCAGTTTAAGATACAAAACTTCATAGGCTATATGCCATTGAAACTTTTAATGGTTTATTGTGTAATGCTTGGCACACACAGATAAGTGTTTGGGGTCCTTGAAATACTGATTTGTAGTCATCACATCATTCTTCAGTCACTTCATCAGAACTCAGAAGAAATTCTTGTTTTCTAGTGCATTTTTTCATCATTTTTATTAATTCTGACTAGGATTTATGTGTTAGATGACCTCAGTGAGCTAAGCTGCTATGTTCAGTCAAGTTCCAAGGGAATAGTGATCTTTTAAGTTCAAATTGGAATTTCACTGGAAGATCTTAACAGCTCTGGTAGGGGCAGTTCTCAGACCTAAGCTCAGGAGGGATAAGGGTGTTCCTTTTTTGTGGATATTTGGTCTTGCCGTGCATTCCTGCACATTCTTCCTATACCTCATGCTGTTATGGCTCACTGCACATAAGATTCTATGTTCTTCATTCTCACAAAATATACCCTAAGCCCTAATAGATCTGATCTGAGTTCCAGTATAGTGACCCTTCCACACAAATTTTTTTAAAAAATCGCTTATTGCATTTCTCTGTAAGGGCTTTCTCTTTTCACTTACTTGGTTTCCTGAGTACTCTGCTGCAGATTCTTTATTGTTTCTGGCCACCACTTGCAGCAGTCAGTGGCCTCTACTAGCACAAGAATTCTTCAGGGAGATTTTCCTTTCTCTTGCAGTCAGAGCTGGCTTTGTCATGCTGGAAATCCTGAATCTCCTTTAGAAATGCATTTATTGTACTGCCATAAATGAATGCGTATTCATTTGTCTCCGTTTGATTTAATGGTGCAGATGTGCTGTCATAATTGGGTGGAGAGTAAAGGGCAAGGGAGGGATAGTGCTTTTGGCCATCCCCCTACCTAGCTGACACCATGTACAAAGAATATTCCTTAGATCCTGTGCTGCACCATGCCTGCCCTGCCAACTGTGTCATGCTCCACCAAGAGAAATAAGTTTTTGGCATGGAAAGAAGTAGGAGGAGGGCCACTGGTTCATCACAGTTGCACCTGAGCACATTGTACGTTCCTCCTTAGAAGTATCCCATGCTGCTTTATCTCTGCCTTCCCTTTGTCCTGTCCCCAAGGACTAGCCCAGGAGTTAGAGCACATCACCAGGTCTTGGATACTGCACACTTAGGTGGTTGTGGAGGAATACCAAGTTTGTTCAGTCTCACTGATCTCACTCTGGAGGAGAAAGCTGTACAGGATGCAGTTGTGAAAGACAATGTGTGATCTTAGGAACTCAGAAATATTCATGTTGCATTGATGATTTCTCAGAAACTCAAGCACACAGAATTTTATATGATTTCACTTACTGAGTTCAAAGGTGGTGCCAAGCCAAAAGACAAAATGTTGGTAGTTCCTGAGACTAAAAATTGCAATGCCACATGGTTTCCATGGCCTTGTAATAACGGGAAGCTGTCAGGATGTGGGATTGGCACACAGATGTGCATGGCTAAAATATTTTAGAGTACAGTACAGATATAGTATAATTCTGTGATTATAGTATTTAGGCTATAGGCTCTTTGTGGTCAGATTTTTATGGTCTTCAGATTCCTTACCCTGACCTGAGATTGCCATAGCACTGCTATGGTATGTTCAAGGAAGGTTTTGAACAGTTTGCAAACTGCTTAATTTTGTGGGCTTTTCTTTTTTGTTCTCTTAGCCTACTTTCTTAATGGTGTTGATAGCTGTTCAGTTAGACTTTTCTGTAAATTGGGGGCCTTTTGGAGTTTTCTGACTGTTAGAATTTGTCAGGTTAGAGCTAGTTAATGCAACTGGCAATTCAAGAAAATGACAAATACTTGTATTGATATGAACAGAAAGCTGTCCTTGAATGCAGTTATCTGTTTCCCCCTAGGCTCTGCAAAGGGACAGTGTGATCACTAACATCAGTGACATTAGAGGAGCTGTAATATAAATAAATTTGAACAGCTGTCAAGGCGCACTAGTCAGCTGATTAGGATTCACAGGAGGTGAAACTGAAGCCTTCATACTTTTAAAAAGCAAAGTAGACCAAGGAAAGGTAAATTTTTAACCTTCTCTCTGAACTCAGTTTAAGAGTGCTACATTTTCAGTGTTTTTTTCCTTCCATTTCCCATGTAGCTGCAGAAGAGTCTGTACTAATTATGCTTGGGGTTTTTTTCCTTTTTCTGATAGAGAGCTTTAGAATCACCTTCAGTGCTCTCCTGATGTGTCCAAAATTGAATTAGCAGATTTTCTTTTGGCCTATTGTATAGCAGCAGTTTTTTGATTGTGTTGGGTTTCTTTGTTCTCAAATTGAAGGCATTTCTGTCATTGATGATACGTATTTTAGTATCTTTATAGATACTAATCTATGTCCAGATGGCTAGATTTATAAAGGATTATCCTATTCCTAGAAGGTAATCATGCAGGAACACCTTCTGTGACTTTTCTTTTTTTAATATTCTACTTTTACAGTAAAGTCAGTATTAAAGTAAAAGAAGATGGGGGAGATATAATCCAGGGAAGTCTTTTGCCAAGATAAGAGGTCATCAATGATGCAATACTACATATGTTTTGAGCTTGAATCAAGAGTTCTGAGCACCTACAATGTAATTTAGAGCAACTAATAACATTCCTGCCATTAGTGTCTGTTCCTAATTTTTTTTTATTTCTTAAAATTCTATTGGGAACATATATTTGGCTCTAAGTACCTGAGTTATGTTCTGTAATCTGATTCTTTGATAGTTGAGATCTATGATGAAATTTCTATTTACTTCAGTGATGCAGGATTACAGCTTCAGAGATTTGGTACTTCAGAAGAATAAGGAAAGTGTCAGCTTTCTTCAGTTCATTTCTTGAAAGGAGAACATAAAGAATTAGATTTATATGAATGACTGAAAAGCATTTGCTCAAGGTACCTGTAGTATTGTACCAGGTAGTTCCTCAGTTAAGGACCTCAAGATTGCAGGGTTGATAATAAAACCATATCAGATTAGTTCCGGGTTATGGATTTAGTAGGTCAGGACTGCAATTTCACTGTGTCAATGTGTTCATTTCTGCATGCAGCAGGCCATTTTCCAAATGGCAAAATTCATGACTGAAAATAGCATGGAAGTTAACATGCCCTTGGTACACTCCACAGAAGCAGGCAAGGGAGCCACATGAGCTCTTTTCTCATTCTCTAGAAAAGCTTTCCTTCAGATACTGCTGCACCAAAGAATCTCTACCTGCTTTTTCTGTAGCTCTTTTTTTTTCTCCCTTCATTAATGGTGTCTTGATACTTTTCAAAATACAGGCATAAAAGCGAAAGCAGACAATTTTATTTGAACTAGTATGTGTAAAAAGCCAGTATGTACAGAATCAAGCTTGAAATTACTGCAGTGTTAAGGTATGCAAATTCTGTTAGGCTGTTACAATTGAGTGCGGACTTGAAACATGCTGGTCTCTCACAGGAAAGTCACTTCTACAATTTACTTGATCAATTTGTGATGGAACTGAATGTATTGAGAGCTTCCATTTTTAAAACAGAGGTTAAAATAAGTGATCTCTGCAAGTCTAAACATACATAGTTGTATGAGGAGATGTGGATGGTTGTAAGAAAAATGTTGACTATAACATTTAGAGACAAGTCTACCATTTCGTGTTCTGTAACTGGCTTTAGTGAAGAGCTATTTCTAGCTGAAGTCCTTCCTTTGACTTTTGCTTACTTAGGTATTCCTGCTTGATGATGAACTGGCTGGCACTTGATGCAAGCACTTGTGACATGTTAACATCTGAGCCAAAGTCACTTGTCCTTTCTCTCTTGTGCACTCTGCAGGTTTCCAGTGCCCATGCATAAACTGCTAAGAGTTTGTAGATTCCTGTTATAGTTAGACAATGACAACTGACATCCTGTGAATACTATACTATCTCCTAAGTCGCTTCTTGCAATTTTTTTATTCTTATTTTAAAAAAAACAGTACATGATTAGGTGTGCAGTTTAATGGTGATACATTTTCTTGACCATACTATTATACATCTAGACAATGCATCTTATAAAGACAGTTATCTTTAGTACTTTGGAGACTTATTGTAAGCACAGTTTGCATTTTCTTGTTCATGCATGTCAGAACCCAGACCAGCAAAGGTTGTGTCATTGCCTAATGTTTTCAAGCCATCATATGATTTGAAATTAGTTAGAAGAGGAAATAAATAGATCTATGTGAGGCAACCACTAAAGTTGCAATATATTAAAAATGTGAAGTTGTTAATTGGAAGTTGCATGTAGCTGGCTATTTCCCAATTTGTCCTCCTAGCAGGTCCTTTTTTGGATTATTGAAATGTCTTAAACCAATACATTCTGTCCAATATATCACTTGCCACGTGATTTACAGGGCTAATTTCAACAAGAGAAAGTGATGTCTTTCTCAATAATTTCAAATAGTCTCTTAAAATTAGATTATGGATAAAATGAAATCTTGTAGATGATTGTGCTTTCTTTTTGAAATTAGTTTCACAGGGGTCAGTAATCCTCTCTAGGCTCTATATCCTCTATAGGGCAATATAAAATTATTTGTTTGCAAAGCAAAGATTTAAAAAAAAAACAAACCCAAATTTCTCATTCTTCTGGAAATTTAGAAGGGAGGACTAGCCAAAGGTAAGATTAGAATAGTGGAACCCATTTCTTCAATATTTTTGATGATAATCAGCAAATAGACATATTGTTTCACATTGCCATGAAGCAGAGAGAACTGTGAGGTACTAAAGATATACTCAATGTACAACTGATGATGTGCAAGGGATAGGTACAATTTCTCAGTCATAACACTGAGAAAAGAGCTGAATAGCAGAGTAGCCTATGCTGGTCACCAGTGGAGATCCTGTTGTGTACTGCTAAGAACTTTTGGGCTTTTTGCAGTTCAAATAAAAATCAATTTGTGACTGTTTGTTTTGCAGCATCTTGTTCATTCTTTTTCTTGATGACATTTTTCTTCAATATTAAGGCTTTCCTGAAAAGACTGGAAGCAGTGAAACCAACAGCTGGTATGAGGCGTTCTGAACAACTGAGAGACTATCACCGCCACATAAGCTACCTGAGTTCTTCACCTTCTGTAAGAAGGGGTAAATCTCCTTTCAGCCAGCTTAGTCCTCCAAGTAAGTACTTTGAAGTTGCAGATTATTGCATTTCTTTGCTTATGTTTATAATTCAAAATTGTGACGTGCTTACTGTTAAGAATAGAAAATATGTTCTTTGTCATCTTTAGATTGATCATTTATGAAATGGAAGTCATCAAAATTATTTTTCTAGTCACCAGAAGTGATTACTATATGCATTTTGTTGCCATCCTAAATTTTTTAAAAAATGATCTTGTCAATCATCTTTTCCAAGAAGAAAAAAAATCCCTGTAGTAAAGTGTTTCTCATTTTGCCAGTACCCTTTACTGAAAGAAGAAAACCCCAAAATAACATCAATGAATGTTCAAATTCTCATTCAGAAAATTTAGATCTACTAATAGTAGCCTTGTTTTTCTCAGAAACTGAGTGTCTAAGATTTGGAAGTAGACAATGTGTCTCTATAAAGATATATATGTGTCAGGTTAAAGAACCAAAGACTTGAAATTTTTTTCCTGATTGTAAACTACACATAATCAACTCTTTTGGGGTTGTAGTACATTTTACTGTGATTTGGTTTTGTTTATTTGGTTTATTCTGAGAGCTAGGGCAATGAGTGTTGCAGTCCTAACATAGGATTAAGTTCTCTGTTGTGCTGAGCGTAAGCATTCTCCCTTTGTGTGTTTGTGTGTTAACAGGAGGAGCTTCAAGATCATCCACTGTACAAAGTTCACCAAGCCAGAGGAATGAAAAGCCCATGTCTGATTCACCCAGTGAGGCATTACAGAGACCTAAATCCGCTAATGTTCATGCTGCTTGGTTATAAGTGTGTTCTTTACCTCACATACTGAGATGATACTCAAACTTCTATTTTTAGTGCTTTTGTAAATTCTGTGTGCAAAAATATTTTCTGCATTGTTCAGTGATTAAAATGCATTGCATTTCGAGTAATTGCTTAAAAAATGGTCTTAAAATGGTATAAAACACTTCTGTGTTTTCCATGACAGGAAGAACTTGTGAAAGAGAAGGAGTTATTTAAATGGACACGTTAAATAGAAATTTAACTAATATTTTAGTATCAGATCATAAGTGGAATTTGTATCCATAACATGGAAGGACAGAATTGCTGTACTACAGGTGCAAAATGTAAATATAATTTTTAAAATATTAATACTTTAAAATAATGCATCAGAGTATATGCTTATTTCCTGGATTGTCCTTGCTTTACATCCTGGCTTTATGTAACGGCCTTGTGAATTTTGTGGGTCATGTTCTTGTGACTGAAAGAATCTTTTAACAAGAGTGTGAAGAGGTGACAAGCAGATTATGTATTCCTCCATGGTGAGCTGGAATACTGAGCTGCAGAAGATGATGCTTTGCCACCGTTGAATGTTCAGCACCTGGAGTGTGTTTTGTATGCAAGGCTGTGCTGTGTCTCTTCCAGATCAAAAGGATTTTGGAAGACATAGTGGGATCTTTGCATAGGAAAAAAGCATCTGGTATCTAAACAACAATAAAGATTGAAGTAAACAGCAGTTTCAGATTTAGTGTAAACAAGAGTAAGTTCTGGTTACTTCTCAAACTAGAGAGTACTATTAAGTAAGGGAAATATTTAATGGCCCTGCTTTACAGATGTGTGCTTTTCTCAGTGGGGAGATGTAAACCTGACCTGCAGAAAACATCTTGAACATTGATTTTGAGTGACTACTAACCAGGATTTAAGGGGGCAAAAAAGACAGTAGAAAACAAAGTCTTTTTACTTTTCTTGACCTGTTTTTAAATGTCATGTTCATTTCTAATATTTGTATTAATGTCAGATGAGCTCCAATAACAACATCCATTTACATGAGGAGTAAAATTTAATGGTATTGGTAATCACAAGAGTAGGTGGTGTTATTTATTTCTGTACATGAAGGCAAACTTTGAGTGAGCTCGTTTTGTAGGACTGTAGCCTTATAAAGAGTACAAATTGTGATGCCACTATCTCTGGATATTGCTGAAACTTTGCTTGCTTTGCCAGCTTCTTCCCAGGAAGGAAATCGCTGTATTATGGATAAAGAAATAAAGCTGTATTTGGTAATGCTGGGTCTTTGATATGAAAAGTGTATTCTTCTTTGCTAGCACTTGCATGAGGGCTTAGGCTTTCAGGTATTCTGCATTGTAACACACTTTTTTACTCGGTCCTTGTGATAGTTTGGTAGAGCTTCTTCACTTGGTGACCCGCAGATCAAATTTAGCTGTTTGACAATACTTGGAACTTTTAACATTAAAGCAGCATTGTGGCAAACAGATTTGTATTGCAGTTATTCATGGTTAGGAACTGTAACGATTTCTTTGTATAGTGCTGCTGTATTTATTTCCATTATTGTACTAATTAAAATTATTCTCTCTTTAAAGATTTTTGTCCTTGAATGTGAATATCAGAGTAACAGTTTAAATACTTCTGAATGTTCCTATTATAATTTTTTTCTGTGAAGCAACTCATACAAGGGATCACTTTTAATTGCTTCATCTTATTTAACTTTGGTATGAAAGAGTGTCAATTTTGTATGTCATTTGTAAATCATAAGAAATAAAATATTTAACATTGGAGTGGCTTCTTGCAGACTTTTATGATTGGTATTAAGGTACAAAGAAGGTTGAATAGCTTGGCACATAGAAAAACAATGCAGGTTTTCCATTGTTCAAGTGCTAGATGTAAGGGAATAATGGTTTTGCCACTGGCTTTAGTTTGCCTGTGACCAGCTCTTGCAAAGGTACGAAGGAAGTAGTATCAATTGACTGTGACAATGGGAGTACAAATAGCAATTGCAGACCATCTGCAAAGTCTTCTAATTTCCAGCCTCTCAGAGCTGATTGGCTGCATTTTTTGTGACATTTTCAGCAAATGTTATACTGAGTGCCAGACTCAGGGCAGAGCTGCTTTCAGAAGAATGGTTAATTCATTGACAGTTTTGAACTCTAACCACAGCTATCTTTATGGAGAGCACTGCCTGCAGTCTCCTACACTGTGCAGTGGCTTTTAAGCAGAAACAAGCCATTTACCTGTGTTTTTCATATGCTTTATTTCATGTATTTTCTTTTAGCCCCAGTGGCATTTTCCTGCATTGATACTCCTTACTCTCCTTTTTAATTGTCCTTACTCTCTCTATTTTGCTTTCTTCTCTGGAATGTAACTTCTTTCATTTTCACTTAATTTGAAGTTTCTTTGCTTTGTCTTAATTATCTTAGTACGGTATACATTTACCCCAAGGTCTTGTACCTCTGCCTTTTACAGTGTCTGTCTCTTCCCTAGCACATCCACATGCCACTTGCAGCCTTATCAGTGAGCTAAATGAGAACTGGATAGCTGGATTGTGTCAGCAAGTTTCTCGTACTAAACCATTAGGGAAGTGCAGAGCAAGGACAAAAGAGAAGGAGCAGAAACTGGCAGTTGTTAAGGAAAACTAATGCACTTGAAAATCAATAGAAATATTTTCTTCATAAACTTATGGTTTGATAGATTGCAACCTTGGTTATTTACTATGGAAAGAAAACAACAGGTATCTAGAAAAACAAGTATTTAAGAGAGCAACCATGAAAAAGGGAGATGAAACAATCAAGCCAGGTTTTGTCCCAGGACAAAAAAATAAGTCTGTATTTGGTTAATTTAAAAACAGTCTGTCATCTTTTGGACCAGTATTTCCCAAATGGTTCTTTTTTTCAAGCGGATAGATGTTGCTTCCAGACACTGGTTAGTGGCTGGTGCCTGCCTTCAGGGAGAACAGAGCTGCTGGTCTGAATCTGTGGCAGACAACCAGAGCCTCTCATGCCACGTGACAGTGAGCTAGGACTTACCTGCATCTGACAAATGTTTCACATATAGGAAAAGGATAACTGGAAGCCATACATACGAAGTAGTAAAGATGAAGGTGAGATAAAAGTTTATTTGATTAATACTTGCTTTTAGTCTTACCACTTTGCCCAAGTTGCCTAGAGAAGTTGTGGACACCCCAACCATGAAAGTGTCCAAGACCAGGAACTGAGTCTAGTAGACGGTGTCCCTGCCCAGGGCAGGGGGGGTTGGATCTAGATGGACTCTAAGGTCTCTTCCAAAGCAAACTATGGTCTGATTCTATGGTTTTTGTCCTAGCTGGATACAGAGCAAATGCTTGTCTAGATGCAGTCTAACTGAAAAACTGCAATGGCCACACCTCACCTTCCCTCCTTTGCCTAATCAGCCTGTTCTTCCATGTGTTCACAACCCTACAGCATTTAGTTTAAAAAGTGTATTGAGCATGTTCTGATCTCACTGGTAATACTGCAATATGTTCATAATGGTTCAGTGTGTAGTTATTTTAATAACTATTGAGTATTCAATGCTAGAATAATTTTTTAAGTAAAATAAACAGTCATGGCTTCACTATTCAATGAGGAGATGCTTCAAAGTTAAGGGTAATACAAACAAATTGTACAAGTAGCTAAGACTGGTGGAAGCTTATCTCTTAATATCTCTGGCTACAGTACCCTTAAACTGAATCCACTTGGTTTTGCAGTTGTAGAATTATCAATAACCTCAATAACATCACCTACCTAAAGCTCTGTTGAAAAAACTTTCAAGAGACAGCCACTAGCAGTGTCCTGATTAGCACATCACCTTGGAGGACATGCTTGTAAGGTGTTCAGTGTACTGAAAACAACAGGGAAAAATTCATTAATATATTAATTTATTTCATTTCAGTTTTAGTTCAATTGAACATCAGAGCAGACAACTTTTTCCTTTGTGACAATACAGGGAATTTTTGAAACATTGTATTTCCATATTTTATAAAGTATGTCTGAAAAACCAGATTATGGTTTCAAACATTTTACTGTATAATTTGTCAGGGAAGAGGCTGCAGTTAGGAACTCAGCCTGGTGCTTCAGTATAGTTTATTATTTCAGACATACTTTTCACTTAATATTACATTAAAAAATAGAGCTGTAGAAGAAAACATGATTTTAATTCATGTTATGTCATCACAGTGTTGGGTAGCTAGAGACATTACTTATCATAATAAATATTTATGACAATCTATTAAGAATTCACAATATTAGATTTTAGACTAGGTATAGACCACTTCTGTTTTGTCTTTAGACAAAATCTATTACCTGCAATTTGAAGTATAATATATACACAGGTTCCAATACAAATGGTGGAGGAATTCTCATAGAAAATGTAACTGTGATGTTGTGGACAGTTTTTAAATTAATGCATCCTTATCTCTGCCAGATACGCTACTGAAATTTTATTCTGTTTCCCTAGGAAATATTTTGTTGTCCATTACATCACAAGTTTGTATCTTTAAAAAAAGTTGATTGAGAACAATTGAACTACTGTATTATGATGTCAAGTTTTAGACATACTTCTTGATTTCATCATAAAGTACTAATACAAAAGCTCCGCCCATGCCTCTCAACACATTCGACCAGGCGCCTTTGAAGAACGCTTTGGATCCTTCATCTTTAGCTATCTTCCTCCAGCAATCAATTGTGCCCTTATACATAATATCAGCTGTGGAAACAAACATAATGGTTAGAAGCTATACAGCAAGTATGTTTCAAGTGTTGTATCTTTAAAACAACAAGGAATAAGCAAAGCACAGCTGAGGATTTGAAATCTAGTAATTAAGGAAAATTAATTCTCTATAGAAAATTCTCAGTCCTTTAGATCAACATGATAGAAATAGCCAGCAATGTGTTCCCTGTAGGTTATTTAAGAACTCAAATCAGAAGGTTATTAATTTTCCATAAGACAAAAAAAGTACCCAGTATCTCCTGTCTTATCTTGATGAAGAGAAACTTTGGGCAGCCAGAACACCACAGGACCTGCGCTTATTCTTACCTCCCTTTCGGCCAGACTGCATCATCATCCTACGTCGCACAGTATCAAAAGGATAAGAAACCAGCCCTGCCACTGCAGTGACACTCTGGGCAATCATCCAGCTCACTACGATGTGCACATTCTTTGGATCAGGCAACATACCTGTCATCAAGAACAAATGAATGGAATCAGTACAGAGGGAAAGAAAGGGCTGTGGAAGAAATAATCACCTACCAACCCTGGAGTCAATCCAAACCCAAGGTGTCTCACAGCAACAAGTAGGGGAAGGCAGGAATGCATGTCAGAAACACCTGTGCACATTTCTAGCACTGCACTCAACTGGTGCTGAGCAAATCCCTGCTTGTCCTTATACTGCCAAGTGCCCTGGAGTGCCATTACTGAATCGATCTTCCATTGCAGTCACTCCTCCATGCACTTCTTACCCTTGGCCGTATCGTATACCCCAAAATAGGCTGCTCTGTAGATGATGATGCCCTGGACAGACACACTAAATCCTTGGTACAGGCCCTTCAAGCCATCAGACTTAAAGATCTTGACAATGCAGTCGCCCAGGCCAGAGAACTCCCTCTCAGTGGCTCCTTTGCCCACATCAGCTGCCAGCCGGGTCCTGGCAAAATCCAGCGGGTAGACGAAGCATAGAGAGGTGGCTCCCGCGGCACCCCCGGACGCAAGGTTCCCTGCGAAGTAGCGCCAGAACTGCTTGTGCCTGTCCACTCCGCCCAGGAAGATCTGCTTGTACTTGTCCTTGAAGGCGAAGTTAAGGGCCTGGGTGGGGAAGTACCGGATGACATTGGCCAAGTTGCCTCTCCAGAAGGAGGCGATGCCCTGCTCCTTGGGGATGCGGACTATGCAGTCCACGATGCCCTTGTACTGCTTATCGGCCGTGATCTGTTTGCTGGCATGCTGGACCTGCAGGGAGGAGAAGGAGGAGGACGGCACGGTGAGAGAGGGGCACCGCAGGGGTGACCCCACACGCTGAAGGGCACGGACGGGGCCGGCCCTGCTCCTGGCACTTCGAGGCAGTGCTGAACGTCCCCGGGCAGCTCCCGCGTAACCGGAGCCAACCAAGCTCCTTCCCATATTTAGTCACGCCGGGCAGCGCCCGCCGCGCCAGCACCACCTGTGGCGCGGCACCGCCACCCACCCCCCGTCGCCCCCTCACCTGCAGCAGCAACTTCACTCTCTCGATGGGGGCGACAGCCGTCTTGGAGACGGCGGCGGCGATCCCGCCAGCCAGAAAGTCCTTGACGAAGCTGAGCGCTTGGTCACCCATGCCGCGAGCCGGTCCGACAGCCCCGCCCGGAGAGAGGCAACGAGCGAACACTTCCCCACCCCGCCGGACAAATGTCGCCGCTCCCCGCGCCGCCCCGCTTATATAGCCCGCGGCCTCTCGCGATAGGAGGAGGCGCCCCCCCGGGCCGCGGGCATTGGCTGCAGCCCGCCGGGCCCGCCCCGCCATGTTCCTCCGAGCGGCGGCAGCGAGGGAAGCGGGCCCGGGACGTTTAAAGGGCAAATTAAAGTTATCTGGTGGCTGCTGGGAACCGCCGTGTCAGAGCATGTGCCCGTTGTATTTATAGCTCCTGGGAGGCACCGCAGGGAATATGGGGAGCTGGCAGGAGAGCTTCAGGCCGTGTTAAGCGTTCCGTGCAGGCGAGAGGCAGCGGCTGAGGGCTAAAATCCTGCTCGGAGAGTCTGAGAGTGCGACCAGCTAGCTGAGAGGGCTTTTAGCCTTGCCCTTATGTGCGTGAACTCACGCAGAGAGGGGCGACACGGATGTCGTGCCCAACAGCAGAGCTCCCCAGGGATGCACTGCCAGCCTGGAAGGTGGTGCTGTATTCATAGGCATCAGTGACCAGCACTGGACCTCTCTTGAGTCAAGGCCAGAGAGCTGCCTCATGCTGTGCGCACCGTGTGGAACTTGCAGGCATCTAGGTCTTTAAATACCCCTACATGCTCTGGGACTGGGCTTTCCCGAGGAGGAGACAACATGCCTTTCTGCATTGTACCCTCATTTCACCCCTGCAAGGTCAGACCCTTGTAAGACCCACTGGCAATCCCCTCTTCAGAGAGAGAGAGGGAGGGAAGGGAGGAGGAGACTGTGGGAAGCACAGGCCCAGGCACCCTGAAGTTGCTTGACTCACACTAAGTGCAAGGAAGAGTAAAGGCTGTAGTGAAGCTCTGCCTTCATGCAGCGTCTGGTTCTTAGAAGAATGTTTGAGTCTCAAACAAAGATTAAATGGCTTCCCCATTAATTTCTCATCCCCGTCTGTTTCTCATCTGTATGGGAGCCTGGCAGATTCCCATAAGAAAGCAGAAGCTTATGATTCGATGTTGGGTGACTTAGTTAAAAATAGCTATGTAAAAGGTAATGCAGCAACGTATAGATACATACTGAGGAGTTTGCCCTAAAGAGCTATCAAGACAGAAAAATATTATACCAAGGAACTCATAAGGGTCTCTCTTAATTTGATCATATGGTATCAGTAATGAAAATAGAATTCATCTTAATGTAGATGCTAAATCTTGGCTGTCCCACGAAGATACATTCTTGACAGGGCAGTGCATCTCTTCTCACCAATGTGTTTGTTAGCATGGGTCAATGGGATTGTACATTTGATCCCTTGTCTCCCTTTCCCTCTGCTGCTCTTAGGTCTGTTGAGGTCTCTTCTCATGAGCCTCAAGTGTGAGAAGTGGATGTCAGCTGTGATTTCCAGAAGAACCCTTTGTACTTTGGCCTCCTGAGAAGATGGAGCCTTTCCCTAGCTTCTAAGAAAGGGGAAGAGAGCCCCCCCACAAGAAGATATTTTCCCAAGCAAGGACCAAAAGCAGGTGCATAGCAAATCCCTAGAATTAACTGAGTTGAAGGGAGTTTTGTTTAGCGTATGTGGCTCCCTTTGACCTTTACTTTTTTTTCCCCATACTTTGATTATCAGGTCTGGTGTCTCCTTTTTTCACAGGAAAGCAAACATCCCTATAACATCTCCAGGCTTCTGCTGCTGGTTTCACACCCAGGGATAGTGATGCTCACAGCTGCTGCCTGACTACCCAGACTAATAAGGTCTCCTCCAGGTATGCACTCAGGTGCTAACCCTGCTGACTGGTGTATGGTGAGTGGGAGATGGGAGAGTGGCGGTGAGATGCCGCTGGGGAGGAAAGGTGGAGGGGGCCTGAAGTAAGACTGGAATGGGAATCTAGCCTGAAAGGATTGTTTTCCAGCCCCTTCCCCACCATCTTTGATTTAAATTGGTGGGGGATTTTAATTATTTTTTTAGGTCATTTAAATGGGAGGTTTAAAATGACATTGTAATAAAGTCTTCATTACAAGAATTCCAGTAAATTTTTGAAGTTATTGTTGGGTGTCACCATCACATCCACAGAAATTTTTTGATCTGATATTTCTGTAGCAGTAGTGTTGTTTACCAATAACTTCTAGTATTTAAAGAAAGGACTGCCTAACAAGTGAATTTCCACTTTTTCTGCTTCTGCTCTCCCTTCTCTGAGGCCAGATATCTATTTCCAGGAGAGGCTTTGCTTCCAAATAGTTTTAACAAAAGCAGGGCTAGTCTAGGACATGTGTTGGCTGCTTTGAGAGTTATTCTTCATTTATTTGATTTTTACTCCAAATGCCTGATTTGGATCTTTCCATTGTATGATGATAAGGGGCAGTTTGCTACTCAGTGTAGAAGTTCAGATATATCTTGTAAGGAATTTACTTTTAACTCCACCAGTACCTTGAGCATAAATATTGCCAGCACTAGCTGGAAATGTCATTTAAAAAAGCTTAAGAACCTTTAGCTTTTAATATAGCTGGTTTGTATTTGTTATTCACTATTCTGATACTTTCCTAGAGAAATGGTTAAAACAGTCTGAAAATGCTATCTTTCTGAATTTTGAAAGCAGTCTTTCAAGCTTCATCTATCTTAGATCTTTACAGCTTTGGATAGATTATTTTTCTTTCTAGGATAAGTTTGTGGGTGCTCTGCACTGCTGACATAAAGACACTGCATTTTGTTCTTAAAAATTCTGTGCTAAAAGTAACCTAGATCTACATTTTTGAGAGAGATCCGTGACTGACTGCACTGTGCTTTGGTTTGTGAATAGCCAGCTTGAAACACTACAGGAGATAAGTTTTCCAAAGTAGCCTTGTTTACTTACATATCCAAGACACCAGAAACCCTAACACTGAGGCTAGGCCAGACACAAAATAAAAAAGCTTTTCATCAAAAGTCAGCAGTCCGAGCCTGATGGCAGACACAAGGGGGAGCACAAGGAATCACTCACAACATCCTGACTCCCAGCCTAGACAGTGGTGAGTAGACAGCGTGTTGGGAAGATGCCAAGAAGAAGTATGTTGGTTTTTTTCAGGAATGATTTGTCGGGTTGTAGTAAGTTCTCATGTTTAAGACTGATGTATATTTGAAGTCAGGAAGAGGAGAGTAAGAGAGCCAGAAGAGAACTAATTGAGGATAAGAGCTGAAGGAGAATAATGAGGTTGATGATGACTAAGATGATCAAGAAGGACAAAGTGTAGTTTTGGGCAGGTATTAGTGATGGTTATTTTAGCTGAGTGTTAGTGTTGCCTGTCTTAGGAGGCTACATTGAGCTGGAGAGAGGGAAAATTGGACAGTAAGTGTAAGCAGCACATTGAGAAGAGAGGTGTTAGTGCTGGAAATAGCAGTAAGAGTCAACATAAGGTGTTTTTATTTTTTAGAGCATATGAGGATGAGGAATAGGAGGAGGGTCAACATTTTAGAAGAAAACTGAGAAAGTGGATAAAAATTAATATGAAATGGATCAGGAGTTCTACTGTAACAGGACAAGCATGGGACATAAAAGTAGGAGGGAAGAAATACTCAACCCATGACACAAGGAATAAACTTGTAGGAAGTGAGCATATTAATATTTCCTTTGGCTGGGATTTGTGTAGAAGATGCTCGGGGATAGAGCACTCAAACAGTGCAGGTCTTCATATAACTTAGAAAAGTAGGAAGAAAATTTATAAGGATGGCACAACTGTAATGGGAGACAATTAAATGGTTATGGATGAAGTAAACCTGGTCACAGATCAGCCAGGAATTTGAAGCTGAAGGCAGACTGAGTTATGTGTTTGGCAATGATACTTCATAATTCATGAGATAGGAGTGGAGAGTAAGAAACAGAACAAATCTACAATCAATTTGAACTAGAAAAGATAAAGAAGGAGGAAGTGGGCTGAGATTAGATGGATATTCTCAATCTGACGAGATGAAAATAATGGAAAAAGCAAGTGAGAAGATATGAGGAAGGACATGGCAAACAAGGGAAAAGATCAGAGAGGAAGGATGGGGTAACAGAGGTCGGGGGAAAAGTAATTCTTGCTGCAGACCATGTCAAAAGAATGGCTCTTTCAGGGAGAAGAACACTGAGTGAGAGGTGCAGGGGAAATGAGTGGGCCCAGGCAAGGAGACATACAGGTGACTGCTACAGAGTGCCACCAAGGACATCAGCATGAAGCTTGGAAGCTTCCTGAGGATCAATGTGAGGAAGGGAAGAAAGTCAGTTGAAATTACAGGAGGCTGATTAGGAGGAGCTGACTGGCTGGCAGTTCTTCAGAGGGGAAAGAGCTGAAATATTGCTTATGTTATGAGCAATGATCAAATGATAGGGATGGTGAGGGTAGTCTCAGTGTGAGAGTAAGGGGTGGGATGGGATGGACAGAATGCAGATCTCTTACAGAGAGTGAATCTGCAGAGAGTCAGGCAAGGGCATCCAGAATGTCTGGATGCTGGGATTTAATAGGCCTGTGGGAAGTATTTAAAGTGTATCTCCCAGTTGCAGTGTATCCTCTCTTCTGATGTGAAGAGGAGAAAGGGGAGTGAACCAGGCAGAAGGATAGAACAGGAACACAAGAAGGGCCAACTGAGCAATGGTAAAGTCTTGAGGGTGGGGATAGAGAAGTGTAGGTGTGGAAACTAGCACCAAGGAGCCATAGTAAGGGGTAGGGATCATTGCCTCAGGTAGCCTGTTTAAGAAACAAGAAGCAGCAGCTGAAGGCATGAAAAGGGAGACAGGAAGTCAGGGAAGGGGAAAACTAGAGGAGTATAGAAGTAAGTTACAGTAAGAGAGCACATGAGAAATGTGGAGAAATAGCCCACAAGCAAGGTTAACCAAGACAGACTCCCCCTAGTCTGCAGTGGCTGCTTTCCTCTGCTGCATGCGTGTGGCCAGGCATGTTATAATTTTGACATTCCCTGTTGACTGAACTAATAGTTAAAGTGTATGTGTTAACTGAATGTCTTCTAACACATTAAAAATTGCCTTGCTGAAGGCAACTAACTAATATTAACTGAGGTTAATATGTTGTTTCAGTTTTCAATTCAGCTCTGAGGTACTGGAGAAGGCAAAGATCACTGAGAAAGAGTGGGGTATGAGGAACCAGGGAGAAGGGAAGCAAATCAAGCACCAATATGATGAGGATTTGGTTCCTCATCAAAGATTTGTTTCTTTCGCACAAGCTTCAGATCCTTAGAGCAGCAGAACTAAACCAGAAATGATGTGGTAATGAAATCAGACAAACACTAGTTTCTGCTACTCTAGTTGTTTGAAGAATTGCAATTATAGTCTTTACTCTGAAATTAATTCCACTTCTCTGTTGGATTATACAGTAAATACTTGGTATGCTGTAGACAGAATAACACTATTGCTAAGATTCAGGACTCCAGTGGTTTTTCCTCACAAGTCTCAACATACATTGAGAACAAAAGTTATCATTTACGTCACAGGTGTGTGTTACAGTAGATAACTAATGAATTCTACAGGCTGTCATAAATATTTGCAGTACTCTAGAATATCTATAATTGTTTGATTATTAATGCAGTCATGACACAAACATAACAGTGCACTTTACAGATTTTGGTAAACTCATAAGGTAGACGTATTGTGGACAGTTTACCCATGTATGGAAGCAAATTAATGACTTGTTAGACTCCATAATAGTTAATTCACTATTTACTAGCTCTTCTTTGGTAAATAGATTTTGATATAAAGCAGAACTCAGAACGCATTATCCTCAGACTGCATTTTGTAAGAAAGGAAAGAAAAGTGAAGTGACTTTCTCAAGGTCATTTGGTCACTGTGTGGTAGAGCAAGGCATGAATAGAGCTTTCCAAGTTTTGCCAGATCTCCTTTACACATTTCATTTTATGTATATGCAATAACATTAAAAGTCGAGATTATGTTTGTTCCAATAATATCATTAAAGCTTACTCAGAATAAGCATAAAGGAAAATTTGAAAGCCTACTTTGCAGCTGAAAGAAATGTTGTACTTTTGCTGTAGATCTCTGCAGAAAATAATTTCTTTAGTAATTTCCAAACATGTTTCATTACATGGTGGAGTGTGTATCCCTTCTTGGATTCAGTGGTTTTCAGGTTTTGTGCTTCCAGGAAGGATCTCTGATTTTGCATATTCTTCTTTTTTTATTCATTTTTTATTCTAGTTTAAACTAATTTTGCATGGAAGAAATGAGATCTGGAGAGTGTTGTGTTCTGTGCAAAAACCATGACCTTCAGAGCAAGATTTGCCTCTCAAGAAGTCTGTACTTCCAGAGTCCTAATTGTTATGTTTGATAGATACTTGAAGCTTCATTTTCCTACTTACTACTGTGAAATATTATGTTTTCTATCATTTTTTGGTCTTATTTCCTGAGATAGAAGTTGTGCTAAGAGATAATTAGCATTGTGCTTTGCTTTGCCAAAGTTCGTTGGCAGAGATATGCTGCTCATGGTGTTCACCAGATCTCTTGGAAGGTGTGACAGCTGCGAACGGTATCAGCAATGCCTGGACAGGTGTGTGATCAGAGCAAAGCCCAGCTATGGCTGAAGCCCTCTGTATTTTCCATAAGACACAATTTTCTCTTGCTGCTAGTGAGTAGCACATCTTAGCAGTAATATTTCAAATATGTTTTATGTCCTGATCAGGAAATAAAGCTCTTCACCAAGTTTTTCTGCTTATCGAGTGGGGTTTTCTAAATGTTTGTTTGTTTCATAAACTGGAGAAATACTAGGTTGTGTGAATGCAGAATTCAGATACACCTGCTTAAGTTCCATGACCTAGAAAATAGGTCTGATTTGTTTTCAGAGCTCGGCAAAACAAAGCTATTAAAAATGAAGGTATTAATATAGACTTTTCTGACCTGAAGTTTACAACATGCTCTTCTTCAGAAAATCTTCTGGGTTGGAAGACTGTCTGGTATGACACCCAGCCCTCTTTGTGTAGTGCAACATTCTTTACATCATTCATGTAATACCCTGTGTGTTCAGCTTTCCATAGCTCTGATGATTCTTGCATAGTTTTCAATTGCCTGCCTCTTCTTAGAGTTGTAAAATTGTAAAATTGTTCTTTCTTCTTAGGTCCACATAAACCAGTAATTACCATTTTAAATCATTGATACAGCTTTGGTACAAGTCAGAGTATATGAGGAAATCTCATGTAGTGTTTTTAGTAGCGTTTTATTTTCTATTTTTCTCAAGCTTACTCTTCTAAATATTGTGTTAGTATAAATCTTAGTGGGACAGTGCAAGTCTTTGCTCTGTTCAATTCAAGTTGGTCTTTGCTCTTTTCAATATGTCTTTCTATCATCTTTCATGTTGCAGTAATTTTGGCATATCAAAATTATTTAAGTTGATATTTTTATGTTATGTTTGTTTTGTTAATCTTTTGGTTTCTATTTTCTAGCTTGTTTCTATGTGTGATTTGACTGTTCTAGGTATTTTTAAAATCCATTGTTTCAGGCAAAGATTTGACTTGTTAAATTGTTTAAGTCATTTATTTGTTTTCCATCTGCTATTTCTGACAATACATCTGGTTATAGTATAATAATTTTTAATAAAAGTGTCAATATTGTTAGCACTTGCTCAAGTTGTTACCTCTTCATTTTCAGATATTTTGTAGAGTTTTTCATGCTGTGATTTTACTCAACTAGCTTTTTTTCTGTGAAATAGTTCATAATAGTTTATCATTTTCTTGCTGACAGTAATTTTATTTTTATATGTTGTAGGAAAAAGTGAAATGATTTCTGACAGTAGTATATATTTAACAGAATCACAGCTTTGTGCACAGTCAGATAACTACACTCCAACTGCAAAACAAGATAATCATATTTTTATAATACAGGAACAATTTCATGCATTAAATGCAATTGTTACACATACTTTCAATAGCTAATAGCACAACAGTTTTAATAGAATTTCAAGCTTATTTTCAAGTAAGTGAGAAATGAATAAATTATATTACTTAGTGATGAATCGTCAATTTTTTGTCACCCCACATGCTGGTTGAATAGACCACAATTACATTGTTGTTATAATTCAAGTTGTATTGATTATAATGCTAGAAATGGTTTTTTAATAAATTGAAATATTAATCTTTCTATATTTGCAAGAAAATGGCATATTAAGGTCAGTTCCATGCCACACATTGCTAAAAGACATGAAGGAAAAAAGGGTCTACTGAAAAGCCAAAATCTCAGTAAGTGAAATGCTAATATTGAAGACAACAACTTCCCTGCTAAAGAGTGAGAGAACTGGATGAGAAGGTCTTTACATGCCAGAGCTTATGGTTTTTACAGCATCAAACCTCATGTCCCTTCATGGGGTATTTCAGTGCTTCAGAACTCACTGTGGAAAAATCCAGTTTGAGTCCCAGGTCCAAAAATTACTTTGAATTTGAATTTCCCAGCTGAGTTGATACACAGGATATGAAAGGGAAGAAATGATGGGGACAGAAGTAGAAGTCAGGAAACAATTTCATTATGTGGTGTATATTACCTAAGCTTGATGAAAAAAACCAATTTGTATTTCATTCATTCCTGGAGAATGACTGCCAGTTTCTGATTCACTGGGAATTCGGTTTAATACTTTCTTACCAATCTTAAGAAATAAATGAAGATACGGTATCAACATAGATTCTTAAATGTTGCTGAATTATTTGAAACTGACAGGTGAGTATGTACAGTTATAGGTAGGTGTGAATGAATATATGCT
This sequence comes from Anthoscopus minutus, assembly GCA_013399455.1. Lineage (NCBI taxonomy): Eukaryota > Metazoa > Chordata > Aves > Passeriformes > Paridae > Anthoscopus > Anthoscopus minutus. Next base: position 402 of record VWYI01006652.1, on the reverse strand, counting down.
GTGAAAGTGGCCTGCAGGTCAGCACTGTTAAAAGGAATTGTCCTATTGCTCCATTTAATTTCTTTTCCTTTGTAGTAATATACAGTAATGGCAGAAGTAAAAATTGAACTATTTTCTATTTTCCAGAGAGCTATAAAGGGATAGAAGACAGGGGATGTTCTGAGTATATATAATGAGGAAAACTGAGATGTTAGGAACAATGGTGCAGACGTGAAACAGTCTTGAAATAGTCAGTCTTGAAATTATCTGGACCTTGCACGTTACTTGCAGGATCATGGTGATGGGGAGTGGGTTGTCTGTCCAAGTGCCGCTTGTTTGTGATTTGCCTTTCAGATGTAATAATGTTGTAGGTTGGCACCCTTTTTTTCTACATAGAACTAGACCAGCAACTCAGGTCAGAAA
>VWYI01006651.1:0-15286 GCA_013399455.1 Anthoscopus minutus | reverse complement strand
AATGCAATTCATCTATTCTTACTTTTATTTAAAACATATTGTTGACAGAGCTTTTATTTAAAATGTGAGAATAACTGAGTGGAAAAAAAAATTAACAACGGGAAGGCAATGATCTGGAAGTGACAGCTTTCCTCAGATTTCGTGGTTAAAGCATCATGTTCCAACAGGCAGATAAAGAACACAGTAATTTGTAGCCACATCTCAGATACTCTGTCCTGCTTCCTCTTCTCTGCCCACCAGATTCATACACTACATTACTTTGGTATTAGACCAAGACTCCTTAAAAACTCTTTCAGCTTGGATTCTATTGGCAATTAAACCAGTACATTGTTCAGAATTATGCAAGACAAAGTAGACGTAAATGAAAACAAAACAAAAGAAAACCAATAAATTAGTTGTATAATTCAAAATACAACTGTACAATGGCTGCTAATATGATCCACACCTCTTCTATAAGAGAGAGCTTCTAATATGTCACTGCCTGTTTCACATATGCAAGAAGCCAAAAAAGCTGTGAGGGACGTGGTGTGATTACTCAATAATTTCATTAACTTTAGAAAGTACGCAGAGATAAATTATACAGTGCAGAATCATGTACCTCGAACAAACTTCTATTTTTCTCACAATGCTAATAAAAGCTTTAAGACATATTGAAAAAAATAATAAAGATAATTATCTTGGGATAAGTAGCAATTTTATGTCTAGGGCTGGTGTGTCACCCAGCTGAATATGCAGCATAGATAACAAACAGGGTCAAGAGCAGAGGGCTGCATCTGCCCCTATCAAATCTTTACAGGAAGAAAAATGTGTTTGTTATTAATAATGTCTTCATTGAAAAACAATGAGTCGGGAACTCTTGCAGAGTTTGCAGCCATTCAGACACAGTGTGGCATCATCCTGTCCCACACTGGTGTCCTTGCTATAGTCCAGCTTTGAAATTTGTCTGCAAAGCTCTGTTCCCAGGTTCCCGCAGTATCTAAGTGAGGCTACCATCACTCTGCTCATCCATACTGTCACCCACCACCAAGGCACCTACTCAGGCTGGGGTTGGGATCTCTTTTGTGGATGGGGCAGGTTTCAGTCCTCTTTTCCAAGCTCAACAGTGAGGCGCCCCACAGTTAGCAAGGAGGCCCCAGGAGGGACAGAATGCTTTCATAAGTCTTCCATGGCAAAGGCCCATTAGGCTTTTTCCTAAATAGTAGTTACACATCATAATGATCCAAGCTGCCCCAAAATGAAATGTATATTCAAACAGTTAATTTGATTTTATTTTCTTAAGGGAATATAAAAACATGTGGGATCCAATGAGACAGTAGGCCCAAAGACAGGAGCATCAGAGTATTAAGAAATGGCATTGTAACGGTATCAAGAATGATCATGGCACTAAATCATCAAACTCAAAATATTGTGAACATTTTTTACCTTGCAAGCAATAATTTGGGTGTGTGTGTATGAATCAGGGAGTGTTCAGTGTTGATGCTGGGGGGAGAGAAGCACTGGGGCAGCAGAGCAATGTCCCTTCTGCCTAAGGCAGCCTCAGCTGTTCTCTTCACACCTCAGCCACAGTGTGCAGCAATGAGGTGGGAGAAGGGCAGTGCCAGCAGGGAACAGAGAGCCTGCTNCAGGGAACAGAGAGCCTGCTGTCCTTGGCAAAAGGGCTGATACTTTGGAACTTGTGGGCTCCACTGGAAATTTACTGTCACACTCACAAAAAACTAAGGAAAGATATAATTGCTAATATGATGCTCACCAAAATGCTCCTTGATAGAATGTGGCTGAGACATATTAATCAAATACAAGGGGAAATATTCCCATTCTGAATTAAGATGGCCCTAAGAGCTGGACCAGACCCCAGATTTCTGTATTAGGAGATGTAGTATAAAATATTTTAAAGATGGATGTGCATGTCCAGGATAAATAAAAGAATCTGAATAATTTGAGAATTATATTTTTATCATTACTGTTATGTTTGTAATAATAATATTTAATTATTTTTAACTTCCAGTTTTAAGGCATCAGACACGAAATTCAGTGACCAAGGAGGCCCATAACATATTTTTAAGTACTACAGAAAACATATATGAGACTGAAAATAGTGCTGTTGTTCTCTTTCACAAATATCTTATTATCCAACAAGTTAGGATGGAGCTTAAATAATGGAGCACATGAATGTGTAGACAGGATTAGAGGTGGCTCTGAGAAATGTTCCAAAGAGTAGGAGGAAAAAGTGATAAAAACTCAATACAGAAGTATGGAATGGAATGAAATGAAAAAAGAGGCAAAGCTAAAAGGTGAAAATCTAATTTGGGGAAAATATGCAAAGGGTAAACAGAATAGATTAAATGAGCTAAGAGAAAAAGACAATGTATATCAGAGTTTGGAAGATGCTTTGGCTGCTGGAATGAGATGCAATAAAATTCAGCGATGGGGTAGAATAACTTCAAGTGGAAAAGATAATAATGAAAGCTAAATATTTGGAGTTTTGGGAATGGAAGATTTCTCATCAGATCTCTATAAAATGATTACCAAGGAAGTGGAATAGGCAGAAATTTACTGTATTATAGTATGAAAACCGTAAAGCTCAGGTAAAAAAATAAAACACACCAAAAACCCACCAGGTAATATGTGAGATCTCAGAAGGATAAGTGCAGTCATCAGTGGAAATCAACAAAAAGATAATTGAAAAATTCAGAAAAAACATGACGAGAAGCCCAGTTTTAAAAACAGAGCTGTGTAGCATATTTAATATTTAATATTTATTTGGTCTTGATTTTAAAGTAACTTGGTTTTAAAGCCTATCAGAACAATTTCCAACTGCTGGAAAACAAGCATCATTTGCATGACAAAACTGATTAACTGTTTTTAATATTTCTCACAATTTTTTTTGTATTAACTAAGCAATAGCCTTTTTGCATTAAAATATATCATAAATACCTACTCGGTATTACATCTCCTTTGTCTTTCTATTTGTTCCACACAGAAACTGACCCATTTTTTTCACAGAAAACAATACCATGTCAATAAAGGTTTTATGTACACACACCTTCCCTCCTGCATTTAATCTGCAACAGTGAGAATTTTTGTGCTATATTCTGTAAAAACATGGACTATTGTACAAAATTGATATTTTAGCCTTTTCAGCATTCTCTTTAGGATAGACAAGTCCAGGGCCTCTGCAGATACATTATTAAATGATTGATTCTGCAAGGTATTCCTAGGTAGTTCTCAACATTTTAATGTTACAAAAAATAAATTGATTTTGGAAATTTCTATCATTTTTCTCTCTTTTCTCTCTAAGGGGAACATGTTGCACTTTTTTATCTCAAAGGAAAAAAAAAGCAATCACATTTCAACCATTAATGTTCTCACTGAAATTGCAAAGCATCATACTAAATGTACCAGCATCCCTCCGACAGACATATAAGAGCACCTATTCACCAGTGTAATGGAAAAAGTTAGTGATTACATATACTGAAGTGATTGAGCCAACAACTACTCTAATGAAAGGAAAAAAACTTGATTAATAACAAGTGCCACTAAAAGAACAGATTGTTTTTTAAGGAATGAATCACACAGAAAGTAGTAATACAGTGTGTCCTTGTCCATTGGCTGGGAATTGGTAAAGAATACAATGACAAATGCCTGAAGATCAGTAACAGTTTTGGTAGAAGGATTTAAAAATTAATTTCTTCCTCCTCTCCTCCCAGTGTGCAGATGTATGAGAGTAAGTACTTCAGTACGATGTTTCTGAAATCTTTTTCATGTTAACTGTGCTGCTGTTTTAATGGTTTGTACTTTGTGTTAAAGTGAGGAGGATGCAGGTGGTTCTACTACAAAGCACTGCTTTTGAATTTTAAGGCAGTACATCATTTCTATAAATCGAATACTGTGCCTTTGCACACTCCTAAACCCTGAAATGTACACACACACTCCTATTTGAATAACATTAATTCAGTAACACACAAGGTAGGAAAACCTTTTCAACATTAGACAAGAGGAAGCTCCAAGGGATACAACACACATTTTAGGGTAATGACTAACATTTACAAGGAAGCAATGCTCAAAACCAAAGAAAACAAATCAGAGTCTAAATGAATCAATTATTATGATTCCATAAACCTTTTCTACATTTACTGAGATATTTTGTTTTTCTAAAAGTAAAAATGTATTGATTTAAAGAACAACCATAAAACACTGCCATACCTCAGCTGTACTGGTTATCTCATAATACGATTGAAAGATTTGTACCAGGTAATGCCTGAGAACTGCACAAACAAGAAAATCTCATGCAACTGGTAAAATTCTATACAGCCATCAATAGAAGACTGTTAGGGAATCTTCTTGTAAATCAGCTGATTGTTATTTATAATAAATACTGACAAAGCGAACTTGAGAAAGATTTTCAGTAAAAAAAAGGAAACAATTTTAAAAGAAAACCCTGAACTCTGAATATTTTTTTTCTTTGCTTTCTAAATAAGAAAAAAATATTTGAGGCAATATCTGAATCAGAAGTGATAGTTTTGAAAAAAAATAGTTTAATGAAGTACATAGATCAGCTTCACAGAAAACATTTTTGCCACCAGATCTCACTCTAAAATACTTTTTCTATTTTACCATAAAATTGTTGATCATTACTGATGTTTACACTCTAGCTAGATTTAACAACTACCCACATGAGACTGACAGCACACAAACACAAGACACCAGTTTTCTGTGAAAGCAAGGGATAAATACACCTCCTCTCTCACATAACTTCAGAGAGAAACAGGAACTGCAGCCACTACTGGTTCCACCATTCCTAACAGTTTCAGACTGACAGTGCTGAACATCAAGCACAAACTTCATCTATACATTCTTGTGCCAGTTCTCCTGCACTTACCTACTATGGCAGCAGCATAAACCAAAGGAAACTGCTGGGATTTAGTTCTTGATCCATATGGGAATTTGTGCTTGAACACTATTTTGTGCAATCAATGCACTGCATCCTTCACTTAAAAATATAATCACAATGGGAGTTTCCCTATTACTTTCTCCTAAAATTTACAAAGCAGATGGGCTGTACACACATACACACACATATAATAGAAACTCTGATAGCCACCAGTAAGTCTGGCTTCACCAGCAGAGTGTAATGGAAAATCACCTGTGCTGTTCTAGTGTGCAGTTCTGAATACGGACTTAATCAATCCATTCCATTGCTTCCAATTTTATCCATTTTTCACTTGTTACAATGCTTACATGAAATCATCACAGCTGGAACAACATATTTGGTGCATATTTGTTTATAATCTCAGTGAAACACACAGATCTATCTTCTTAAGAATTATAATCTTAATCTCTTTAGCAATATCACTAACAAGATATTGGCGCTTTTTTTCCCCCTGAAAGCATCAAGATTTGTTGTTCTGGTGCAAATTGTTTCAGACACAATGTCAGAGTATTGCAGCTTGAGAGACTTGCTTGGTGAAAACAAGACAAAAATCTGAACACAGATAAAAAAATAAATAGGCTTTTCCTACTGATTGCCACTGCTATAAAACCACCATTTTCAAACCAGTATCTACACACTTCTTATGGAGACAACACTAATTTATGTAGTAAGAGTATACAAAACAGCTGAAATTAGTAATGGAATATTAAAGAATTTGAGAAACACTGCAAACTGTACTTTTCAAATGTGACAGGCTTTGCCTTTGCAGCATGATTGTACATTCTGGCTCTGAATCAGCAGAACACTTAAGTAAATGTCTCAATAGGATAATTATACCAGTAAGTATAAAAGTAATTCTATTGATTTTAGTGGCGTGACTCAAATCTAAGTGCCTACATATTTCAGTATTTTCCTGCATAGTGACCTTTAGCAATCATCTAAACAGAAATGTATGCTTCCTTCTGTGTCTGTAGCTATTCCTGACCTCAAACAGAAGCTTTGTGTTCCATAGATATCTCAATATTTTATTTTGAAAACAAGGTAATAGGCTTCCTTTCACTGTTTAAAATTGAGCTTCTTGCTACTGCCATAAAATAGATTAGTAGGTTCAATAGAATAGAAATAGGAATTGGGCATAATCCATGCTGATGACACTGTATTATTAATAAATTACCTACTATGAACTTTCTATCAATTACTAAAGCAAATAAATCTTATTTGAAAGTGTTACAGATACTAGATAATTTATAAATATGGGATCATTGAATTATAATTCAATCTTTCCCCAATCTCTGTCTGTACTTCCATTTCCAAATGACTTTGATCATTTCCATCCAGTACTATTTGGTATGATTTTCTATTCATGAACTTGAATGCCAACTACTGAGCCAAGCCTATCCAGAACTTGCTCTTTGCCATAAAGTGGTTCTTTGCAGCACACTCTCTAAGAACACATACTCATCCCTTCCACTTGGAGCAATTCCTGTCCCTTGCTCCTATGGCGAACATGTAATAGTATTTTTAAAAGTCTAAGAATGAAAAAAAAAGCAGCAGTGTGGAGTACCTCAAGTGCTCAAACAGTTCATACTGGCAAGAAACTAAAGAAACTAGTCTTCCAGAATTTCACTTTGCTCTCTAACAGCTGATGGCTCCCAGCAGTTTGGCCATCAGATTTCTGGAAGAGAATCTCAAAGTGCTCTGAGTGAGGAATGACTGCAAACATGCCCTGCTTTAGGCAAATTTAGGGGTGGCAGAGCACTGAGCAAAGGCATGGCTAAATGCTCAGCACACTTGTATCAGAGTGCTGCTGCCTGAACTCTGGTGAGATGCACTGAAACAGGTTTGAAATTTCCATTCCTATTTATACACAGGCAGAGATTCACTGGACAAGTGTTGTGCTGAAACTACAAATTTTACTCATCCCACTGATGAAAGGTAAGAGCTGGGTGACTCTAACCCGTCTTTACCTGTCCAGTTGAAAGAAAGTCTTCCTAACACTGGGGATGGGCGAGAACAATTTTTTCCAAGGGGATTTCTGAAGAAGTCGGGGGGAGTAATGCCCTGAAAAATCTAAATTTCCCCAAGTTCCTGTCCCTAAACTTCTTGACACTATAAGGAGCATACCATGCTGCTAAAACAGTTTGGATATATTCAGTACTACTACCTTATGTTTTTTGTGATGAAAATTATATGAAAAAGCTTCTTAAATGAGGGGATAGAAAATATGGAGACAAGGTGATTGCAGTGAAATGATCTAATTTTCCAGAAAATACAATCTTGCTGGCTGTGTATCAGATAGAAATCAAAATAAATCTGCAGTAATTAAATTAAGAATTTAGACATGTTGTCTGGTTTGGTTTTGTACGGTTTCTTCCCATACTTGACACCTTTTTAAAATTTTGGGTTTTTTTTAATCTGGAATTTATATGTACAACAAAGAATGGTGCCACCAAGACAATGTTACATTTCCACTGTTCTGACTTTCTTTCTCACCTACATGAGTCCTGGCTTTGCTGCACCTATTCTTTTTTAATCCAAGTATTGAGGTACTTGGGTTAAACAAAAATTAAATTGCTTTGACACAACTAAAGTTGTAGTTTTAAGATTTGGAAAACAGGCTACCAAGGATTAAGATGAGATCGGTCTACTTACACAGAGTTTTATCTAAGTCTCTAGAGACAAAACTTTAGCAAACGAAGCTACTTGAAAGCTATGGAACATTTAAAACCCAAGAAAATCTCAAAATAATTTTTCTGGGAATAGACAGAAGAAGAGTTGCAGTAGAGGTTGCTGCAAGCAAATAGATTGCTGCTTATAATACTATTTCTGATATTATTATCTGTTATCTATTAGAAAAATGATTACTACGATTATTACTATTTTTACTACACCATTATGTGTAGTCTTAAGTGAAGTTGAACTTGGACAGCAGTATTTTAAAAATCAAGTACTACTGAGGAGCAACAGTGAACGCTGTGCTCAGTCTCATGGCCACAGCTCAAGAGCACAGGGCATTCAGACATGGGCACAAACACTCTTGGAAGTTTGAGAAAAAGATCTGGAAACTACCATCTTATTGCAAGCCTTGGTAGAATTTCACTGGTACAAAAGTCACGTTTGAGCTCTTGTATCCAGCATGATTTGAATTCCTCTAGTGCCTTGATATTCACTGACAGCCTTAGGAGGGAGACTGCTGATTTTCTTCTAAACCAGGTACCAAAGTGTTCATCTCCAGCAGTATTTACACACTGGGAGCTGCTGTTTGGTGTCACAGGACTCCCTTCTGCTGGAAAGGATTAACAGCCAGAAGATGAAAAGAACAGGATATGATTACTTTTGTGAAAGTTTAAGTGAAATTTGTCAGGCAGAAGATATATATATTTAATCACTTATTGCCTTTTTGATGCTAGAAAAATGTATCACAGAAGGTACTCACAATCTTTCTAATGCTAGCAAAAGCACATACTATTATTATTTATAGAATAGAGCAATCAGCTTTATTTACTCCAAAAAAAGTTTTATCTATAAAATTATGGCCTACAGGCAGAAAACCAAAAATATAATAATCCTGTAAGTATCTCTGGTCTTTGGTCAGCATCGATCTTTTGAATTATTCATTTTATCTTTCCTGTTACAGATTCACTGGCTTACAGATGTTGGAAGAATCACAAAACATCTCTACCACATGTGCTTTTGGAAGACTAAATGCAGACAGATGATGAAGCCAATGTAATACATCAGTGATTTGTAAAACAATACTTTAAAGATCGCAAAATCATTTCAACTGCATAAAAATACATTTATCTTAAAGGACAGAACTCTGGAATATTGCAAGAAACCGTCTCCATGGTGCATTATTGAAAAATTGCATTGCTGGAATTTCACAGTAACTCCATTTTTTAATTTTATGTACATAATTAAAGGAGTAATGAAATTTCACTGCTAGATAATTCAAGTTTTCTCCAATGAGTGCTTTTATTCTGTCCTTAAAAACTACATTTTGATGTTGTAATTAGGAGAGTTCATGAGATCACAATTCAAATGGTAGTGTACATTTACATGTGATTTATAGTACTGGACGGTGTGAAAAATATCACCTTTACATCATGGATTTCCATTAATATCAAAATGAGGTTTTGTTACCCAAAGGATTAAGGAATAAAGTATACTATTGTCTGCTTATGTATCTCTGTAAGTTACACTGACTCTGTAGCGAAGTCTTGGAATTACGATGAAGTAAATTGCTAATGGATTGTGAAGAGAAAGTTGGAATGGGGAGTGTCTCCATTCCAGTGAGACAAGTTGAAGAGACACGAACATAATAATTTGGCAAGTGCATTCTGACACTGGATAATTCAGTAGTTACTATCCTACATTAAGCCATCATGGTTAGGTGTAGAAAATTAGAATCAAAAGGTTTGTGTTAACATACAGAATACACTGTAAAACTTAAACAAGATATTTATGGAATAATGGGATGTGGAGGAACAAGATAAAAAATAATAAAATGCCTGTCAAAGTCAGAGAAGACTGCTATTTGACATTTGAATTGCTGACTATTCCTCCTTATTGCTAATTTGCAGTTGGGTCTAAACTTTCAACACTGTAATACTGGTTGAACATTGAACATAGTCATTCTAAGAGAGCTTCTAAAAATCAACAAGGTGAATTTAGGAAATGTTAGCCTTCTTGTTTCCTTCTTATTCTTCAGATTCTTTCAAAATTTAAGTCAAGCTATTAAGAAGCTTATATATAGATAGACCAGCTGTGATAAGATAGACCAGAGCTCTGATGCAATAATCAAAGATTAGCTTCAAAAAGTGGAGTCCTGAGATTGGAAACTGTGACCCAGAAGTATTTTTTGAAACTAAACTCCATGGATGTCCAAGAGAGTCCGCAAAAAAGGGAGGCTAGCAAAGTTTCCACTGTCATAGGATAGCTGTTGCCTATTTTACCTTAGGTTAAATTTTCTAGAACTGAATGCTCACAGAGATTCAGGAGGCTACTGTAATGTGTTATTAATGTTTGTAAATTGCTCTCATAGCTTTTAAAAAAGTGAAAAGGACAGTGTTGTTGCCAAGTATTTTTCATTGATTGCCTGGAGATTCCCAGCAGTCACTCTCCAGTTTCACTATGGAAATATTAATAGGGAACCTCTGATATGAGGACCAGTAGAAACAAATGTTTAAGATCCTTAGAGCAAACCATTCACTGTATGGATGTGATCTCAAGCATTTTAAATGATGCTATATCTAGAACAGAAACTGCAAATCATGCTTTATCTTTTATGGCATATAAATCCAGATATGTCTTGAAAGTATGAATACCCCAAAGATCAATTACACAAATTGTCCAGGAAACCACATATCATCTTGAAGGCCTGTAACTCTATCAAGATTTTTCAGTGGTGAGGAGTCACATGTTGACAGATATTTCATGTGCTTAAGAACTTCCCTGATTGTACAAGCTAATAGGAATTTATAAAATCACAGCATAAGACATGGTTTATGAGGGTGATGTCTAATCACATAGGTGATGTCTAATCACATACCTAGTACACTTAAGAACACAGATAAATCACATTCTTTCATCCATAGCATAAGGTTTGTTAATGTTCAATAAACACAGTAAGCTGCCCCATGAGCAAAACAGGTATTTTTCTGTGTTTACAGCTGAAATTGCAAATATAATAAACCATAAACATGATCCCAGTCAGCCACATGCATGATAATGGGGTTTGGTTTGAAACACAGAAATTATAACCTGAAAGCAAATGTTCCTCTTGCTGCAGGACTGGTTTTCACATCAAATATCAGCATCTTCCAGGCGGACATGATACATGTACCATGAGGAAGCAGGAGATATTCAGAGCACACAAGGCGGAAGCCAGTCTGATTCCCTGAGCAGAACCCTGAAAATTCCCTGCATTCACAAATTTTCACTGTGGACTCTCCCATGTTGGAAAGGCACAGATTCTGACTAAAATGCCTCTCCCAAAATTGGCACATTAATTAGGTCTCTTTCTGTTGCAGAATCTTTCAGAGAAGCTCACAAAATGGCCTTCCCTTAGTCAAGGCATTTTCAATATCCTTTTATTTTTGACTGCAAAGCCATGTATTTTCACTAGAATGTTAGGAACTATTTTTTCCCAGAATTCCATCTTCATGTTAATATCAGTCATTGGGCTAAAAACTCCCTTACATTAGTGAATGTGTTAAAAATTACTGAGGAATACAGACACTCAGACATCTCAGGCAAAACACTGTAATTGTGTAAGTCTTGATTTTGTTTCAAACAACAAGAAAACCAACTGTTTTCAGTATCAGTAGGTGTCCCAATTAAACTACATACAGTTAGCACATAACTCATTTTAGGCACTGTTTCAATGGAAGATTTTTTTAATGTCATCTGCACTAATCATAAGATAATTATGTTTATAAGAAGCTAATAATTACTAAGATTATATGTTTTTAAGTTGTTAATGTGCCTCACCAAGAGGGTTTTGAAAAAGTACAAAGGTTTGGAAGATAATTTTTTAAACAAGAAGATATAAGAGAATCTTTTAAAAAATAAATGTGAAATGTTTATCTATTGAAAGAGGAGCTTTGAAATGTAATTGTGAGGAATTGAAAGAAAGTTGAAGAGCTACAGACTAATCAAGTGTGTTTTTTATTCAAACCCTATTAAGATTAGTTAAATTAATTTCTTTGAAGATAGACCCTGTTGGTAACTGATTCTATACAAGCACCCCATCTTGCTTCCATAAGCAATGGGAGGGAGTAATTTTTCTTAAATTATACAGATATTTGTTGTTTCATCATATTTTTCAGTCTCAGAGACCTATACAATGAGAAATTTATCAGACATGAGGCTATAGAAGGGCAGCCTAGAAGACAACTGTGCTGTAGGATACAATTACAAGAAGACAGGATTCAGAAACCTGGAAGTTATTTGGCAAACCTGAAGGATTTAAATTATTGCAAAGCCAACAATCTACACATGTAAAAGTAATTTCTGATAGAAATTCTAGGAAATACTTCAAGAATGTTTCTATCAGTGAGCTATTTCCATCATCAGCTCTGGATGTGGAGGTACAACTGTCCTCAGCAACAAATGTGCTTTAAAAACACAGCTAGTAAACCCAGTTTTACTTATTGCTGACAAATACCACTGGCAATTTTCTGCCTAGCCTATGGCTTTCCACGGTCTGATGATTAAACATTTTTTCCCAGCTACTTAATAGCACCCTTTATACAGATTGAAAAGCAAAACTATAAATAGTATCCTTGAGAAAGATCCTAGAAGACATGTGTAGTTAACACTCCCAAACAAAATACGTGATATTTTATGTTGAAAAGGTGAGAGGCCAACAAACTTTCTAGCCTGCTGGTTTTCCTATAAGGACCCTGAGGTGAAAGCATATTAAGGAGCCACTGAGCCTTTTCTGCACCAGCTAATATTTGTTTGAACTTGACCCTGGGAAGAGATCTGAAAATGCAGAAAAAATGAGTTGACAAAGAAAGAAAAAATTAAACTGAGATCACAATATTGTCTCTTCTGCATGTCAGCAGTGGCTGCAGGGATGGTCACTGCAGGCTATACTTCTGCAGCTCAAGAAAAGTTTATATTTTTCAAACCATATCTGCCTTACATCCTTGGCTTGTCAAGGCTAAATCACTTTTCTACTCTTCTCTGTCACCTCTAGTTATGCCTGCCTTGCTGTATGTTATTGCAATCCTAAGTGACATAGCAAAAGCCAGTTCCAGGTATTTTTGACAGATCTATTATCAACAACAAAGGATAAGTAGAGCTCTAAGAGCTGAAACAGTTTAAGTCTTTTAATACAGTACCCAGTATTGCACTATGCACATTTGAAGAACATAAAACAAGACTGGCCCAAAAGTGAATTTTAAATAACTTCAGAAATGTTAATTATATTCAACAGTTCAGTATTAAGATGTCAAACAATCTTACAGAGGACTTATTAGTACAGAGAGGAACACTTAGCAACTATTCCTATCAATCATTTGTATGCTGTGGCTACATCATCAGTAAATCTCATAAACACAAACAACAAAACCCTCAGTGTATGCAAGGACATAATGGTACTGACAGATTCTTTACAATTAACATGCCTAACATGAACACATTTAGTGCTCAACCAATAATTTTTTAATGTCATGGATCCTGTTTATTTTTTTAAAGTAACTTTCCATTCCATTGACAGATGTGCTATGCTACACTTCATTACTTTTTCTCCTTACCTCGTTTTTCTTTCGTTTTAGGTAAGTGATGAGGCTTTTGAAAAAGACTAAGTACTGGCAGGCAAAGCAATGGCCGAAACAGGGATTTAATTGGAACCTCAGATTCTGTGGAAAGAAAAAAAAATAAATTAAATCATTAATAATTTAATTTTACTAGCAGATAGAGTGAGTTCATGTATTCTATTTTAGGCATCTTTTATTACACTTCTTGGTATTTGCTTTCAACAAGTATATAACCTGTTAGTCAAGCCATATTGGAAATAAAATCATTAACAGAAGATTTCCGGGGTTGTGCACTGCTGCTAACAAGTGCAGATGGGGTTAGTCTTCATCTGAAGAATTAGACCTCTGATGATCAGTAATGTCAAAATTTACTTGATTTAAGCCTTAAGTTCAAAAAATACTTTCTTCTGTAAAACCTAAGAATCTTCCCATTGTGTAGCATTCAAAATACCATTTTATTATGCTGCCCTTTGCCCCATGAACATGTGACTGAGTACAACGTTTATACGGCAATATGACTCAAATGCAACCAAGTCATAATGCTAAACACTTCATGCTTCAAGACAAAAAATGCTAAAAGAAATTTCATTTCTTTCAAGATTGGAAAAGGCTCTAAACATAAAAACCTCTATAAAAGTAAACCATAAAAGCAATTTTTTAGAGAGTCAGAGGTTATAAGTTGTGGTATTGGGCAAGCAACAACCAAATAACCAACAAAAAAAAAGCAACCCAGAGTAACTTGCCCATTTCTGCAAATATGATATTTCTGCATTAGTGTGAGGGGTTGGATTTCTTTCTTTTTTGTTTATAGAATTTTTTCCCATAAGTTGCTAGGAAACTAACTACTGGGCACTTATGGGTACTTCAGAAAAACAAAAGAAGTGGCCAAAGTAGAGAGAGGAGTATAGTATCTGGCTACACTTTTTCTCGGTGAGTTTCTCTCCAAGGGGGGAGATACCCTGAGTTTTGGGGGCAGGTAAAGGAAAAGGTTGAGGGTAGCTGCTCTCTCCCTCTCGGCATCAGGACAGTCAAGCTATTGGTTACTGTGGGGAGAATTCACCGTCACCGCCAGAGTCCAGTCCTGTACTTTCTGTGGGTGAGCCTTTGTTCGAAAGCGCAGTCGTTAGGCTGAAACTCTATTTGCACCTGCCTCACTAAAAGAGAAACCCGTCCCCATCTGCTCGGCTGCCGAGGATGCTGAGCTCTGGGCAGGATCCCTGCCCTGCTGGGAACCGGGTCGCCACTGTCCAGCTCCCGCTGCTTCTCCAGCGCTGCTCCAAGCTGCAGCCCCGCACCGCCCTGCCCTTCTGCGATGTCTCGCTACCGCCGCAGAGCTTCTAATACATCTCATACACCAGCTCATTCCTGCTGTTCCAGCTTGGTTGCTCCTCAGAGTCCTGCAGGACATCAGGATCGACTGCCCCAGGGTTTTATGGAAGCAAATAATCTCCCTTGGACATCCCTTCCCGTCTCGGCCGAGAACGCTGTCACATTCTATCTGGTTCTGTTTGTTGTTGCCGTAGTTGTTGTTGTTTGTTTGCTTTGTTATACATACTACTAAGCTGTTATTCCTACCTTCATGTCTTTGCCTGAGAGCCCCCTAATTTTAAAATTATAATAATTCGGAAGGAGGAGGTTTACATTCTCCATTCCAAGGGAGGCTCCCGCCTTCTCTAGCAGACACCTGCCTTTCAAACAAAGACAGTAAGTAATTTTTATTCAAACATACAGTACAGAAAAATCTCAGGTGCATCACAGAACATCTCCACATTTTTGTCAGAGAATTATGCTTTGTATTTCAAAAGACCACAAGACCAGACTCTTACACAGTTCATGGCATTAATATAATTATTTCAATGGTCCAGGAATAACTTCCCCTGTAACCCATCTGAGTAACAGAGCTATAATTTTCCAAGCTCTCAAAGCTACACTGGGGAGGAGGCTGTGTTTCATTTTCCTACTTTGCTGTTATTGCCCAACAAGTATATATAAGTTTAATTTGGGATTACAGTCAGATTTATGTACCATGACCTCAGTTACACTAGCCCACAAGAATTCAGTGAACATTCTGTAGTAGACAACGGGTTAT
>VWYI01006650.1:71351-84297 GCA_013399455.1 Anthoscopus minutus | reverse complement strand
AAGGCGCAGCTTTATCGACTGACAACTGTGGACTGGCCAATTCTATTTAATCAGCCCATTATTCACTGTAAATGTGTGAAAAATCCATTCAGTTTTATTTCTCCGTATGCACGAGATATGCAAGGAAACAAAAACTTGTCTAAGCAAAAAGCAAGAGCAGGACAAGAACACTGTTGTGGTAAGAGCTCATTCTCACAGTTCAAACAGTCTCTGTTCCCTCTGCCTCACACAGATGTTTGTTAACACAATAGAAGGTGCCTCTCTCGCATCAGATAAACCCAAAATACCACTCAGTGATAGTACAACATAGTTACTTGAACTGAGTAACAGACAGCCAAGAAATCTTTCATTCATCCTGGATTTACAGTTACTTGTCTGAAACAAGTAGATTTATGGGTAATCAACCTGTCTACAAGAAAAACAAGGAAAGCAGTGTGCTGCAGTTTGGAAGGGGTAAAGATCTTTACACCCAAAACAGCAAGTGAAAGACTGGACTCCTCAAACACAAAATCAGTATCAGTTGATACGATCAACTTATGTGCAGAACAAGCTAAAAATATTAGTTATAGTGCATGCAAGACTCTGAATAAACAAAACTCAGTGAATCCTTTTTAGGAGGGGGAAGAGAATGACACAAAAAAGGCTTCTACTTGACCATATATTCCCTTTTCTTTTCAAATGGAATGTTTATAAAATGTCTTTTAATACAGAAGTCCAAAATCCTTCCTAAACTAGACAATCCAACAGCTCTGTGTAGTCTGTCATTACTAGATTTCTCTTTGTACTCCCTTCTTTATGTATTGTGCAAGATTAGCTGGTTGCTAATATGAGTAAAGTAGCTTTATTATTGATACAAATAGTATTTCCTAACAGAGACGAGTAAGTAACACTGGCTTTTGAAATAGGTTCAAAACTGGTCAGACCCTCT
Source organism: Anthoscopus minutus (assembly GCA_013399455.1). Lineage (NCBI taxonomy): Eukaryota > Metazoa > Chordata > Aves > Passeriformes > Paridae > Anthoscopus > Anthoscopus minutus. Next base: position 83,369 of record VWYI01006650.1, on the reverse strand, counting down.
TCTTCTTAGAAGCAGAATTACTTCTGCATATTCAGTTGAGAGAAGTGTAGGGATGGAGATGTTCTGGTACTGAGAACATTCCCAGCCACTCTTCAGTGCAGACCAACTTTCACATTGCAGAATTGGCTCAGTGTTCAGGTGGTGTTCAAAACTCCACAGGAACACTGAAAAAAGAACGGTTTCCCAGTCCACAAGAGTAACATTATAAGGAATGAAGCTTTTTACATATCCATGGGGAGCATGGGTATGTGAAAACCATTATTTTACCATGCAAACTGTATTTGTAGTTACCACTGAATTTTTACTGCAATGTGAATGAGAAGTGGTTGTAACATAAAGGATTCTGCCTCAAAACTAGAGACCAAGCTGGAAACAGTTAGACACAGGCACTATTCTAGCCATACACAATAAATATTTGCTCCCTTATGTGAGCTGAGAGTGTGACACAAAATCTCTAGTAGTTCCTGGTCTCCACAAAGAGTTAGCAACTTCCCGAACTAAAACACTAATTTTGAGTTAGACTTTTCTTCACGCTATGACTCCTCTGCTCTTTCTGGGAATTATGGAGATTTTAAAATATTACTAATTCTCACTAGCAGATGGTAGTAGCACTTTGTCAGAGCATTATTACATTAAAGTTAACACTTTGGAATTTTAATGCAACGGCTTCAAGACTTACTTCTCAAACCCCTCCATAAAAGCACCATTTCAAAGCTTACATCTATGACTGCTGCCATCCACTGGCTTCCATCCATTATAAGAAGTGGCCTTTGAAATAGCAGTATTAAAAAATGATAAAATACTTTCAAATCCAAAATGGTCAGGGAGAATTTGTGAAATGAACTGCAACAAGAAACTTCTGTTTTATTATTACTAAAGCAATGTCAACAAAAAAACACATCTCCATGGCCCCTACTCCAGAACCTCTTTCAAAAAACCCAAATGCTGGTTATTTCTGAGGAGCAGACATTGCAGATGCCTGGAGGAGAGAAAAAGAAGTTGACACATGCTTGTTCTTAAGGGAAGATTAGTCAGAATGAAGGGATGAGGGCACCAGAGATGTTTCCAAACCTCCAGCACCAGCAATTTCAATATTCTATTTGTTACTCCAAGTTTGTGGTACGAAATGATGCAAGGACCTTGTTTATAGAAAGTTAGCCCCTCTCTCCCTTTCATGTTTTCTACAGAAGTCTGTAAACCTAATATTTTCTGAAAACACTCATACTCCTTACTTGACACAACACAAAGAGCCAATTAATTCTAGCTTCAGGGACATTTGGCAGTCTCACAAAAAATGGGGGGGAAAAAATGCATCCCTTTAAAAAAACGCTAAAAAACTCCAACCCTACAGAACTTTAATGAACAGACTATTTTTTTCTTTTTTTTTTTAAATGGCTAAATCCTGAGAAGATGATTTTCAGCAATAGCAGTTTCCACATGCCTATCTACCTTTCCCTGAGGAAGTATTTAGCTTGTCCTTTCATACATCATTCCCTGTTATCAGAGACCACTGATCTCAAACAGAAAAATATTCTTACAAACTATTATCCCAATTCTGTATCATTTATAGGAAACACAAGCCACTGGCTGTGCCTTTGCTGCTTTGAATGGGGGTTGGACAAGGCTGATGTTGACAGAAAACCAGACCAAATGAGGACATATGCCATGAGACAAGTGTGAAAGGAGATCCACTCACCATTCTGGAGCTTCACTGAAGAAAGGTGTAACTTTCAAAGCAAGCTATGCAGCTATTTGAGATGAAGAGAAAGTTAGCACTCGCCCCCTCATTCCATGAAAGTCATGGCAGGCATTGCATCCAGAAGCAGGCTGCACTATTTACCCTTTCCTTCCTTCCTAAATTAGGTCAAAAGTCAATGGAGCAGAAGCTCTGGCTGCATGCATCCCTTCCTCCAACTCACCAGCTACAGAAACTGAGCTTGTAGGGAGGCATGGTATAGACAAGCCTATGAAATAAAAAGCTAAGATAGTGCCAAAGCACAGGAAGGTACAATATGCTCAGAGTTACCCTGGGAGGAGTGGAAGATGACTCTTCAGTACTCATTGTTTGCATCTGTGTACAACCATATTAAACTACACAAAGGTAAAATGGATTTCACTTCCCTGCCAAGTAACCATGTACAATTACTGGCTGAAAAAAACCCAAAAAACTAAGATCTACCACATAAATCAAACGCTTTATCGTAAAACTATAGAGGCTACAGAGAGAGAAACAATCCCATTTTCTAATCTGTAATTTAGGTTCTTTAAAACTTAATATTATCTCCCAGCTATATTGTTCTGAAAGCACCATTTGCATTATATTATTAAGCTTTTCAATAATATTTGTGCCATTCCAGTCCCTTCCTCCTCTGTATTTCCCAACTTTTTTCATGTGCTTAAACATATTCCTCCCCTACAAGGCCTGTCCCGAATATAAAGGTCAGTCTCCAATCCACATAACACTTCCTGCTATTCCCTGAAGCTATCCCGCACTGCCCATCACTCATGCTAACCCCTCCAAATGTTTCCTGCACACCTTCACCACCCTGCCAAGGCCCACCACTGCTAAACACAACCCTCCAATACCTTTCCAAAGCTCCCACATAGAAGGCACCACCAGAACATTCAGTGGTCCTGCTCCCAGAGCAGCTCTGTGGCAGAGAACATGTGGGTTTTTTCCTGCCCACCACCTTCAGCCATTTTATTAAACATAAGCCCAGTACTCTCTTGCAATGCTGTCAAAACCAGAACTTTTTCAAGTAGATAAGCATTTCTCATGTATCTCCAGAATGCGATCCAATTCCAGAACAGGAGAGCTACTTTGAGGAGCTGGAAAATAATTTCTCTAGACTGTTTTGATAATATCTCCACAGCAATACAAAAACTTCACGAGACTACCAAAGGAGGCTGAAGATACTTTCAGAATCACTGACTATATTTAAATATCTCTTTTAAACAAAGTAGGGAATTTTGCAACATATATTGTTCCACTTTCCAAAAAAAGACGTGTTTTCTTTCTACCTAGTCTTTCAAACTGTACTATGAAATATTTGCCTAAGTGAGACAGACAGTGAGAGTGGGCATGTGCATAAACATGCATTACTTCCTCTACTAGATAAACCCAGAGAGTAACATGGTGGCAGCTGATCCTCATCTCTGATTGCTTCTATTTGGCCAATTAAATCAATGTTACTGGCAATAACACACTGTTGGTAATAATTATAAACACATTGCTGTTCTTCATTTCTTGTCAGCTCTTTCACCTCACAGCCCCAGATCAGGAAGTTTTGATATCATCCACGTAGCATCTACCTTGACAGGTCAACCCTGTAGACATTTCTACCTGCTTTCATCCCTTTGTGCCCAAAGTGATCATTCACAAACATGAATCACTGCATCTGCCTCTCAAAAGACACAAGACACACAAGTCTCCAGGTGCATCAACTGAGTCGCAAAGAGATCCAAGCCCTCTCTTTCACTTCAGCATCACATCTCCTGACAGCCAACTTTTTGTTTCATATTTGTACAGCTTCCAGCACAGTGGGGTGCCATTTCACAACCTGCATTCATGTTATGGCTTCCCGCCTGCAAGCAAAAAGCCTCCCAAATCTTCATGTTGTTACTTAGGGTGGAAACTAATACCATCCCAAATTAAAGAAAAATCCACTCAAATATTTTCAATAGTCCTTCTGATTACTGGAAAAGTGTGTATTTCTATATTGTATATATACATAAATACATTAATATATATATATAATATATGTTATGTCATATATATATGTATTATTATATTCTCATATATATATTATATAATATATAAACACATTAATACATACCCCAGTGCTTGCCATCAACCTGTAGCATGAAACTAGAATAGCTACAGAACAGTAAATTTTTAAAGATGTTTATAGTAAATACATTAGTGGATATAGTTCAGTACTGCTTCAGCCTATATAGTCACAAAGAGGAGAGCTGAAGGAAGACTACCCTTAAGAATTACAACCAACTTTTCAAGGTATATTTGTCTCAAAAGAGGTCAAGTAAGTGGAACTCCAGAGAAAAAAAGTTTTGTCCAAATAATAGATATTTGTGTTATGGTGTGTTTAACTTTTTACTTCCTGGTCATTAAAATGAGATATTTAAGACCATAGAACACAGTGACCATTACAACTTCTTGCCATGAGCCTGGAATATGAGAGAGAAAGGAACTAATAGGAACAGTGAAAGGGAGAAATTAATGTATTTTAGCATGACCTAAAATAGCCATCATTTTCACTTGCATTTAACACACACTCCTCACTGTACACTGGCCACACACTGCCAATACTCTACAGTGGCTTCATTGAGCAAGAACTGTGTCTTTTCTACTGTCCTCTTTCCTCTGGCAACCCTCTAGTACACGAAATGATTTTAAAATGTTTCTCAAATGTGTATGTTGAACACTATAAGGACTACAAGAAGGCTGAGGATAAACGGAAGGAAACATCCTTGCTTAATAATGTTTGGTCTGGAGATACCCCCACTGTGTGCTTTCAGCCCAGTCAGGCAAGTTTTCATACTGATTGTAATGAGTGAGATAACTCTGCAGCAGTGGCTTGGCACCTGAGAAATACAACTGACATCTCCAAAACATTCCAAAGGCTCAGGAGTCCAAGCTTGACTGAGTTCCTGCATGCTTAAAAACCAAAGCAAGTCTGTCAAGCGGTTTAGGTCCCAAACACAGTCTGGGAAGGGAAGCTGGCCTGCCCTGTGCAAAGTTTCACTTCTCTAAAAATGGGTTGGCAGAATTGATATATCTGTGTACAAGTAGGCACAGCAAACGTAGGCCTGGAATTCAGGTCTGCTGTTCCGCCATCCTCTGCTCTCTCCAGAGCGCTCATCCAGAGTTCCTTTCCACAGCCCTGGAGTGGTGCTATTTGATTTTGATTTATCACTAGTGAATTATTATAATGAAATCACCCAACTCGACTTAAGCCTCTCAGAAAGATATGGTTGGACTAACAAAACATTGTTCTGCAAAACAAGCAATTATTGTTAGGTTCACTGGTTATTTGCCTTAGCAATCCAACTGATTACAGAAAGTTAATGTTTTAAAAAGCAATGAAAAAATAACGTATTAAATCCTTTAAATCTGCATGAAAGGCTCCAAGAGGAATTTTATAGTTATTTTCACTGCATATTTTATTAGATATGTGATATTTTATTCATGGGTAAAGCAAATATAACAATTAGGAATAATTAGCATTTCAGCACAGAGTGTTATCTAATACATTAAAATACACATATAACTCCTCATTTAAATTCTGTATCCTCACATTTTTCCCCTTTCTGGCTCAGGACTTTTCCACTGAGCATAGCATTTACAGAAACATTATAGAGCTCCCAAAGAAATAGAAAGAGACAGAACTAGTGGCTTCTGCCTTTGATATCTTATTTTCTTCCCCTCCTTGCATTTTTACTCATTTTCTTTTTCAATTTCCTTTTGAGTATAGAGCTTGTGAGATAAAACCAGCACAACTTTCAAGAAACTTTCTCCCTTTCATCTTTTCTTTTCTACTCCACTGCTCCATCATTCCACAACTAATGTGTATAATGGAAATCTACTTTAAATCTAACCCTACTCTTACAAATCCATCAGTTTACAGTTGACTAAAACTGGAGTAACTGTCTCTGCACCACCTCTTCCACCATAACTTTAATGCTACACAGAAATGCTGTAGTTACTGTATTATCCTTTCTCATTAAGTGTCACTTTGTATGAGGGCTTTTTTTCTTTTCTTTTCTTTTCTTTTTTAAATTTAATCCAGCACTTACAACTCTCAGAATATCCCTTCCTTGGGCTTTTGTGATGAGTTTCAGACCCAAGCAGGAAGAAGTCTCTCCAACTAAAGTGCACTCTGTGGTACAGTACAGAACACAAAATACCTCCTTCTCTGAATTAAGTATATTATCACTGAAACTAGGACATAAATTCTGAACCTTACAAAATTACAGCAGTGAACATCAAACGTGCTCCCTTGCCAGGTTTCAGAACTGTCATCCAAACATCAGCACATTTCATTTACTAACCTTCAATTTCAGCCTGCGCCCTCCCTGTTAGAGAGATCACTTACCACTCTCCAAGTCACATGAGCCTTTATTAATTATAGTGGTTGCAGGCACAGGAGAATCTTTTCCTTACTCCATGAGCTCTCACAACTGCTTGGCCAACAATAACCAGAAACCAAAGCCTGACACCTGTATAGAAGAATAGCAAAGGAAACTGCCCTGATGGTACTCCTGGGAAATCCAGAAAGATACAGCAAGAAAGACACCTTTTCCTCACTCACTCCTCCTCTAAATGCTTCCATTTCAGTCTAGATGTTTAAATTACAATGACAAGAACACACAACTAAATTCTGCCTCTGCAGTGGATGACAACATCACTTCCTCTTCTCCACGTGCTGTTTTAAATGCACAAGCCAGCCAAGAGCTGTACCTAGAAGGCTTTGCCCAGGCCTTCCTTGCCTGGTGTTGAGGGTGGATCAACTAGCACTCCACCAAACTTATCCAACATGCATTTAGCACACATTCCATGCCACAAGTCACATTGCACCCCCTCAGGACTGCAGCTTTTCCAGCACAGTCTGCTAGCCCAGATGAGCGAGGAAGCCGTGGTCAGCATTACTCTGAAAAAGGCCAACATAGCTCATTCTGGTAACTACAAGCAACAGGACAGCAACTACATCCTCATGGACATAATACATGGTGCAGGAAGGTAATACAACACCACAGGAGAGGAAGTGCATCTGTGTGCAGGAAGCCCTGTAGGAAGCCAGCTGCTACACCACAAGCCTAGAGTGCAAAGCACCTCAAAGAAACAAGAGCTGTCATGAGCAGCTCCCAGTCACTCTGTCAGGTGCCAGCAACCTGCCTGTTGTGCTTTACTTTCGCACTTCTAGGTATCTGGGGCTCTCAGAGATAGGAGTGAGCACGAGCAGAGCCATGAACTGGACTGTAAAGCCTATAGGATGCCCAGGTGTAAAGCTGTCCAAGTTTTGACATGCAAACCAAGCCTAAATCTGAAATCAAGGTTTTCTTCAAAATTTCACCAGTTTAGATAATAACTGACTTCTTCTGGAATTCAAATCTAACTGGAAGAAGAAAAATAAAAAGCGATGACTCAATTTGCAGATGCAGAAAGGTATCTGAATTTGCCTCATTACTAGCATATCACCTGAAATCAATCTTTGGCATATACCATCATGTATCATAATATATGTGCAAAACATGTTTTCAAAGTGCGATCATTTTCTTATAATTGCTCAAAATATTAGAATTCTATTTCCTTTTCTTACTGGTCACTTGTAAATCCAAGCATCCATGGTAATTATCTGTGCCTAGTAAGTTTTCAAACACTAAAGATATAAACAAAAATATGCTTGGAGTGTGTGTAGATGGAAAGAGTGTTAGCATGTTCTCATATATAACCCAGGTAATTGAGAATATTAATTAGAAACTGATAGCCCAAGAAACTACTCTTTCACATAAACTGTTTTTAAAAACATTTTTTACTGCACTAAAAAAAAAAAGAAAATCAAGCAGTGGAGTACCAGTAACAAAGAAAGAAAATACAAACCTGAACTCAAAAGGCAAAAGCCTCCAATAAATTTCAGCCAAAACCAGGCTGTCATGGCAGATTATAGATAGCTATATATCAAATGGAAGAAAATGATGTAAGTTCAAGTCTATATCTAGGGAGTAACCTAATGGATTACAGAAGTCATCTCCTGCCAATACCACTTGCTTTACAGGGCCAGGGAGTGGAAGAGAACCGTACTTAATGCCTTTGTTCATTAAGTTAAATGAACCTTAGTTGGTAGGTTTATGTAGTCACAGTCCTGAAAGATTTTTCTCCAGTGTGTTTTTTCAAAGATGGCATTGTGAGAATAAAGGCTCAGTGCATCCATAAGTAGTCATGTGAAAGCACATAGCAGCAGCAGCAATTGCCATGTCAGACATTTGTTAGGGCACCACTTGGAAAAGGATGGTTGATTTTTTTTTCACTCTGCCTTTATCAAGGACAAAGAACTTGATATAGCACTAAGAGTTATTTAAGAACATGAAAAGGAGCTGTCTGCTGCGGTCAGCAATCCACAGGCTCAGTTTAAAAATCTTCTGAAGTCAACTAAGCAACTCACCTGGATAATGACAGGCTCTGGATCAGGCCCTGATGATGACTAAGAAACACTCCAGAAAGCAGTGACACCTAATGGCAAACATGCCTTTGGATGATAATCTATGGCATGCAAAGTCATCCCTCTTTAGCTGCAGAGTAACTAACATACATCACAGGGACTGAAGCACTACCACAAATAAAGCACCTGGGAAATTGTTTCAGAAATAAGGCCCACAGAAGCAGAGAGTTTGTCAGGCAGGCTGAGCATTTAAGTAGAACACAGTTACTAATAGAACCTCCTGGCCCCAGCACTCCAGGTCCTCACTCACAGATGTGTTTAAAATAAGCAAGTAACCTTCCCACATCCTAGAGCAGGGACAACAGGGACCTGAGTGCTCCCCTGCGGACACTACAGGCACACAGATTTATTTGGTTTTAATCTGTTTTGCTTGCTTGTCCTGTGCTTTACAAATGTATGTGAGAGCACTGTAATGAACAGTTAGTGGCATACACTACATACCTCCTAATGAGGCTTCACCAATAGCACAGCAAATTAAATTCCTATTACCAAGTCACAACACAACCCAAGCTGCACTGTAGCACATCAGCTTACAAGAAGAAATGTGGACAGGCATACCATCAAGCAACAAGGATCCCGTTCCTTTACAGAAAAAAAATTACATATTAGTCACCACCAACATCAAGAGAAGAAACAAGCAATAGACCCCATGCTGGAATTGCCTTGGTATTATTAACCATGGTACAGAGGAGCTTAAAGGTGTGAGCCAAAACTCAGGACCCAGCAATGCTGGGAACTTGTCCAATACAAGGAATGGAGCAGTCCCGGCCTACAAAGTCTAAAAGCTGAGAGAGGTAAGGTAAGGGCAGAATTGATTTTCCCTCTCAGGAAGAAAAAATGGTATCTATAAATATAAATATATTAAAACCAGATGTATAATTATATGTAGAAGCATATGTAATACGTAACTATCTTATATATATTTATGAAATTTCCATTAAAAATAAAAAAGCCAAGGGCAATACACAGCTGACTGTGTATGACTGAAGTTACTGATAAACATAAAACCTAACTTGAGGTAATCAGGGAGGCTGAACTAGATTAATTAGCCTTCAAAAATACTGTAGAGTGTTTTTTCAGCAAAACTTTTGTACCATACTATGTACCTGCAGTCCTAGGAGATTTTGCAGTACATAACACACATATATCTGCCTATATGTTTCTATAGGCACAATAGGAAATCCATAAGCATGTACAGATGCATTACTATGTACATATCAAGGGAAAATAATGAGCACAAAGTACAAAATATAAAAGCATGAGACTATCAGCGCTGGAAGATACAAAGCATACACAAATTGTGCAGTTGACAAGGAATGCCACCTAATCCCTGCTTAATTAAAACACTGTTCTGAACTCCTGTTTAGGGAGTGAGGAGTGTGGGACGACTGATGTATGAAGGAAATATCAGGCAGTGTGGCTAATCTCAAAGACTTGGGAGCTTTCGAGCTACATAAATCAGAGCGACTTTTTGAATAGCCTCATAAAACACAGAATCATTACCATTCCACTCACGACTTTCAGATTCTTCCTACAGCATACAGATCATTAGGAAACTTCTAAGCAATCAAGTAATGTGGGACTGATGAAATTACTCAATCAATGCATGGGCTGAGAGAAGCAGCATAATACAGGATTGCACAGTTTTGACATAGTAACCCTGCCCCTTTCTTTTTTATATAAGGGTACGGAAAATTATAGCGGAGTCGATTCATTTCAGCATTTTCACAAGAGTGCTTAATGTAGTCTTTCTGAACTGCCAGTTCCTATTTATAATAGCAGGGCAGCAGAAACCTACAGACTATAAGCAGCTCTATCGATGTTTAAAATATGATACAGGAAAACCTTTCTTTTTAAATGTGCACATTTACACATACAGACTTTCTCTAGAGACCAAAAGCAGGATCTCTACACAGAAGACAGGAATATAAAAAGGCATTATAGATAGATACCAGTCACTGTATCCCTCCCACTGACATCACCGAGTCGTTAATGTCTACTCACTAAATTGTAACATTTTTCTGGCATTGTCTACAAGATGACTGATAAAATACTTTGAGACAGAAAGCATCCTTTTATAGGAAACACATAAAATAAAACATAGACAAGCAAGAGAGTTTGTGCATTATATTGAAAGAAGCATGTACTATTAGGAAAAGGGTATGTACAGGTAACATGTTTCATATGACCATCTGCCCCTCTCAAACACAGGAAAGTATTTTTCACTTGAATATCTCAGCACTGCAGAACACAGGAAAGATAATGCATTTATTCTGTCTGTTGGCTAAGGCATCAGTACTACCTCTAGTAGTATTTCTTTTCCCCCAACTAAGCATTTTGTTTTTTTCTTTGGCTTTGTGAGATCTACTGTAGTTAATTTCATGACTTCATAGAGTACCCTGCTACTGCTTTTGCTCACTCATTTAAACAAATACAGTTTATAACTTATGTCTAAATATTTAATGCATAAATTTACTTAATACAAGTGGAAAAAAGCAAAAGGGGGTCAGAACACCAGGTCACAAAACACAGTGATGTTACTTGGGGCCAAATTTTCATCTGTAAGCTGTATAAGTTGGAATATTTAGCTGTGTATTCGTTTACGGTCAAAACAGTTCTGATTTCAGGTAATTTATTTACAGATTATTCATTTTAGTAGATTTAAAGCTCTGTGTAACAGCTACATAGTTTGTCGTTTTCATGACAGCATATACCAGTCTGTAAAAAGAGCTAATCCGTTTGTCAACTGTACTAATTGTCTCTCAAGATAAATTTTGTGAGAAGCAGCTGCTTTGGTTCTGCTAGTTTGGGTTGGTTTTTCTTGCTTGCAATGAGGATTTGCTGTGTTGATGTATCTAATCACTAACAGCATTCTTTTTAAAAAAAGAAAGCTAAAATGTGTTGCAGTTATCATATAAAACAAGTAAACAAAATTTTCATTAACACAAGGGGAGAAAAGCTATCATCTCTCCTGATGGTAGTTCAAAGGCACACAGCTTGCCCAGCAGCACTGCTTTAGCCAGGAGGATGGGTGACAGTGGATTGCAAAGAAACTCCTCATATGCTACAAAGTTAAAATTTCCCCCCAAATCCTAGGATATGACCGTTTGTAACAAGCTCTTAAGTAAGAAACCCTAAGACCGAACTGTCTCCTAGTGTCGCTTTAACAGTCTGCAACTGGGAAGAATTTAAAAAGTCCTTCTCCCTTTAAAAGGAGGGCATAGAGCGCTGCCTCCCCTGTGCAATATTTGCTGCTCCAGTCGCACACAGCGAAAACGACTGGCCCCAGTATGCGTGGCTTTTCTAAGGGGAGCGGTGGCTTCTGGGCACGGGGACAGCTACACGAAGGGCTGGCGCACCACTGCCCCAATATCGGTCCTGCAGGAAAGCTCCTGACGGCCGGGCTTTCCAAACGCTCTCCCCGCTTCCCCTTTCACAGAAATCCGCTACGGATCCCCACGACAAGCACCGGCAGACATATTTATGAAGCCAACCCCGGGGAGAGCGCCAGCAGCCCCACAACCGGGGCCGGCACCGCCCCAGGAACCTCCCAAAAACCCCGGCGGGACCCTGCCCCGAAATGCACCTTCCCCGGGGCAGCGCGGCGCCGGCCGCCCGCCCCCGCTCCGCCTGCGTGCGGTGCCTGCAGATGGGCGAGCGGCCGCGGGGGAAGCGCCCTCCTCTCCTCATCTCCCCATCTCCGCTCCTCTCCCTCCCCGCGCATCCCCGGCCGGCGCAGGGGGGCCGCCCGCTCTCGCCAGTCGCGGGAACCGAGCGGGGC
>VWYI01006650.1:0-71320 GCA_013399455.1 Anthoscopus minutus | reverse complement strand
GCGGGGCCGCCCCCGCCGAGAGGGAGGGCTGCCGTGCCGAGCCGAGATGGCTCGGGATAACGGGGAGCGCGGGCAGCGCCGTGCACCGGCATCACCCGAGCTGCCCCCTGCCCCCGGGGCGGAGGGGAGGCCGCTGCCCTTCCCGGGAGCAGCGGCTCCGGGAGGCGCGCACTGGGCCGGCGGGGTGGCGGCCAGGAAGGGGGTGGCGAGCGGCCGGAGCCCCTCGCCCCCGCGGCCGCCCTGCCCGCCCGCGGCAGGGGAAGCGCTCACGTTGCCAAACCACCTGTTCCGCCGCGGGAGAGGAAGCCGGGATGGGGGCTGTGAAGGAAGGAAAAGTGTGGGGGGTGGGGGCTTTGCGTGGCTGTCACCGTGGTGTGAGGAACACGGGCAGGCGTGGGGTGTTCCCCCGGCCGAGGGCGAGCCGGGGCAGGGTGAAGGCAGGCTGGAGATGAGGGGCGGCGGGGAGGAACCGGCGAAGTGCCCGAGCCCTGGGCCGCCCCATCATCAGTCTCATCAAAACCTCAAGGTCTAAAGCACGCACATACCCCGCCGCCAAGAAACCTTTACACAGCGCGGTAGGGGAAAAAGAGGACGCCTGAGGTCCTGGCGGAAAGCAATTATGAGAGGAGACTAAACAACAACAAAAAAAGCAAGCGAGCAAGCGATAAAAGAGAGTGGGGGCTGCGGGGGGGAGGGGGGAGGAAAGCCGTCCAAAAGAGGGAAGGTTGCAAAGGAGAGCTGGAAAAGTGTCCAGCAGCACCAGCAGGCGCAGCACCCCCTTACCGATATGAATGATTGAATCTGCAATCGCCGCTTTCCAGGTTCGAGTCCAACAGACGGACACGACCAGAATGAGGGAGAAAACTTCCATCTCCTCCGGAGGTCCAGGCTTTATAACAACAGATCTCTTCGCCAAACGGTGCTGCCGCGGAGGACAGTGCAGCGCAGGAAGCCCAAGAGTTTGAGGCGCAGCCGGAGCAGCGTGTAAATCCCGATGGCTGGCGCAGAGCCGCGGCTGGTCAGGGAGCGAGCCCGGGGCTCCGAGCGCTTCTCTCCTTGGCGAAACCCCGCGTCACTTCGCGGGGCTCCTGGGCAGCACCAGAATTGCTGGGAGCGCCGGCAGCAAATCCATCCAGCCCGGGCGCCGCCGCGGGCAGCAGACGCCTCTGCTGGTCAGACAATCCCCATCCTTCCGCCAGGTCCAGGGATCCGCTCGGTCCCGCTGCTGCACAGCAACTTCCAGCCCGCACCACGCACACGCTCACACACACAGACACACGCACACACACAAGCAGACACGCACACACGAGCAGACACGCACAAACCCTCTTGGCCAGAGAAGCCTCAGGAGCCCGCAGCAAATAGCTCGCCTTCAGCGAGGTGGGAGGAGCGGGCGACCGAGGGAGCAGGCGATCCCGCTCCCAGCAGCCAGATTCCTGCAGGAAAAGCCTCCCCGGAGGCCAAAAAACAAAGTGAACTTCAAGGTAATGCAGATAGTAATGCAGAGATTTCCCCCCACCCTTCGCTTAGAAAAATCGCTTCCCACAACTGGAGGAAAAAAAAATAAATCTGCCAATGGAGCCCAGCGTGCTGTCTCTGTCGCGCGAGGTGGTGGTTGGACAGGGCAGAAGCGAGAGGAGGAGTACCCGGAGCGAGGCAGAGGAAGGCAGATGATGGTCTGCAGGTTGCTTTTGGAGCTTGCTTTGCTGGTGGGATGCAGACAGAGCTGGCAGCTCCAGCACCAAGCCAGCACGTTGCCTAGAAATGGATCACCTAGGAGAAGGAAAGAGAGCGAGAGATAAGTGCTATCAGCCAGAGAGGGAGAAACAGAGAGAGCGAGCGAGCGAGAGCGCTTCTCTCTAATAACCACCTCCTCCCCCTATCTGCAATACAAGGGAGAAACAATATAGAGCCCTCGTCTCCCTTGAAATCTTCAATTGGGACTAAGGAACAGACCTATGTCTGCAAGAGTGCATATAGCCTAAAAATACATTGGGGGAGGGGGCAGAGAAAAGCTTTTTGAAGTGTTATGTTCAGTTTAAAATTAAAAAAAAAACCAACCCACCCCATTTATTTAACCTTGTCAATCCACTGTGGGGATCAAGCTCAAAGCTAGGTGGGCACTTCTGCTTCTCAGTCTTTGACAATTGAGTCAGGGACGTAACTTGAAGGGGAAAAGGAAAAAAAAAAAATCAGGGACACCTGGCCTCTAGGGGAAAATGAAGACCTAAAAATCTATTAATATTACTTTAATTATCTGTGTTCTTGATGGAATTTGCACAGCTCTTTAAAGCAATGAATTAGCTTTTTTCATCCTCTCTCTTTAGGTAATGGAGAAATTTCTATGGGAAACATTTAGAGCGCACTTTTCATGCTCAGGGTTCTATGAATTCATTAACCAATTAATCCTCAGACTTCTCACGCTGTAGTTAAATACATTATCCCCATTACACAGACAGAGAATTGTACAGAGAGGTTAAGCACATTCCCATAAAACAGTCTAAATCCCCACTTTATGTCTTAATACACTTTCTTCTGACTTCAATTTTTCTGGTCCCATTAGAGACAGGAAGCAGAAATCAAAGAATTGTCATAACATAGTAGTTATATCCTAAACTCACACAAGCCACTGATGAGTCCTGGCAGTCAACAAACTAGAGGGTGATTAACCCATTTTCTTCAGAAGGAACCTCTTTTGAAGGCATCTTCTTAATTATAACACTTCTAAGTTCATCATATCCAACTTGTGTATTTCTCCTCTTTCTCCTGACTTGCATATGTCTTCTTTCAGCTGTGGGACTGGCAAGAACAGTGGGATGCTTATAAAATTTAAGGATTTTGTTCAAGAGGGAGAAATAAGCTTTTCAAGAAAAGCTAAACTAAACCAATGGCAAGATGATTGACTCTACTAAAAGAAAAACAAAAATCAATCAAGCAGAAATAGCCAGCACCACCAAGAAAAAGCACCAGCAGCATTTTGACTTTGCTTAGGTCCACCTTGGCAGGTGAGAACTTCTCTATAAATGGTAGCACTCAAAATGCTTCAAGCCCAATCCAAAGCACAAGTCAGGGCTCATCTTTTCTCAGGCTAGAATGGACTCAGTGTCTTCTAAGAGCTGAAACAAATGACAGCTAGAATTGCTTTAGAGACGAAATAAAAGGTATGTAGAGAGAAAATAGATGAGCAGTGTGAAGCTAGAGTCTCACAAATTGTGTCACTCACGTGCTGCATTTGTCCCTACCCTCTATACAAGTCACAGATCTGTTATCAATAAGGGCAAACAGTAAAAAGAGTGTTTTTTTCCTATGAATGACAATTTATGCACAGTATCAGTGAATGTAATGGACATTAATTTTACAAGTAATAAATTTTAATTCATCTGAGAAACTTTTGGATCTGCTTGAGTCATTATTACTTCTTCACAAAAGAGCGGAGTTCACAAGAAATGTTAATTCACTTCTTTGGGGGGCATGTCAGAGCAGGACTCTTTAATAATGCACAACGCACAGTGGACAGAATAGGAAATGCAATGGAAACCTTCAGAAAATTATAACTTTTTAACCCTTAGTTTAGATATTACTAAGAATTTTGAGGCCTTATCTAGGAACCACATATACTTACTGACTTTAAAGCCTCTAGTGCCTTGAACGGGCCACACTAAATGAAATTCTTTGCAAAAGTCTGTAGACACATAGAATACAAGAGTTTGTAGCTCAAAAATACCCTCTAACTAATAACAAAGAGAAATTTGAGTGCAGTGCGGAACAATAATTCCAGTGGTAAGGAACACCACGTGAAAATTTGAAAGAGACTGAAGTAAATAAAAAAAAATTCAAATAAAATTACTTCAAATAATGAACACATTGTTGACTTAATATACATCCACTACAGAGATAAAGCAGTTTGCACTTCCATTCTCTTAAATACTCACTAAAAACAAAAACTGGTGTCATCCATTTTAGCAGAGTGAAAAAAAATCTTATGCTATGTGGTTAGCTCAAGGTATCATAAAAATATTGAAAAATAATAGTTGTCTTTTCTATTCAGATACAAAACATTTGTCAAAAGGTAAAGCTAGGAGAAAGAAAGAATTTCAGAACTGAGGAGTTACCAATACTGTGAAAGTATCCTAAAAATTAATGGGTGCAACCAGGCCCCTAAAAAGCCATAAGCACCATTTTCAGAGTTCCAGAGACAGCTGCCTCAGGCACTGTGGAAGCTGAAGTCCCACAAGTTTCATCCTTTTTTCCTTCACTACAGCTTCCCTCCCAAACAGCCTCAGTTCCATCAACATGGAGAAGTGCCACCAGCAGCCAAGCGTGGTGTCTAACACTGGGGAGTGCTTGTGTTCCTTCCAGTAGCCTGACTCCAGTGTGGTTAATGGTTGATGTGCCTTGTTTCCACTGATCAGCTCTTACAGAGCTGCACATTAATGCAGCCCCTGGAGGAGGAGCAAAGAGAGGATGTTCTTGTAAAACAGAGGCAGTGTGGGGAAAATGTGTCTGTCTAAAGTTTATTGCCTCACACGCACATATAACACACTGCTACCTCAACCAAGTCAGCCTGGGGTCTGAGCTTCTCTCTACAGAGGACAGAGAGCTAAAAACAAAATTTCACCTGCTTTTCACTCAAAGCCTTAATTTTAATAATATAATGGCCCTTTCCCATCTCTTTGGCCATACAAGGAGCTCTGACCATACAGAGGTCAACTTTTTATTCGTTTCGTTCTAAGTCCCAGGAAATCCTTCAGGTTTTTGAAGAAATTCAGATAGTGATAAGACAGACACACTTACAGCCCTCAGTTTAGGGAGTTAAACAGAAGAGCTAAGCCTTCTAATTACAATCCTAAATTACACAGGCAATATTACTTTTCTCACACGTGGACGCTGAACACATGTTTTGCACATTAAAATTTGATATTTTCTGTTCAAGTGTACTGCCTAAACTTAAAAAACTGTTTAATGAGATGAAATCAAGTTACATCGTGGGTTAGTCCATCATCCCATTCGTTCCAACACCTTTTTCCATGAAGGCCCATTAGTTATTAATTCAGAGAAAATAAAAAACAAACTAACCAGTATGCACCCATCTGACTGTTCTGCACTGTTCAGAGCAAGAAAGGGAATAGGAGAAATTCCTTCCTGACCCTACTAAGTCATCACCCCCTTTCAGTTAACATTTTCACCTTAGCTTTCATAGAATGAATCTTAACAGACACTGAGTTAACCTAAAATAAAATAATTAAAACAGGAAAAAAAAACAAACAACCCAGCAGCATCAAATTTGGTGACCTTCTGTGAATTCCAGCAGTGTCAACTGGCCATGAGGAATAACATCTCTCTGCTTGCTTCTCCACTGTCTTTCATAAAATAGTCCAATATTATTGCAATAAGAGGTGGGATTAAGAACAGATTGTCTGTGGCAGCAGACAACCATTAATCACAAATACACAGCATTCACATCCAAACTGTTATTGATGCCATCTAAGCATGGGAGAAAGACCTGGAAAAGTCCCACCCACTATTGCTGGTTTCTACTTATGGAATTTTAATATAATTTGCTGTAATTTTCACTGTATTGGCCTCTTCTTCTTTGACGTCTTTGTGTGTCATTTTTTAAATGACTACTCACCATGAGAAAATTAACAGTAATTCTGCCAATCTCCACGTTTCTTTTATGGCTTTTTGTCTCTCTTCAGATGATACTGGAGGTTCAGATTTATCACCAAATAGTAACATTACAGATGAAATGCAGAACCATGTAACATCTTCAATGCTACAACTCTAGAAAGGTAACAAGCCAACTGAGCAACCACATCAGCACAGGCAGCTCCCTACAGAGAGCCATTTCAATGGGCACAGGATCTCCCCATAAGGACACCGTACCCAGATCAAATGCTAACTTACATGAGGCAACAAAAAAAAGTTATTCATTTTCTCTTTATAATTATTATGATGTAGGCTCTGAAAATATCTACCTAAATTTAAAACTTAGTATACCCAAGGCTGGACAGATAAATAGTTCATGCCTGTAAAACAACCAGCCATGGGCCTCCAACCCCTAATTTGTGTAGGGCAGTATGTTCCATTTGACAATAGCGTTGCAATCTAAATAACACAGTTTCCCCCCCAGTTTTTAAAACGCAAACTGACAAACATCCCTCACCTTGCAGTGCTGTATTTTTTAAAAACACTTGCATTCTAACAGTGCTGATATAAAGCAGCTGACTGACAGACCTACCAAGAGACCATGTGCCACAAGCAAATGTTCCTGTGCCACGGAGCTGGTGCCCAGACTGTCAGGGAACGCTGCTCACTCCAAGAGGTTACTTGAGTTGACACATCTACTCAGTCTTTGCTTTACCTGGCATAGCTTCAAATAAGAAGTCATCTGGGAGGGCTTTATTTAAGTGGACATCTGTCCATTAGGAAATAGAATTGCTTTGGTGACCGCCAAATAACCTTTAAATTAAAGCTTTCCCCTACTGCCAACTTCTAGGTTGCTCTCTGTGTTATGAGAGAGGTCCAGGTTAATAGGACCGTTCCAATTCTAAGTAGTGGCCTAGACATTGACTCCATCTTCACACTTGGAGTGAAGCATACACACTTGGGCCTTTGTCATCCCTCCTGAATAAAGGGGATAATCTTGCCTTTACTTAATTGAATAGTTTGAGGACTAAATGCATTAATTTCTAAAAATACCAAGTATTATAACCTTTTTCCAATTTCCTTCACTCTGTTTCTGCATTGTTTAAATATATGAATGTGTGTACATCTGCAAGAGTGTGTGTGTGTATGTGCACATGCAGATAAGCAAATAGATAGAAAGTAATTCCGTTTGGCCATTATAGAAATAAACAGAACATTAAATATTTACTGCATTTCAACAGACAGGGCGTGATGTGGCCTTGAATATCTTACCACAAAGGAATGCACCACAAAACTAGAATAGAGAGTTATTCTGCTGGGCTGGAGAATTGAGAAAAAAAAAAGAGTATTGATGTATATAGCAAGGTTTTCAAAACACTGCTTTTTCAAAAACTGCAATATGATTGAGTTTAGTTGAGAGCATGTGTTTTATCCTTTAGCCTCACTATATAAAACTCAGAAAGTGGTTATGAAGTAAAGTCAACCCTTAGAGCAATCAGTGTTATCAAGTGATTTAGCAGGGACTGCTGCTGAGGTGGATTTGTCTCCATTTAAACTCATGTTATAGATCTCCTGTGTTGCGTGAGCCATCCTGTGATGTACCTTGCTTAGAAGCTATTAGGCTGCTGGAGAGAAAGGGACACAGGACCTAAGAGCCTTTATGTTTATGGGGCATGGTCTGAACAGGAAAAAAAAACAAAACAACAAACAACTTGAGAAAAGGAAACAGAAGTGGTGTCAAGTTAATTTCGTTGGTACCAGAGCAACTGTGATGTTCTCAGATACATGCATATGTAACATCTTTTCAATCTTATCTTTGTTAATGGGAAACCAGAGAATAAATTCTCCCTTCTCTTACTGCTTCTGCCCAGTGAGCATTTAGCCAAATTCTTCTAATGCAAAATCTTTCCTGTCTCTGTAATTGCTCATCTAGCTGTCCTCCTCAGCCTTTCAGTCTCTCAGTCAAACTCCCTGTTATTCAGCACTTCACACAGCTGTCCGCCACATCTTTCCTGGTTCCTCCTGAAGATCCTTTACTGTATCTCTACAGGGTAATATACAGTTTCACTTTGCTTTCTTGCTGACACTCCTGTCCTAATATTCCTCCTCCTATTATTCCCTGCAGTTCACAGTCATGGCCTTTGTTGCTATCATCTCTTTGTCCCTTCTTTCCCTTCAAGAGCTATAGAACGGGGGAAAGCTTGCAAGGCACTCTCTGGCCAAAGCCACCTCACATTTACACTGTCACAAATGGAGGAGAAAGCCAGTAGGGGAAGCAAGAGATGCAGGGAATATTCTGACAGCTGCAGACACAAGTACAGTTTGTACCTGTGGATCCTTTTTTGGCAGCAGAGTGGAGTGACTTTCAGCAAGTGCTTGGACAGGTCTGAGGACGTGGGTCGGGTGAGACTAGCAGTGAGAGTGCAGAGACAGAACTCCTAGCAAATGGCCAAGCATATGGGGCTGTTTTCTGTTCATGTCTGTGCATTTTACTCCTAGCTCCTCTCCCAACACCCACTGATGAATTTAGGCTCATTCTAGACACAGGCTAGAAGCCACCATGGTGGAGAAGCACCAAACCAAATACACCAGTCCCTGGAGAGGGTGTGGACAGAGGAGAAGTCAGGAAAGTTGGGAAGCTGTTCTTAGAGAACACAACACCTTACTGTAGAGAGAAATCTGTAGGAAAGCTTTGATGACAGACAGCAGAGTGGAGGCAGAGCACAGTGAAGTCACAGTTCAGACCCAAGTAGCTCTTCATTTAGCCTTTTAGTGTCACACAGCTGAAGGACTCAGACTATTCTGGGTACTAAACGGAGTGAAAGAGCCAACCAAGAGCAAACCATTTTAACTGGTTTCTTTCCATGCCTTCACTGCTGCTGAGAAGAGAGGAGGCAATTTCAACTGTGACAGTAAAAGAAAGGCCAGCTGGAAGTCATCACTGAACCAGAAATGCCACATGCTGTTTTGCTTTGTATAATGCAAGACCAGAATCAGCTCAGTCTTTCCTACTGCAAGTGGTGGAAGAGATAGTCTGAAAAGTGAAGTATTGGAAAACAGAATTACTGTTGCTTTGGGAGCCTGTGAATACAGCAGGGGAAAGCCTGGCACACTAAATTATTTTACCTGTTTGGAAAAGGTAGCAGGAAGCCTGTTTAATCTGGTGGTTTAACAAGAATAGGACTCAATTATTTGTGAAAGAGAAATATTGCAGATATTGCTGATTATTTAACACTGTAGTTAGGCTGACACCTGCAAAGCTCTACATATTTCTTTATTACATCTTTTTTTAGTAATAATTGTTAGTGTTATGTTACTGTTATATTGAGAATACTAGCAAGACTAAGATTTCACTGTGGCAGATACAGCAGAAAAATAGTCCTCACTACAATATAGTATATTCTGATTACATGGGAAAACTAGAGTTGGGAAGAGAAACAAAAAAGGTAAACATACTCCCAAGATCCTATGTAATAAATTCTGAAGCAGAATTTGAATTTTCCAAGTTGCAGTACAGGAAAGTCCTCACCAAAACTATTTACTCTCTCCTGGTGCATTGGAACATCATCTGGTCTCTTCCAAGAAGCAGCAGCAATATGACAAAAATTACTTTTACCTGTAAAGTTACACATGTTTTTAGTACCAGGATCCCAAAAACATTTGATAAGTTCTTGTAACACAAGATCTGAACTATGGTGTGCAGTCCTTCCTGTCTGCTGACTTTAAAAAAAAAAGAAAATTCTCAGTACAAAACAAATCTCATGCCTTGCCTAAGATTTACTCTCCAGTACAACTATTGGTGCTGGGTTTTTCCAAAAACCAAAGCATTAATTGAACCGAGTGAAGACCCAGGTAGAAAAGGATTACTGATAAATTTGAGAACTGTATAAGCCACTACTCTTTATGTGAAGAGCCAAAAAATTCTCCAGGCCAGAAGGCACCAATTTGTCATCACATATTGGATATTATTATGTCTACTAGTCTCTGAAAGAATTCTCCTTTCATAGATGAGAGAAATATGTTTCCATATCTAAGAGTCTCTAACCATTCTTTATGATGTATGTTTTCACACTGTTACTTTTGGTACTAATCTCTCACCTTTCCTTCCTTCCTTCCCTTCTCCCCAAAAGACACATTAAATCAAGGTAACTGAAATAACCTATTTGAAATTTCTTTCTTTGATGCATTAAACATAATTTCCTTCTCTCTGTGTTTTCATCATAACAAACAGCATCATTATAGTTGACATTTACCTTATTCCACAGAATTTCTGTCATAAATTAAGAAAGAACCATTAGATGTGATGACATGGCAATGGGAAAAGTACCTAAATAACATGATGAATTATTTGTGGTGATTTTTAAGATAATTCAACTTTGTCTGTACAGTACCTAAAATTAAAATAAACAACCTATTTTTCTCAGTTGGAATGGCTTCTGCAAGTACTTTTCACATAATATTTACCCTCTATAACCATCCCATCAGGCATGGAAAGGCTATAGAGCTCTGAAGTGCTACTATTTCAATGAAAGCCAGTCAGAAAGACTTCATTTCAAAGAGGCTTTTGAAAACATACAATTCTAATAAAACCCTACAATATGTGGGAAAAAAAGGGAACATAAAGTAAAATTACCTTCCTATTATGACCTACTTTTCATTGATGCCTACTTCATTTGCTTAGAATTACTAACAAGTGAATTTTGAAACGCAAAAGCTGCATATTCTCTTTTGAGAAGGTTAAACATTTTGTTCACATTAGTGAAGTCATGCTGATAAATTGAAACAATTCCTATTAGCATGACTGAAAAATGTGTTTTGGATGACTCTAGATAGTGAATGTTCGTGCATCATCCCCATTACACGAAAATTCTACAATATCTATTTACATTACTAGCTTGCCGACTATTACTGTTTTCCACGTTCTCTAATGTCTTTTTTCCTCATTAATATTTACTCTTCTGCCTCTTTTTTATCAGCTGAAATCACAAAAAATATGCAGCTGACCAGTACACATTTAGGGGACTAATGAAGTGCAAGATGTTTCTGAGCACCAGTTTGGTGAAACACTAGGAACAAATTCACCACTGGGGATGATAACAAAGCACCCCATTCTGCTGTCATTTACCTTTCAAGTCTGTGGTCTATTTTGAAGTGTCAAGCAGTAACAATAATTTAGGTCTTTTAAGTTTTATTTGTAATTAATACTTTCTTCCTTCCAGGAATTAAGAACATAGCCACACTCCTGCCCCAGAAGTTCCTCTGCAAAGCCTCATTTTATTCTTCAGAAAATGAGATATTTCCAGTGAATGGCTCCATGACATTCAGGACTTGCATTTGCCACTTGGCTGTGGAAAAAAGGGAGGCGTTCAGCAGAATGCTTGCCTCTGTTACACAGTAACAAAATAATTCCAACACCAAGTGAGGTCTGAAAGAGAATGTGGAGCACTTTATGCACCTTACAAAAACCACCTGCCTTCTAATTACCTTGTTAGACAATGCTCCAAGCAGACCAACTGTGCAAATGCACATAAATTATTCTTGTAGATAAACAGCTACATGTTTTTTGACCCTCCTTACATGCGTGAGACTGAATGGACTTCCACTGACACATGAGCTACTTGTAAAGCTGCAAACCATTTAGCCTGAATATGTGGCCTGATTGCTTATTTCTCGTGGGTATCAAAAAGTTTTTCAGGTTCAGTAAGCTCCATCTCACTAAAGATCTGCTTTAGATTCTGTGCTTTTCCCCACTTATATTTCCTTTCATATATATATATATATATATGGACATGGTGAGACTTTTATGCAAATCCATGTAGTCCTGGCCCTTTAATATAAATTGCTCCTCAAGTAATTGCAGGGAAATGCAGTGGGATTGTGTAAGGAGTGAAGGACAGTGACAGTGGCCTGCAAATGAGATTGTGGCCCTTGATCTGTCCAAGTTAATTGATGAGCTGCAGTCCCAGACTCTAAACTGTCATTCTTGCAAAGCAAATTCCACACTGAGAGACGAAGAACCCAGTGAGGGGGAAACAATAATTGCATTAAACCTCATTTAAAATATTTTTGACAGGTGAATCTTGGCACAAAGCACAAAGCAGTAAATCACCTCAGGGATTTAAAACTCCGGATGTGTCCAGAAACTTGTGTTAGCATCACGACTTGGTTGCCCAACTCCCTTTCAAATCAGTTGTAGTCTCAGCTAAATTGAGGCTAAACACATCTGCTCGACTCTCTGCTTCAGAGAGCTTCAATCAAATCAGAGGCTTTTCCCATATAGAGAAAGCTGAACACACAAATACAAGTTTAAAGGACTGGAATTTAAGGGCATATGATTTGTCTATTAGTTCCCCATGGCATTTTTTAACCTCTGTTCTTAAAAAAACATGAAGCAGAAAAATCAATAATCCATAAGAACTGCCATGCCTCCTTTTTGAATGTCCAAGTTAAGCGGGGAAAAAAAAAGTACTTAAGTCGATGACAGAGCATAAGCAACTTTAATAAACACCTGGTCAGAGAGCCAACTTTGGGTGAAACTACCAGGCACAATTTGAAGCAGAAGCAGTCTTGTTACAAAGAGAAATCAAGCAGTTCCTTCTTTGAAAATTAAAATAATTTTGCAAGAATATATCAAGTTTTGACTTGAGCTTAAATATAGTCATTAAATGTGTTACCTGTGTCACAAAAGGTGAACTTTGACAGGCTAAACTGAGTCAAAACAAACCAAGTAATGAATTAAGTGCTTCAGACTAATTAGCTCTGTCTTCCATCAAGCTAGGTATAAAATGAGAATTATTTCTA
This sequence comes from Anthoscopus minutus, assembly GCA_013399455.1. Classification (NCBI taxonomy): domain Eukaryota; kingdom Metazoa; phylum Chordata; class Aves; order Passeriformes; family Paridae; genus Anthoscopus; species Anthoscopus minutus. Next base: position 58,870 of record VWYI01006650.1, on the reverse strand, counting down.
TATTAAAAAAATCAGACTTACAGTAGAATGAATTGAGAACTGAATTTTTGGGTCTACTCAGGGGAGCAGAAATAAGGGAATGATCTCTCCTATTTGTTGGAAAGTCACCTTTAAAAAAAAGAAAGGAAAAGAAGTCTTTAAGGACTTATCACAAAACCATCCAGAGAAAGTAAAACCAGTTTCCTATGCAGCAATATGATAAACTAACATTATTTAGGAGGACGTAGGGGACAGATCACAACATGTCATTCCTCAGGATGACTTTTGTTATCCAAACCCACATATAAAACCACACAAGGCCCTTCTCCAGGACCGAAGTGGGAGAGAACTTCCATAAACCCTGGGGGCTAACACTAAGCTAACAGATGAATGGGAATTTTGAATCCTGTGTTAGTTTTCTGTGATGTACAAAAAAATAGAAAGGGGCTTATCTAAGACTGATGCAAATTTGAATAGCTGGTTGGAGGTTTGTCATCAATTTAGTTTCTCTTGAATGAAAAAAAACAAACAAAAGTGAAACCTCAAGTTAAAACATTCCATGATACACAGCCGTTTAAAAAAATATTTAAAAACCCAATATCATCACATATAAGATGTAAGGCAGCACAGTGGCTGGAACCTGAATCTCTGTACACCAGATGAGCCCCTGAAGTATTATGCTATAAAATAAGGTCTGGCTGAATGTTGCTCCGTGCTCTCAGGTCGTGGTTCTCTGTATGAGGATGTGGCCAGAACAGAATCATTTGCCTTCCCCAGATTACCCAAAGCACTGGCAGGCCAGAGGCCCTCATTTACACTCAGGACTCGAGCCCGACACAGTGAGGGTGAAAATGCAGCACTAGGAGCTCAGTACTCCTTGGTACAGCAGTTTAAACAATGCACCTGAGCTTCTCCTGACAGAGCTGTCCCACTTTCTATAAATAATGCTCTAGATGAGGGAGACTGACTCTGTGCTTAGGCCATTCTCGCATATTATTTAATTTGAATATTCTACTTTTGTTGTGAATGGTCCTGTACATGGAAGCATCAGCTATTGTAAGATTTCTATTTTGTTCCTTTTTTAATTTTTTGTGGTTGAGAATATACTTGGTAATATTTAGGATTAATTACAGGAAGGGATAATACAAAAAATTTTAAAACATCTGTGAAATAGATTGCTTATATTACATACTAGATCCATATATATATATCATAAACGGCCCCATGACTTTTTTTAAAGGTTTTAGACTGAAATTGCTACAGCAGAGTACACCAGTGGCACTGAAACTGTTCTGTCTTTTCAACTTCAGTTTTAAAAGTGCTTACAAACATGAGGTAAAAGATAAAGATGTGCACCATTCTTTATTTAAAAAAAAAATCAAACAAAACAAGACACAAAAAAAGTAAAAATGAAAGAGTAGAGATGAAAGCATCAATCATATTTTCAGCTGGTTTTTACAAGTGTTGGCAGTCAAAGTCAGTACAGGTAGAAGAGCCTATCCCCAACTTGGTGCATTCCCAGCAGGTTGTAACCATTAAAGGAAAGCCAGTGTATAATACAGAGACTCAGGACTTCTTCCTGAAATCCAGCCTAATATGAAAGTGACTAACCTTGGTTTCAGCTCCTTTTAGTAGATCTAGAGGAGGGACAAGAACACTTTATGTGTGGGAAATTGCCAGGGAGACGGAAAGACAGGGTCAGTATTTAGCAACAAGTAACACTCCCCACTGCTCTTGGCTGTTTGTACAATTTCCACTCCTTGATAGAAGTCAGTCTGAAAACCTTTAGAGAGAAAAACCTCAGAATGGTGCCATTGGCAGAGTTAATAATGTGTTATGAAAAAAAAAAGTTGAAAACTATTAATAAAAACTAAGTGTTAATGATGCATAATGGGAAATTTTTGGATGCTGAATTTTTAACCATAATAATATTCTTTAGAAGCATCTTCAGGCAACTGAACCTCTACACATTTCCAAAAGATGCAACTTAGCCTCAAATGAGGGAGGGAAGCGTGCTTCCAAAACATCTTACCTGGTTAGCAACATTTTTGATACCAAACAATGAGACAGGAAACCTCCAACTCTCCAGTTTTCTGATAAACACACTGCTTGAGGATTTCTAATGGACATCTCTAGTCCACACTGTCTCAGAGTTTCACATAGTATAATTGCACAACAAGTTCCCATGCAATTTATAGCAGTGCCAACTTTTTAGCACAACAGTATACAACAAACAGTACAGGGGATTAAAATACAAGGTAAGTTACTTGGTTGGGTGTTCCCTGTGTAATTAGAAAACTTCAAATATATTCACATATGCACAGTGATTTCCTTTCCAAGTATGTCATGTTTCATAATTCGATTTGTGGAGCAGAGTTAAAAAGGAGGCAAAAAGTGCCTACAGTTGATAAACAATTATCCACATATATTTTACCTTAAAGTCATTATTTATTTGGACTCTGAGTTTAAATTTATATGTATATTGATACTGCATATTTGAGAGTGGATTAGAGGTTTCCCTAAAGAGAAAATCTATTCCCAAAGTACAAAACTGCTTCAGTTTAGAGCACTATCACTGAACCTTAACAACACTTCTGATAATAAGATGACTTTACTTTGCTTTCCTATACAATACATAATATAATTTGCTACTGATTTTTAATTTACCTGGGTCAGTTCTGTCTACACTGATTTAGCTTCCAGTTCTTCTTTAAATTGTATTAATACTCACTCTATTTCTATGTTTGATGCCTTGAATATTCATAGGACAAAATAGTACATTGACTAGGGAGCCAAGCAAAGCTCATTTTCTTTAAGGGGGAAAGAAAACCTGCAAGTTCCATGAAAGATGCAATAATTTTGAGACTTCATCAGGACCTCTCAAACAACACTTCTAAAAGTCAAATATGTGCTTATATCAGTTTGACCTAAAGAAGTTACCAAAAAGACAAGAGGGCAAAGCTATAGCCCATTATACCAACAGTGAAGTCCTTCCTCTCAACATTTCAATAACTTCTCTTTACTTTCAATAAGGCATGTAAATATTAGTTTTATTGCATATCTTACATTCCCCTCAAAACAGAAAGAAAGTTAAGAAAAGTAAAGAAAAAGTATAGAAAAATCTCAGGTAGAGTGGGAGATTTAGTTTGTCATGAGTCAATAAGTGAATTTTAAATGTTAACTTTTGAACACCTTAAACTATTTAAATTTCAACACAAAGATGCACATAATACATCTCTAAATGTAAATATATGTGTGCACTCATATTTCAGCAATCACATTAGCTTTGAAGTCTGCTTTGTTTTCACTGTATGGAACATATTAATGTGGTCTGCCATGCGAGACAAAGCTAAACATTTTATTTTAAACTTTCATTAATTCCTAGAAAAATTAGACTTAAATTATTCCTTGGAACACCTATTAACTATTTCCATTAACCAAAAATAGAATGATGGTAGTTAAGAGAGAATTTGATCTCCCTATCCTCAGAAAGAGCATTGTCTATACTGAAAGTCTATACTGAAAGGTGATGGGATACCCTTCAAAGTATTTAATTTCTCTAAAAGAAATATCTTTTCTCATCTGCTCTTTCATATCATGGAAATTAAGGATCATGCTGAAATAAATTATAATATCAATCAAACAACATTTAGAAAAAGTATGATTTCTGCTCTTTGTCTCTCTGGCCAAATATATCCTAAAGGTTTTTTCTCTCATTAGACTAGAATTTGCTGAGTTAATCTTATACTTACCTCAGTGCTTATAATTTTGGCTAAAACACAAATATACTCTGGTCAACAGCAAATTAGCATCAAGAGCATGGATGAATCATAGGTCTGCAAATCTTTAAAATCACTTTAAAGAGACAGCTGGGAAAAAGAACAAACTATTTGATGAAAACAAAGATAATTATGCACCAATTTATTTCCTGATAAATTTAATGATGATAGGTATGCATTGATTATCCCTTATCAAAATTTAGATCTGCTCAATAGGGTCTGATATATTAATTTTTAGATATCCTTTAGGTTTGTCTTTTAGACTAGCAATACTACTTTGATTACCAAGAGCACTGATAAGTAGGTTTGGAACCCTGACAATTATAAGGATTCATATTTTGCTAATGTAATACTCTGCTGGTATTTTAACAACTCATCTAGATACATCAGACTGTTTCCACATCATTTGTTCTCTTTCAGACATCTGAATTTCTTTCAGCTAATGTATTCATTTCACTCAAAGCTGTCAGTTTGTGATGTTCCTTGAGTGCATAATATTTCTTTAGTAATTGAATCATGTGGTTTTGCCTTCCATTTTCTAATACATATCTTGAAAGCTTACTCCTCTTCATCTGGCACTCAGAAAGGTGTATGTCTAAACTTTGTGCTCTTTCCAAATATTATTTCCACTTCTTATTAAAGTGCCTCAAGTTGCCACAGTCAGCCAACACTTAAGACAGATCCACCAGCAAAGAAATTTCTTCCTTAACTGCCCCTACAAAGTTTAGAAAAGATCTAATGTTTTTGACAGAGTTGAATAATGAAAAATGTTAACATAGAGTTATTGTAGATTAATGATATCCTCTGGGTTGTGAGTCTCTTGTTAGGGAAGCAGAGCAGACTTTTGTTTTTAAAGGCAGTACTTCTCTAACATATCCCAAGCCTGTCCAAGTAGTTTTCCTTCCTGTACATATGGCCCAAGCTCATCTTAGGTTTTTATCTGAAATGTTTCTTTGTAGTCTTTCCCAAATGTCCCACAGATGGTTCAGAAAAATAAGCAGCCTTCACAACAACTCAGATAGCTTCACTCACTTAGTACTTCTTCATTCCTCTCAGTTAAAGTTTCCTTTTTCTATACCTCAGATGTCCCCTATTGGCTCTTTTTCTGTGTAGCAATGTTAATCTTTAAATTGTCCCCCAGTATTCTTCAAGATGACAAAAAGATTCTTATTTTCTTTTTTGAGAATTGCAGGACAATGCATATTTGAAGATTACCAAGGCTGAAGTAGGTACTCATGGACTAAATGTACAAAACTGAATTTCAACATCCAAATTCATATGTTACCTCAAAGGCTTTAAAAAGTCTATTTGAAGATGCATTACAAAAAAATGTTTTGTCCTGGCCATTCTAAAATTCACTGGAGATTTCTGGGAAAGATCTGCTACAAGATCTACTGATTCTGGGCTCAGTTAACATATATTCAACCTCAGTGAACACAAGCACATATTATGTGGTACTATAACTATAACAGTGAACACAAGCACATATAATGTTGTTGCAGCAGTGAGCTCACATCAAGGGAATCTGGATTCCACTTGCACTGATCCTGGAATCTTAGACCCACAGAATGGTTTGGTTTGGAAGGGACCTTAAATACTCCTAGTTCCAATCCCCCTACCATGGACAGGGACACCTTCCACTAGACCTGGCTGCTCCAAACCCATCCAGCCTGGCCTTGAACACTTCCAGGGATGGAAGATGCCACAACTACTCTGGGGAACCTGTTTCAGTGCCTACCAGCATCACTGTAAAGAATTTTTTTCTATTATCTATGCTTAAACTGCTCTCTTTCAATCTGAAGCTATTCCCCTTTGCCCTGTCACTATATGGTCTTGTAATAAGTCTCTCTCCATCTTTCTCATAGGCTCCCTTCAGGAGCTGTGGCTGGAAGGCCACAATTAGGTTACCCTGAAGCCTTTTCTTCTCCAGGCCAAACAATTCCAGCTCTCTCAGCCTTTCCTCATAGGAGAGGTGCTCCATCCCTCTGATCATCTCAGTAACCCTCCTCTGGACCCGATCCATCAGGCCCATGTCCTTCCTGTGCTGGGGGCCCTGGGCTGATGCAGCTCTGCAGGTGGGATCTCAGCACAGCAGAGCAGAGCAGAGGGGCAGAATCCCCTCCCTCCCCTGTTGGGTCATCTCCAGTCTCTTATCCATCAGCACCTGCAAATTATTTTTCTCTGAAATATGAACAGTTTTTCTCCTTCCTCACACTGTATATGTGTGTATAATGTTGACCTTTCAGTGTGGACAGTGACCATTACAAACAGCTCAAGGTATAAATCACTTTTTAAGGGATGGTCACCCATGCTTAACAGTTTTGGAAATAACACAGCATTCACCTAGTAGCAAAAATTCAAACTAAGTTAGAATATTACCAAATATTTTCAAGGTGTCCTCAGCACTCTGCATTTATTTTACATCAGTAATAACAATAACAACAGCAACAAATTCCCAAGCAAAACCACTATTCCTATGAAATGATAAAACATTCCTGGGAAAAGGAAAAAAAACAGGCATGTAAACTAACTTGACCAGATTCATTAAAATGGTAAAAATGAGTACTCCAAAATTTTTGCTACAATTTTTTCCACTTCAGAGCAGGGTATAGAGGAAGAGCCTGTTGAAAGACAGCCCTTACCATGAGGATTAACTGCACAACCAAATGTAAGCAGTACAGACACAATCAGTTCTGTGACTCACATTAGAGGGGTAAAGTTTGCATTTGTAAACAGATGGATCTCAGTACCCTGAATCTCAGATTTCTGGTATATTTACTTTGTGTTACAAAGCAGTAGCTCAGCCTGCTACTTAACTCTGGCCAAACAGAAGACAGAAAGATCCCCGCTCATGTGGGGCATAAACAGCTAGCTCTACTGATGCTGCATTAAACTATTTGGTTAATGCTTCAATCAACAGAGTGTTTAGTAAGGCTTTGCTGTAAATTCTAGGACACGAAAGGTGTAGAAATAAAAAATTCTTTAATTATTCTTGTTTTCACTTCCTTTGGCAGTGAAATGTCAATTTATGGAAAATTTCTGTTTACATGGAAATTAGAAAATTTCAGATCTTGTCAATCTCGTTGTCACAGAGCTTCCAGCAACAGCAAGAGTCTGATCTTACACGTGGTTCTTGTGAAAACAGCTTGGTGGGAACAACACTAGGAGTTCCATGGGCAGAGGTTTTCCAGTGACTTCGCTATAAAATATTTATTCTCTATAAAAATGTTGGCACTGTGAACTTCTGGGATCAGGTGCTCCTTTTTATCAGCTTCTTCTATGCAACATGCTAACACAGCTAAAAAAGGGACTGCAGACCCACAGGTACATCTGCAAAACCCACTCTGGCTTCAGGTCATTCACTCAGTTACACATGTACACACCTATTAGTCTTAAATGGCTTTGGATCTGCAGCTCAGGGAAATAATCCAAAAAGATTTTAGCTGCTCAGGAAAAGTTAGGGGAAGCGACAGGCCTGCAGGCTTTCTCTGACTACAGACAATACATGAAAAGCAAAGAAGTCAGTCTGACTGTTAAATCTTAGATCTGCTTGCGGGGCTGCAAGACAGATTTTATGTTACAAACAAGTATACATTAAACAGGGGGAATAAAAAAAACAAAACCAGAAGAAGTAGAATATAATGAACACAGAATCCTACAGAAGAAGTCTGCAAATAGCCCATATTACCTGGAGTGACAATTTAAAAAGACAGACTTCTGACATCTTTCCCATGTCCTGAGAAGACCTCACTGTATAAATTTAACATTAAAATGCCTGTAGGATTTTATTTACAGTATTCAGAAGTTGGCAAAAGTTTATCCAGCGGTTATATCTTTCAGCAATGAAATGATAGGTCACCAGGTTCAAAGGCTTTTATTTATTTTCACAGTTTGTGAAGAGATATTTGAAGATTACTTTGTTCTGTGCATTTTAGTTACAGAGTCTGCTTAATACCAGTGTGGTGGGAAACTATGTTTAAAAAAAATCTAGGTTCTACTCTTTATGCAAGCTACTGGTATTTTCATATATATCATTTTGTATTTGTAACAGAGAGAAGGAGTTTCAATGGATTTGTGCTCCTAAGTCACTGGACCATTAAGAAAATCCTCCTGTAAACTACCTTTTATTCTTGAAGGTATTCCATGCTTCCAAGTATGGTCTGGCAACAGGCTGGGAGCGCAATGCTTTACTCCAAAGCTGAAAGTCTCTTACCACAAGATCTCTTACCGTTCATCAACACTGAATTCTAAAACCTCAGGAAAGCACATGACTTCAATTTCTTGGTGGCTTTCATGATTGATTTTATGTCAGTCTTACAAGATCTGCTACTAATCCTATACAGCAAATTCCTTCTTGACATTATTCTATTTTTCTTCAGCTGTTCCAAAACCTATGGACTGAGCTGCATCAAGAGAGAGATTATCTGACACTTAAGGGAGACCTTGCTAAAAGGATGCCTCAGTGTTTTCAAATCAGGATCTTTTGTTTTCTTGTGCATGTATCTCAGAAAAACATTGTGACCCTGAAAAATTATATGCAGACACCGCTCTCAGTATTATTACTGATTATTTGCATTTGAGGCATTCAACTGACATGTCAGGGCCACAGACAAAAACCCCTGTCTTGATAAATGTATTAGCTTTTACACAAAACAGGATCCCTGCAATTAGAGCAACGGCATTTGTCCTGCAGCTGAAAAGCACATGTCTGGGGTGGTTCACCTTTTATAGAGTTGTGAAATCCAAAGAAGGGATCTGCCAGGGAATTCTAGTCATTGTCATGGTAACATTTGACAGCACCATGCAAAAAGCACCCATTAAATTCAAAAACTGTTTCACCCAATGAATGAATAAATGTTTCACCCATAGCCATCCAAGGAGCAGGATCCTGCTTGAGAGTCATCACCTTGTAACTCATAAAAGATTTGAATATTTTACTTTTCAGCCACATATATAAACCATTGAATGGAGGGGGCTGAATATCAACTTTCTTCCTTTCCTCTGGAGAGAAAGGAATGCACATATTTAGCTTGAGGAACACGAAAAGTACATGGACATGCAAGTAGAGATCAGTGTAGTAATAACCTGAAGGAAATCCAGTAGTGAGCTTTCCATCTTTCCACTGCTCTCTTTTCCACAGGACATGCGCTGGGTTATCACTGTATCACCAAAAAGATTTGGGGGAATGACCTTTGTAGCCCTCAATTCCCAAAGCATGAGGGAGGCTGAATAGTTGCTATTGAGATTTTGAGGAGTCTGTGAAACATACTCAGGTTCACTTCTGTGAACAGGAATTTGCCAAGTTGTGTGACTCTCTGCACACCGTTTTTTTTCCTTTGGAAGCCAATTAACATGGAGGCTCTGAACAACCTGATAGAGTTGATGTCACAGCTTGCTACAGGGGGCTTGGACTGCATGACCTTTGAAGGTCCCTTCTGGCCCAAAGTATTCTGTGGTTCTGCGAAAGCAGTCATTATTTGCACAAAAGTGTAACCCCAAGACCCTGTGATTATAAACAGCTGAATGAAGTCCACAAAACCTGTTGTGTCCCCTTTGAACTCCTCGTCCAGTTTTCCCTCCTGTCTCTGAATGAAGTCCACAAAACCTGTTGTGTCCCCTTTGAACTCCTATTCTCGTCCAGTTTTCCCTCCTGTCTCTTCTCCAATCCTAAGGAGCATCCAGAAATAACTCAATAGCAAAAATATAGTCTAGGATATGCATCCTCATCTCCTTCACACAGATTGCATTATAGATAATACAGTCCCACTCTTCTGGATTTTAGGCTACAGGCATGGTGTTGGGTTACATTACAGTTGTGTTCCTGGCACAACTGCACTTCCAGTTTTCATATTCAATAAGTATTTCTACATAGAACTAGGCAACCACAAACAATCAATTTCTTTCTTAACAGGAAGGGTCTTGTGTCTCTCTAAGCACTCGCCAGACCTGTCCAGCAGACTTAAGCTGGGGCACCATATCCTTGTCCCCAGAATCACTGAACAGCCATAAAGAAAGCAGAGCTGGCAAACCCCTTCCTGACCTCCTTAACACCATAATAATGTTTATCTAGTAATAGCAGTAAACAAATATTCTAATATTCAAGATTGTTATTAGACTTAAAAATCTTCCAACCTTTTTCTTCTTCAAATATTAAGATGTGGCAGAACTTCATACAGAGGAATATCACTCAGCATGACATGTGTGCTTTGCACACAGCAAACCTGTTTCTCACACAGCTCTTCTGCACTGCACATGTGAGCTCCCTCCATGCTGCAAGCACTGTGAGACTCCAGCAAGACAGATTCTCGCTGTTATTTTGATAAATTAAATTTTATCTCTAATTTTGGGATGGGGGGTGAATTTCAGCATTCTGCAAACCCTGCCTCCAAAAAGCTTTTGATAGCCAGGAAGAAAGTTCAGTCAAAACACAGCTCTCTCACGCTTTGCTGGAGAGCGCTGACACAGTCTATAACTCTCACCATGATCCTAAGATTTCAATTCATAGCAGAACAATATAGTCACACAAGCTGCATTTCCAGATGGACCTCACTGTAACCACTGAGCTCAAACAGGTGGTGTAAGTGATCAAAATTTTGCTTTATACCCTGAACAAAAGTTGCACAAACTTCAAATAGCAATACTCAAATTCAATTAACACGCCTATATTCTGATAGCCCCAAAACACTGGTCAGCCATTCCTACTGCTGAACATGCTTCATCTAAATCCTGTGTAGGATGATCTGAACTGTAGCTTGTGTCTCACTCAGTGCAGAAAATGAGTTGTCATAAAAAGCCCAAATGAAGCACTCAGACATCTGAAATTTTGAGTAAATTTCTGAAAGAATAAGACAAGGACTTCCAACAGGAAAGAACCAAAAATGCAAGTGATATTCCCATCCAACAATCAAAAGAGAGGAGGAGCTTCTGTCCTCAGATACAACACCTGGACTTGTCCAACTACTAAAATTGCAGGATAATTCTTTATGCTACTGGAACAGGTAATTTTCAGCTACTCTGTAGAAACAATTTATGAAGGGTCTGGTTATTTCTGGGATCTGCTAGAAGCCTAAATTTGTTTAAACCTGATGAACTTTATGATGAGAATTCAATAAAGATTTACTGGAGTTCAACTTAGAATAGATAGGAAAAAAGGACAAAAAAAGGTGTTTCTGTTAATACACTGTTGGAATTCAGTATAAAGACTGTACTTACCCTGTTGCTTGTCTTGTCTGTTTGGTAACTAATCAGAATTGTTGAGGTTGCAAAGGACCTCTGGAGATCATTTGCTCCAATCTATCTCTCAAAACTAGGCTAATGGCTTACTATTTCTCTTGATTTTAAGTCTTACTTAGGGTTTAGATGAGTGAAGGTAGTCTCAAAACTGTCTTTTCTGAAGAAACACATCCCTCATTTTATCAGTATTAATACATTAAATATTCTGCTGAGCTGGAACAGCAGACCATAGAGAAGTAATATTTCTATTTCAAAGAAATACACATTTCTCTTTACTCACACTGAAGTTAAAAGCAATTCTTACGTCCCACTTTACATATGAGAACAGATACAGGTCAATGTGAAGGTAAGATGATCTCTAAACATAATAAACATGGTCTCTACTTGTAACCATCCCCAAGAGCTACAGGGATTCCATTTTTGGTTTGCAGCCCATTAATAAAGAGAAGAAACCAAAATCTGCTATGCTCCTTGAAACAGTGGAATACCTGGATTTATCTTCACTGAGTAGGAAAATCGGGTCTTATGTCTGATATACAACATTGTCTTAAAACAGCTCTATTCAAGTCCCCTCAAACTGTGATGATGGCCTAGTTAATTAAATATTTTGACTTGAGCTGATAGGGCTGAATGACCCACAACTTAAAGGGGAGAAAAAATAAAAAGTAGGCATATAAAAAGTAGGCAGTTTGAGAAATTTCCTTAGCAAGTCTCCATGTGGCTCATTCATTTTTTTGAGTGATGGAGAGAAACTTATTAATATCTTAAGTGCAAAAAATTTTAATACTTTCAGCTTTAAGAGATTTTTCTATCATTTCTCTAGAAAACAACGTCTACTAACAACTACGTGTCCTGTTTTCTGCCCTATTAATTGGACTAATGACACTGTTGATTGTGGCAGATAGAATACTGCATAACCTTGGGAAAATCTGAGCCCTCTGACTTACACAAGCAAGGACATGACAATCTTCCATGTCCTAGTTTTCGCAGAATGACTTGGGTTCAAAAGGGCCTTAAATACCACCTTGTTACAAACACGCCCCTGAACACCTCCCAGGAAGTTTTGACTGAAATACAATTAATTTTCTTCCTAGTTCCTCATACAGTACTGGGTTTTGGATTTAGCATGAAAATAATAATTGATAACGCACTGATGTTTTAGTTATTGCTCAGTACTGTTTACCCCAAAATAAGGATTTTTTAGTTTCCTGTGCTTTGGCAGTGAGCAGGTACACAAAGATGCTGCGAGGGAGCATGGCCAGGACAGCTGATCCAAACTGGCCCAAGGGATATTGCATTCCACAGAAAACCAAACTCAGTGTATAAACCAGGGTGAGTTGCCTGGAACTGGTGGCCACTGCTGGAGAAAGGACTGGGTACAGGTGAGCAGGGAGCAAGAGTTTTATTGGACTTTGCTTGTTTCTCTTGGGTTTTATTACTGTCTCTCCTCACTAAAATTATCATTAGTATTATTGGCATATTTTATTTTATTTCAATTAATTAACTGTTCTTATCTCAATCCCCGAGTTTTACTTTTTATTCTTTTTTTGCCTCTTGATTTTCCTCCCCACCAGGAGTGTGGGAGTGAGTGAGCAGTTACACACTCACTTGGTTGCCAGCTTGAGTTAAACCACAACCTTAACAGAAAGCTTCTGTTCAAACACCTTATTTGAAAAGCATTTAAGACACAGAACTGACATAAAAGATATTACTAGCTACCCACTCAACGATACACCATGTTATATGCTGCCTTTCACTCTTTTAAAAATAAAAACAAAATACTCAAGAAATACACACCATGCACACAAACATCCACACAAAAAGGAGAAATGAGGACAAAATACACCACACAAATTTGTTCCTGCACTGGTGACTCCAGTGTTCTACCTAGATAGTGAGAAAAGCTCTCTGCAGGACTTCTGTAGAGGGAATTTTTCTCACAAGGGAATTAAACAAAATGAAGTCACAATGCCACAGGGTTTTGCTGGTCATAATGGAGCAAAGATTACTTCACAGACTTACATAATAGAATAAATAGTCTTTTGAGAAAAAGACTGTCTGCTGACATAAAAGACTGACTGACATAATTGCATAATTAAGATTCCACTGGAATGAGGGGAAAACACACATCAGAATCTACTACCAACTAGAGATTTTTTTTCCCCTTTGTATAGTAAAATAATTGCATAAGTGAAGTTTCTTGCCTTAAGGGGGATTCTGAGGTGCTTTTCAATTGAGCTTGCAAATGAGTAATGGCCAAAGCAAAATGATTTCAAAAGGTCAAGAATCACCCTGTCTCCCATCAATGTAAATGCTTAAAAGCTTAAACTGAAGAAAGCCTAAGCTAACATTGTGTCTTTGGAATATTCCTCTCTACACAAAGAAAATGGAGTTAGTGCTTCTCTAAAGTGCAAGGGGGGAGGACAGCAACCCTCATGTCATACAGAGAAATTTGTTAATGTTGAATTTTGTGGCCAGGTTGTTATCAGATGTTATCAATGTAAGTGTTTCACAAACAAAATTATTCCCAATTATTTCTTTCACTCAGTGTTTTTTTAGAAACAGTATCATGAAATGGAGGTGGTTAGTTGCATAAACTGGCCTACTATCTGAATAAACAATAGCTCTGTGTATATTTCCATACATCACAGAGTGACTAGAAAGACATTGCAAAGCTCTGAACATCAAACTAAAAGATTATTCATGTTTTCTAGAAAGTTCTGTATATGAAAGCCCTGCACTGTTACTGAAGATGCAGCCTCACTTAGGAAATAATTCCACCCACCAAATCAGAATCTGCTTTTCCATCTATACCCTTTTCAAGTTACTGAGTACCTGTCTGTCAGAGAAAGTGTACTACATCTTTCCTTCTACAGGATTTGCTTCCCTTGGAGGACTTTTTCCAGATCATCTTACATAGAATTAGAATTGCATCAGGTACACTAAAATCACTGAGGTTTAAGGCTACAATGTGCGCAGTTCAGTGAGATTCACGGTTTCTAGATTTTCTCATATATTTCTAGAATCAGGTCTTTAAACACAAGGGTCATGTCTACTCATACAATAATGTTTTAATTATTTATTAATATTATCATTTCAGGCAAAACACTAGTAAATTTGTTTTGTGCAGGTTATAGGTATTAAATTCTATTACATATTAAGTTACATAATTTCCGTATTTTTCAATTCTTACTTTCTTGAGAAATTATTTTATTCTGTACACTTGCAAGTGGATAAATCTTATTTTTACTTTTCTTCTCTGTCAGTAATAATAATATTTCAGGTACCTGCTTAAGCTTCCTCCATAACATTTCATCTTTTATTTTCATTCTTTTCTGCTTAAGGTGTTTCCTTGTAATTCTCCTGTAAACCCTTATGGACAGTAAAATATGGTAAGCAAACTACTGGCTAGAATATGCATTCCAATTTAGTCAGTAATCACTAGTAAGACTGTTCTCTTCAGCTTTAAAAATATATGTATTCCCAAATGCTTTTCAAAGTGCAAAGCCAGCTCAGCTGCAGATTCAGGTATCATGTGTCAGAAGTGTCTCTGCCGAATTTTACACTCTTGTAATTAACTTTCAGCTTGTTGAATAGAAATGCCTCACTGAGCTTTTATACCACAAACAGTATGCAGACCCTCTGTTGCCATGAACTGCAGTTAATCACGTTTGAAGATGAGTATCTGTATCAGAAATATCTCTTTGGTTCTATAGACGTGATTTGAGAAAATCCTTGCATCCTGACATACACGTGCAAGAGGCAAAGTTAACATGATGTATGGAATGTTAATTTGATCATTTTCTGCCAGCTAGGTAGTTTTCCTAACTATATAATTTTTAGCTCAAGACAACAGCATCAGATTAATATGATTTTCTTCTGGAAATGAGACTTTTGGCACATTCCAATTAAATGTATGATTGCTGAAGCATTCACTTGACAGATTATAAACTACTGCTCATTAAAAGTTTCGTTGTTTCATTGCTGGAACAGTTTAAAATACTTGCTTTTGTTTAGAAATAGGGAAGTAACACTTCATTATTTTCTTTATATCCTAAAATTACTTCTCTCAAAAGAGATGATACAGAGTTAACTACTCTAAGTGAAACTATTAAAAAACTACAGTTCTGATTAGAGGAACATAAAAAAATCATCAGTTATACCAGTTGCACAACTCTCACTATCTCACTAGTGACAGCTAGATGTTTTGAGCTTCTATGTGAACTTTTGGAGGCTCACATACCTTCCATATTCTTTAGAGTATGGACATAGCTGAGGTACTATCCACAATCCTGTGCAGAATTTAAACTATGCATTTTTCAAAGATAGAAATTTTTGGTTTTACACGTATATGCATATTGCTTTAATGGTTTGTAAGATAACTAAAAAAGAGGAAAAAAAAAGAAAAGAAGAGAGGGAACACATATTCAGAATATCTGGGAGGGATCAGCCTGAAATGTGGTCCTCTTCTAGGCTTTGTAAAAAGGTGTTGACCTGGGACTCACATGCCATTAGGAATCTTGTTCAGCTGCCAGTCAGAAAGAACCAGATTCTTATTTCTCCAGATAAATGCATCATAACTCTGCAAGTTACAGTCTGCAACTTTGAAATGGAAATGAAACTTTGAAATGTGTTTCTAAGACAAAGGCTGCAATAAATTATCCCTTTTTAACTTGACTAATTAGCTCCACTTCCCCTGAGACCCTCGTTAGTAGGTTCTTTTAAGTTCAATGTCACTCTTTCATGGTGACACCGCCGATCCACGTACGAGCCCATTATCACAAGTAGGTTCTTGTTTCAGTGATTAGTACAAAGAAACAGAGGGAATAAACAAGAAAAGAAGTATTAGCTTGACAGGTATAATAAAAGGAGAAGAGTCTCAAAAACTAAAAATTACATGTGTCATCATAGAGATGAATCCTAAGACTTTTTAACATTAGGACTTGGTATATAAATATCTTTTCTTTTACTTTCTGATACATGAGAACAACATGTATTTATATGAATATATGTATTTATTATACACAACACTGAAAGCCACAAAAAATATTCTTTTGCACTTTGGCTAGAACAGTACCACATGCTATTCTTACCTAGCAACATCTTTTTTCCTGTTATTGTTTCCAAATGGTCAATGTGTTTTTCATATAAATCTATCTCTACATTGTGTTCACTCATCTCTACAGACCCTTTTCAACAAAGAATATCTCTAATTTATATTTGGCTTTTTCTCTCTCAAAATGTATTTTGATGAGAATAAGCATCTTAAAGTTTCAGAAAATAACATATGCTTTTGCAAGCACTGGAGATAATTGCTGCTTTGATTTTTTTCTTCTATTAGGGGAAATTAATATATATAATGCATCTAAATGGGCTATAAAAATACCTTACTATACAGTCATTAGTTATTTTGAAATGCACAAACAATTCTGCAAAAATTCTATCCAATTAATCAGCAAGAACTGGTAATTCACTCACTTATTCATTTGCTCTCCAACAATAGTTCTTAACCTATCAGATATGTCACTTTACTCACACAGTAGTTTTGTATTATGAGAAGATTACTCAACTTCATATAAGAGGCTGGGACTACTGCTTTAATGCCAACTGTCCCATGAAGAGAGAAAAATTAGAACTCCTCAGTTTCTTGAACTCCATGTGTGCCCAAGAGGGATGGAACAGAAATAATTTCCTCTCATCTGTGGACAGACCTGCCTACCTCCTGCTGTGAGCAGGGACTGCAGTGATATTTTCTTCTGCTTTCCATTCCCCCTTCAACCTATTAACTATCAGTCAGGAAGCTGGAAAATTAGGAGAGGCTTTCTACAATTTGACTGGAGCCACAGGGGTGTCTGGAACAAGCTAAGTGCCTACTCCTTACACTTCTTTACCTCTGAACAGAAGCAGAGGTAGTCTGTCCTTAGCATTGGTGGTATTCCACCCACAGATGCAATTTTCACATTTTAGAAGCAGTCTCACAGATGAAACATTATCTTCAGTAAAATTCATGAAGAGTAAGGGGCCATAATGCATGGGCAGGGAACAAAACAGTTGCAAGTGATCAAGCATCCAAAAATAATTTTTTTGCCTTTGCCATTTCTCACGTTCTAGCTAAAAATTTAGTCTAGTGCTGCTTATAGCTCAATGCCTGTTCCAAATTTAAAATCAGACAAATAGACTATTTCAACTGTACCAGAGGTTGAATTGGATCCTAGTAAGTTATTGTGCTGAGCCAGAATTATTGTGCCTGGTGGTTTTCAGACTTGAGCAGGGTGAAGCTGTGAATCAGATACAGTGGGTTTGAGTTTGGAAGGAATTAACAACTCCTGCACAGCGCCAAAGAAAAGTGGAGTGTTTGAGTTTTCAGAAAGAAACTGGGATGCCTCTCTGTAAGTTGGCACATTTCAAATCTAAAATAAAGGAATAAACAAATAAACAAATGAGTGTTAATCAATTGCAAGAGAGAAAAATGAGGAAGTGGCTTGCAATATAAGAACTAAAAGCCTGATTGCATCTTGTGACTCAAAATTCACTTCACTGCTATTGTGTTCTCAATATCATCAGCTCATTTTTCTCACCCTGCTCAGGCTTCCAGTAAGTCTATTCCACTTTTCACCTCTGAGAACTGCCTCCTTGTAGAATCCCAGAGGATAAGGGGCTAGTGTGCATGTCTCAAACATGGTAGCCAGATGGCTGTGCAGCCAACCAAGGATTGTTGGCAATAAACAGACAAGAATTGTTGGCAGTAACACGCCACAGCAAAGAACATGGTGTGGATGGAGCAAGGAGCCATGTGAGAGCAAGACACCACTTTTCTGGCCAAAAGTTCTAGTTCCTGGAGATAAGCACAAGACAGTACAACACAGGAGCAGGAGTGAGGCTTACAAGAGTATATGGAGTGTTGGGGAAGATCAAGACCGCCCAAAACCCCCAAAGCCCTCTGACCCCCTTCCAGAAAGGTCTGAAAGAACATTCTGCACAGAACTAATTTACATAAGAAGTGAGAAGCTTGTCTATAAAAAGGTGCCCCCACCATGGCTGGCTCTAGAATCCTGGATATCCCATGGGCTGGACCAACACTGGAATCAGGACTGGTGACCTTTCTTTCCTTACTTCTTTCATTTCATATTATCCCTTTATCCAAAGCCCACTGCAGTGTACTCACTTAGCAGGTTAGGGACCAACACACCAACTTCCATGCCAACTGTGGAATTTACTGATAAAACTCTCTGAATTTCTGTGGACTGTCTCTATTTTGTCATTCCTTTCAACCACAAGCATCTACAAATCTTAGCTGCTCCCTCCCCCCTAAGAGCTGGACATCACAGTCCTGTGCTCTGTGCTGACTCAGGAGTCTCCACAGCTCAAGACTGAGAGATGAGCTCTTGTCTTCAGGTGGGAGCCTGCTGCTCCTTAAAGAAGTAACCCAAAGAAGTCACACTGCCATAAATGTGTTCTTCATGAAATCAGGCAGGAGGAGGAGTAATGGAGGACTGGCAAAAGGAAGATGTGCTAATTGAAACATGCAAGCAGGACATACTACTATGCTTTAGACAGAGTAACAAGCATAGAGTGAAGAAAGCAATATGTGAACATGTGGGAGTAATCATGCTAAAAGCAATAAAGAGCGTGAGTTTGTTGAAAAGGTGGTAGGTCCCGTCAAAAGAATCTAATAGCTGGCTTGTGCAAGTTTGTTTCTGATTTTATTTTAATATAGAAGCTATAGATTCTGGAAACAGAGTAGGATTTGGATTGGACCAATATATATGTGTATAACACAGTATACATGCTCTAAACCATTGTGTAGCACTGCATGTGTTTCAGTAAAAAAAACACTCTTAAAAGAAAACACAGAAAAATAGCAAACCAAATAAAAGTATTATTTAGTGAAGACTAAAAGTACCCTAACAAAATCCATACTTACTGCATCTTTTACTTTCTCTTACCTGCACAATCAACTAATTACTGAATGTAAAACACAGAAGTTCATTTAGCATGGCTCAGTAGAAATGTCAGAAACTCATGCTGTTTACCATTTAGATAATTTTTCATTCTGAATTTTTACATGCTGCCAGGTACAGAAATGGCTTTTGTCACTGGGAAGGTATAATTGCACACAGCTCATTTACATTGAGATGCAGTGATAGGGAATAAAAAATCCAAATAAAGCTGCAAAAAGAAGTTGTAAGCAATTAGACTCCAAAGGCACCTCTGAAAATCTCCCATGACTAGAGAATTTAAATGAAAAGTGCTTATTTCCTTCTATTTTTAGAAGTGGTGAATACCTCAAGAACATATTGCAGTAGACAATCACTATCAGTAAGTTGCACTTTATTTAGAAATTTTTATCCCCCAGCAAAATTTTTAGAAATTTTTATCCCCCAGATTTGTCTTTGATTTTTGCTTTCTATATACAAGGATTAAAAAGAACTACTCTGCTTTGCTTAGTTTTGTCAAACATAGCATAGGAGCTTAGATTTGTACAAAAGTGCAATCTCTTACCTTCTAAAGCTGCTGTAATGATTCACTGATCTATACCCAAACATACTGAAACAAGAAATACACTTAATAAGGTAAGTACCACTGGAATACTACTGTAGCGAAGTGTTAGTGTAGCACTACAGGAACAAAACCATCTATTTGGGGAATTATAAAGAAATCCTGTATCCAAAGAAACGATTGTATCTATCAGTTCAAGTACTTAGTGATTGTACTTCATGGTCTCCTTCATCTATGTCTCTTCTACATGGCCACCAACAATACATTGGGTGTTGTTTGTGCTTTATGAAGGATGATGAAAAGCATAGAAAAATATTTGCCAAGTAGATTTTAACACAGTACACTCTGTAGCTAAAAACGTACATTTTAAAGCAAAAATGTTGATCCAAGAATAACAAGCCTGAGAATTCTATTTATCTTTACTCCAAATTCATGAGAAAAAAATGAATACATCTACCACATTAGAGTGATGAAAATCCAAGAGAGTGCCCCTGAAACATCGGATTTTTTTCCCTCACATTCAAAGAAATGCTGTATACAGTATATTTATGAATATAGAGGTATCCCTCTCATCTCTTCTGTTGTAAAAGGAGCACTCTCAGTAGCATGGATGGAAGGACCTAAATGAGAAGTACCAGTCACATTAAAATGTACACAAATGGTTTATTAATTAACATGTACTTTAACCTTCAAGAATAGAGCTCCAGCACTCCTAAATGTTATAGGCACTATAGAGTTCTACACCTTTTTTTTTTTTTATGTGGGATACTTGATCATGTCAGAGAAAGTATATACCATAATAAAACATATATTGTGATTCAGCTGGAACATTCCTTCCTGCTATGACAACCAGCCATCAGTTCCTGATTTAACCCTAAGTTGGTAGTTGCACCTAACTAAACAGATAACACCCATTTGTTTCATCCAAAAAAAGAAGTTTGGCAAAGATTAAATATCAAAGCTGATAGAGCAAACCCCCAAGAATATGGGACAGAACAGTGGAATAAACAGTTACCTTTACCAGACTATTTCAAGTTAACTGCCTATTTTAAAAATACAGACGGTAAAAACTGCTAAAAGTATTCAAGATAAAAGTTTTATCCAAGTAACTACACTTCTTATTTAATGCTAACATAAGACATGAAAAGGTGTGGAGCTAAGCTCTCCATGTTTTTGCTGTACTTATTGCAAAATAAAAGGCAATTGGACACTCTACCTAAAATATGACAAATAAAATGACCCCTCAGCATTTAGATGTTTGTGAGACACAAGCTTCACATTATGAAAAAATATTTTCTATTTATCTGTTTCAAATAATTCTTGAAATCGTAGAAAAGAGGCTTTTTCTTGTATGCTGCAGGTTAATTTCCTGTACCAAGAGTACTGTGAGATATCCACCAGAGAGCACATGGCCGAGCTGCCTGCTCTTCAAACTGAGGGGGCAGCAGTCCCAGTTCCTTATTAACTCTGCTATTGATCCAACGGCTTTGCAAGAAAAACAGCCTCTGAAAGAGGGAAATTCAATACCATTTAAGGGTCTGTAAATTCCAAAAAAAATGTTACTTGTAGAACAATGCCTTCACAGTGCAGTTTTAGGATTACCAGTGTGATTTACACATGGTCTGAAACAGAACTCTCCAGGTGGAGTCTGCATGAATAACAGTGTGAATGTTCTTGTGTGAATAATAGTTGCTCTAGATACAAAAGCATCAACAGCAACAGAAGACACTCCTTCATGGTAACTACATGGAAACTGAGACAGGGCGTGTGACCTGCAATTCCTCATGAACACTTCCAATCAGTCTACAAAAACATTTAAGAAAACTGGGGAAAACAAAAAACTCCTTTAAAAAACCCCAGCAACTTTCACAAAGTTTTTTCCCAGTTTTCCCAGATTCTGAGACACAAACACCTTTGATAGCCATTGAGATCTCCTCTTTCTTCCTTTAACCCTCTATGATCAATGTATCTAAGATCGTACCTTAAACATGCATTCCCATAAATATAATCTCTTTTCTTTGCATGTAGAATATTAACTACAAGTTTTTGAAGTGGTCCCAAACACTAATTGTAAAACCAGTAACTATTATATGTAAAACTGAACTGCTATGAACACATAACACTGAACCTTTCACTCAAAAGAGAAAAGATGGACTTAAAACATTATTTGCCACAGGCACATGGGGCAGCTCTTTGACAACATGACCGTCCTAAAGCATTCACTGACATAGACTACAAAGGATAGTATTATGTTATTTTTCTCTAAGGAGAATCTGAAAAAAAAAAATTGCAGCATTTAATAAAAGCACATTATCAGTTGTCAATGTGCAGCACGTAGTACAGTATTCAATCTGTCAACACTCAGAGGCATCACACAAAATTCAAGGGCAGATGCACCAAAGTCTGAGCCAGTTCTTAAAGTTCCTTCCATCTTTGTCCCTTTATAATTCTATCTTGAGGGTGTTTGCTTTATGAGACATGAGAGCTGAAAAAAATACTTGTGATCATCACACAAAGATATTCACCTTCTAAGTGGATAGATATCTTTGAAGGGCACTTTACAGAAGACACATCAATCTTCATCAATTTTTGCTTCAGAAACTGTTTCTACAAACACAGCTCCTTCAACTCTGCACTTTCATCAACATTCATAAAAGCTGAGCAGCTGGGGGGTAAATTACCCCACAGTGTGTCTTATTTAATCTGACCTTTTAAATGGTTGAGCCTTTTATAGCTGCATTTGATAATTTGGTGTCTTTGTTTAGTGACCTTTCTTTTTTTCTGAAACAACTTTTCTAGCAACTGGTAAACATTTTATAGAACTACATAAAATAGTGTGGTGGAGGAAGAGGGCAGGTAACAGAAATTCAAATCAACAGTACAAATGTAATCCTTGACATCTGACTAGATATTTGACTACTTTGTCTTTGTAAAGAGCTGCATCTAGACAAGGTTTGTAACTGAAACTGAACTGAAATGTAATAGGCAATCATGGATTCATGTAGATGAGGCTTAGGATATGTCAGAAAAAGATGGGAAGGCAACAAGTGTTATAATATGAAATGATATTCCTTTTAAAAGAAATATTAGAAACAGAATGGAACCTTCAAATGAAGATAACTTATTTCCATTAGGTATTGGAAATTGGGAAAGATTTGCTTTTATCTCTTTATTTCCTATGCTCAGATATTATGTCTAAATGTTAGTGAACTTTTTTTAAAGTAGGACTTAAACTTAAGAACAAATATACAGTCTACTACACTAGAAGCATTTCACATTTAAAAATGTTTTTTTACCTATGCACCTAAATGGAAAGATCACACAAAATTAATAAAAGCTGTAAATGAACAAGGAAGAGATCCTGCAGACCATTTCAGTGTCTCTTATCCCAACAGGTTATTTACCCATGTTGCACAAGGAACAAAGATAGCTATCCCCTAGTAAACCCTATCACAATCAGGGAGCAGCATACTTAATTAAAATTCTATGGAAAAGGAAGAGAAGTTTTAATCAGTTTTTGCAAGAAAAACCAACCTGTCTATACATTCCTTAAGGATAGAATGAGCAGATAAAATCTGTCACCTGGCATATGGCAGAGCATTTCACTCGTGGGGAAAACAATATTTGGTTCAATATAGAAAAGGTTTGCTTTTAGCTCTTAAGAAATGATATGATGAGCCTTCATTACAGTCCTTACAAACATATTTATGAGTTTGCCTCCAGAAAACACTACTTCTCCCCAGCAGCCTTATAGTAATAGTGGTGGTGGTTTCTTTGGAGAACTTCATCTTGCAATTCACAAACAGGTCAGATGTCAAGCCTGTACTGCTAAAATACTAATTTAAACAGAGAAGTGGGATAGGACGNAACCTCGCTGTTGTGATTTGAGTCCACTCTTCTATTTCGTGTCCACTAGCAGCAGGAAATGGCTTCAGGCTGCACATAAGGTTTAGATTGAATATTAGGAAAAAATTCTTCACCAAGAGGGTGGTTAGGCACTGGAACAGGATGTCCAGAGAAGTGGTTGAGTCACCATTCCTGAAGGAATTTAAAGGATATGTAGATGTGGCTTAGTGGTGGGCTTGGCAGTGTTGGGTTGGTGGTTGGACCTGATGACCTTAAAGGTGTTTTCCAGCCTAAACAATTTATGATTCTGTGATATTGTTGTCTAAATTAAATGTTCTAAAATAAAACTTTCACAAATTTTAAGTTCCAGTGAGAGAGTTTCCTGAACTTCTATTCTTTAGGGATGTCTCAAAGTACATGGAAACCAAGTGGGACAAATTAAAGAACAGAAGGAGTGCCTTCTCTACTCCTTCATTGATAAACAGAGCTGGTTCTCCTCTCCAAATAAATGGGTGAAATAGAAGAACTGGTTTCACTGGAATGGCACACATGTATCCCAACATTTTCTGCCATGGATAAGAAATCAAGGATTAGGCTTTCCAACTAATTATCCATGAGCATATGGCTGTGAGGGAGACACGTTTGACTACATTATTCACCTGCCAAAAAACCCCAACAAAAAACAAAAGAATAGGAAAAACCTGCAACCAAACCTTCTTAAATACATAGTGTTCTAAAAGTAATCTGTGGGTCATACAGTAACATTTCTGCAGGAATGCAGTTACACAAACAGGAAAAACAGAAAGCATTAAGTTATATCTACACATATTACTTCATGTTAAGTTATATCTAAACACATTCTTTTTTTCCATTCCTGTCTCCCACATTTTGATTTTTTTCTCCTAAGTTCTACTGTTCAAACAAAACCCTTCAGAAAACAGATACTTATTCTACAGGTACATTTATTCCAAGGTGGAAAACTCCATTTAAACTTTTCTGAGAAAATACATGAGAACTCAATATGAATAAGAAACACCTATTTAGAAAGTCATTAAAAGTGAGGTAGCACTAACAGATCTATTTGTTTTGCTGGCTACAAACAACATCTAGAGGAATTAAGAATCCCATAAAAAAAGACTTAAAACCTGAAGGAAAGCAATTACCTGCATTAGAGTAATTGGTAATTTCATCAGTTAGTGGCTTGCATTCAGTGGATACAATAAGTGATAATTTTGGTAACCTGAAATCCATTACCATAAGCACGCAGGAGAAAAACTCAATTCCCAGTCCAGTATAATAGAAATTACAGCAGAGATTTATAACAATCCCAGATTTATAACAGCCCCAGATTGCTAGGCAAGGTCTGGGACAGAGAATAGCCTAAGCATTGCATAATCTATCTTTGAGATAGATGCGGGCCCACTCCAGCATAATGAATCCAAGCATACGGTAGTTGACGTAATGCCTGAGCACTTCACAAGTAGATGGGTGTTAGTAAGAAGTGCTGATTAACTCATCCTCTAAATTATTTTAGTGCCTGAGTACAGCCTGCAATTTAGTTACATCCATGCACCAAAATTCAGAAACTAATTGGCTCAATATTGTGGTATTTATGTTATGCACAAAGAAACCATCAGTGAGAGCAAGCAAAGACACTTATTCAGGATTAAACAAATGGCTCACACAGAGGTGGAAGCAGAAGCAATGGTTATGCTCACGCTTAGCCCATCAGATCAATGTTATGTAAACATCTTCTGTTTACATAGAGGCTTGTACAACTACATAAATCTGGGATTTATTTCAGTTTTTGAGGGGACAACCAAGCACACTTTGTTTTGAAATGTTGAAGGTTTCTGCCATGGTTTCTGGAGCTCACCTTCTTCCTCTGAAGTTTTCTCATAAAGGTTAGAGAAGCAGGAGTTTTCTGGAACAGTTTTCTCTGGCACATTTCCCTTTCCTCCTTCACATGCCATTTCACAGTAAAGAGCTTTTACTTATACTCACACCATAGCAATGGCATCCCAGTTTCAAACTCTACAATTTTACAAAATAGCTTGTCCTGCTCCCTTAGACTTCTACTCTGCACCAAGGTGCAAGCCACCTCTTGGTACCAAGTCTGTTATGATGAGGTGGGAAGGACAGTAATCAGGGGTTGCATCCATATGATCCTGAAACACCACACCAGGAGATGGAAGCACATGGAGTTCAGCTTGGTCAGCCTGTCTTCCCTGCAATTCTCCTTCTCCCCAGCCCTCATTTCATATGATATTATTAGGAATAGAATACTTCAAATGCCTGTCTAAAAGAGCCAGAAAGGAATAGGCTGCCCAGGGGAATAGTACAGTCATCCTTGGAAGTATTTAAAAGACACATGGATGTGACACTTAGGAACATGATTTAATGGTGGGCTTGACAGTGCTGGGTTAAGTGTTGGACTTAAATGTCTTTTCCAACTTCAATGATTCTATGACTCTATGAAAAGAAGATGGGACAGGTACAGCAAAAAGTGGACAACCGTAGAAATCAATGCAGGGAAAGGATGTGAGCTCTAAGAATCACAACAGGAGTCTAAGAGCCTGGAAGTTCACTGCCAAGTCAAGCTCCTGACTGCTCAAAGTACAGTACATTATACATACAAGGGAAGTGGCTGCCTGGGCCAGACAGCTGAATCAATATTAAAAGGGATCAAGTAGGAAATGTTTAACTTCACTTTGAATAGCTAATTTAAGGGAGATGAATATTATCCTTAGGGCCACATTTTGCATCATTTCTTCCTTCTGAGTAGTACATTGCTTTATTCAAAATGACTATTTGCAAAGTATATATCTTTGCAAAATGAGCAAGGGTATTACAAGCTGACACTTAAACTATAGAACTCCAGATCCAGGGAGTAGCTTTTATTGTATGCAGAACAAGCTTTGGTACTGAATACACAAATATTAAGTAGGGAGTAAATAAGCAGTCTAAGCGAGCAAAGAATCCTATGCTAATTATTTGTTGCTGAGTTCCCCAAATAACAAAATGTCAAGTAAGGAAAGATGGAATTTTTTTTCTCCCCCTAATCTTTTTGGTTTCTTTCTTCTGCTAAACTTTTACACTTGAAAAATATTGTTATTTTCTTATGCATACAAAAGAACATGGGATAACTGAAAAAAGACCTTTGTTATTTTGACAACAGGCTTAATCACAGTCAAATGGTTTACAGAGCCTAGTCATGTGAATGTATGGTCCTATCAGACTGATTGCAGTGCTCTGTGTGCTACACTTGGGGTCAGAGCACTGAATTTAATGTTGCACAGAATGTTGAATTTAATACTGAACAATGACATTTCACATAAAATTTATAGTGCAATTTACAAGTGGATTTTAAATGCAAAAATCAAAATATCATAAAAGAAGAAAAAGACACATTTTATAACTTATATGTAATTTAAGAAATTGATTAATAATAGCATCAAGTCAGTCAAGGCACAAATTCTTAAACAGAAATAAGCCCACCATTACCATCTGCTAGTTGTAGTTGTATATGAATTAGTATATTCATAGTCTTTAAGGCCACATCTAACCCAATTTCCAGTGTTTCATCAATAAAATTTTTGCCCATTTTTCCTGTAGCATATGAATAACCAAGATTTTGCTGTAGTAAACAGAATAACAAAGAATTCATTATCTCATTTTGAGCCTCCCGCAGCCAAATTCTGAAGTACTGTTTTCTATGACACATTGGTTACACTTCTATTTAAAACAGGCACTGGTGCTTGGAATCCAAAAGGCAGGTCAGCAGGTGATACACTGGTGTAGCAAGTTTGGAGAAGTAAAAATTGACTATGCTGAAAATAAACCAAAACAAACCAACAACTCAAACCAAAAAAACTCATCAATTCCACTTGGGGGAAAAAAAAAAGATTAGGCTATTTGTGGACTGTTACTAAGCCTAACTGGAGCCTAACTGTCAGAAAGAACATTTGGTATTAATTTCAAATCTTCAGGAAATACACAATTCACAGTTCCCCTTGGCAGTTTTTTTCCAAAGGTTAATCACTCTCAGCATAAAAATCTGTATCTTATTTTTAATTTGAGTTTATGCATCTTCTGCTTCCAGTCATTAGTTCTTGTTATGATGCTTCTGTTGGATTAAAGTAGCCCATTAGTACATTTTCTCAAGACTGTCAGTCTTCTTCTATAGCTCATTTTCACATTATCTTCAGGTTGTTTTTCCATTAAATACCAACATCAGCTTGTGCAGTGCAGCAGATTCAGTCTCATCATGACTGAAAGCAAGGCAGAAGCAGCTATACAGTTTCTGCAATCTCTTTCAAAAACTTATGGTGATATAGATTCCTCCTGCCTTTCTTCCAGGTGTTTCAAGACTTCTCCCAGAGTATGACAGCCCATCTTTTTTATATGCCAATCAGCTTGATGCATAGGAGAATATAGAAAATACTTCATTCATTCTGTCACTGTAGCTAATTCCAATCTGCTTGAAAATTATCACCTCACCTCCTCTGCTTTCTTCGCATCCTAGGAACCATTGTCTTCAAGAATTCTCCAAACCTTATAATGTCCTAAGCTTCCTAACATTTTGTCAATGAAATTTTTTAAACTTCATTCCCTTGGCCAGAAATTCCATGAAGTATGATGGAAAGTTAGAAACAATAAGCTAAGTTTTCACCATTACTGCTAATGCAGTAGGCAGGTCTCCTTTCCTTATTTTCCTGGTGATCAGCACCTGAGTAGTCATATCTAAGCAGTGCCATCAATTATATCATGTTAGTATTCAGAGGAATACGTGTATGGCATTAAAGACAAGCCCAAATGTGGTGCACAAAGTTAGACAGCATTCGACAATACCCAGCAATGAAGACTATTCAGACACAGTTCTACAGACTGAAAAGGTATTTTTTGCTCTTTGAAGCAGTGGTGTGAAAGGATGAATGTGTAATGGGCTTTGTGCTCTCTGCTGTCACACCTCACCTGACATGAAAGTTTTGCTTGCCCTCAGCAAGGGGAATGTTTAGTCTGATATGACAGTCTGTGTGATGTACTGCCTCAGCTCTACGCATTCTTTGATGAAGAATGTGTCTTTGTTTAGTTTATTCCCTTTGATAGCATTAAGCTTTGGGTCCTTCTCTGTGCCTGGACCATCTTTATATCACTATTTCAATCAAAAGTTGCATACCTGTGAAAGTATGCACTGCATACTTATGAACTGCATCCTCAGATGCACAAATGAAATGCAGTGTTACCAATATTCCCCCATAAGAGGTCTGCATTAGAGTCACAGCTTCCTAGGATACAACTTCAGATTGTATAAACTCTTTATAATGTTTGCTATTCACAATACATACAAGAATCTTGGGTGAATAATGAATTCCACAGATCAGACAGATGCTGTGCTGTTCACTGCAAAATGCTGCAGTTTTACCCTTTCACCCAGTTTTAAAAGTAATCAAGAAAGAGTTTTTCTGTGATATGTTTCCTCCATCAACTTCTATCTTTAATATCATTTTAAGAATAAGGTCTTGTCTCTTAATCTTATGTCATTATTATGAATACTAATAGTGGAAAGACAGAACTTTTCTTATGAAATTCCATCTATATAATGAGCTCTCAACTGAAATATATTGTATTTTCCACAGTCAGATTTTCAACAAGTACTTTAACTGAAAAAAGTTTACACACATGACTTCCTTTCACAGACCAAATTTTATTATATAAAAAATATCTTTTTACATGTTCTGCCATTTAAAGAGGCTATGTTTTTTTAAATGCAGAGAGGTAAACATATCTAAGAAAAAAACAAAGAAGAAAATTTCATTATAATACATTATAAACTCATAGCAAATTTTCATCTCAAGGACTGTGCAGTATGATCCTTTGTCTTTATAGACCCTGGAAAAACTAGATGGATTCTACAGAAGGGAGTAAGGTTAGACTTGAAATTCTTGCTATCTGAATTCTTGCTATCTGAATTCTGTGAATGAATATGTACAGACTTGCAAGTCTGGATGAACAGAGGGATGTGCAGCAACCAACTATTAAAATATGAATGATAGAAGTTGTAGGTCTACAGCGATCACCCCCTCTTCTAGTATAAGAGCTAAATTTTTCCAAATTAAAATTGCTCTGTGAAAAATTCTGAAAAACCTGAAAGTACTTGGTTCATTTCAAAGCTCGTAAAAAGCTGTAGAATTCCTGGCCACCAGATGCTGCAAGTCAGTATAAGCTCAAGAACAGCCTGGGTACCTTAATGAAAGAAACACACTGAGGGTTAAAAAACCTACACAGAAAACTCTTCTAGCCCAGTAACTTTCCAAATTACAAATGGTTTGAGGCCGGGAAAGTAATGAAGTATTACTATGCACTTGCCTCAACAGCCTTACACTCTCCCTCAAGAATTTGCATTTTCCCCCCAGACACTATCAGAGACGAGACAGCAGGAGAGATAAATGTCCTCCCTGTCCCAGTGCAACCTTTTCATTACATTACCTTCCATTGTCCTTAAGCTAAACCATTGACTTCCAATGTTTTAATCTGAACTTTGCTCATAAGCCTTATGGCCTATCTTTTCATTTGCCCACTTGGAGTTAAAACAACTCCACACTAAATCTTGTCTCAACTTTGATCTGCAAATGAAATGTACTTTCTTGAACCAAGCTTTACAAATGCTTTGTAAATTTTAATTACATTCCTGAAATTTCTTAGAAGCCACTTATCTGGGAATATGATGGTCTGACAGGTTTTTGCAGTACGCTGCTGAAAGAGTACATCTATCCAACTCCCACAGTTGTCAAGAAACACCACTCTGGCACAGCTCACTCCCATTCTCAGTGGAGTTCATGTCAATGTGACTGCCACTATGACAAAAGACGGGTGAGATTTGCAGGAGGAACAGTCTGGATGCTCATATAATTCATGCATTCCAGTGATGGGGAGCTGGAGGGGTTTCAGTTGACTTTGGTGCACTTCAGCCTGCAAAATGGTGTAAAATGCTGCTGCAGACTGGGCCAATGGGGCAAACTGTGCTCCTGAGGTTGCAGGCAGCTTCCCTGGGGATGCCTCCCTCTGGCATGGCTGCCTTCAGCCTATGTCCACCATGAAGACAGGGAACACTCCCTTCTAGAAAAGTGAGGCAAAACACAAAGATCTGGTCACATGCACAAATAAAATCCTAAGGTAACTCCATAGGTTCTTTGTTACTTTGTAATTGTGCATTCTGCCAGGCCAAAGGCCTGTATATTCCCAGCCAAACCTGCCTCATTTTATAGCCCTTTAGACCTGATGATGTTATATACTGCACTGGCAATGTTTAGGCACTGTATTAGCAATAAATCTAATAATAATCATCTACATAACCAGTGTCAGGCTTCTTGTGCCTGACCAAGATTCTTCACTCTGCTACAGTCAGTTGAATATAGAAGCTGGATCAGGCCCTCAAAGTGAAATGTCGCTTACATTAATGCCCAAACAATGCAAGTTTCACCTTCAATTCTGACCAGGATCAAAAGAATACTGTTGCATTTTACCAGAATCCAGTTTTGCTTTGCCTTCAGTATTAATGCACACGGCAAGTTTCATCTTCTAAGAATATCTAGTTATACAAACCAAGCGCTTAATAATTGGTCTTGACATGAATCCATTAGTCCTGTCTTTGTATGATTAAAATTGAGATTAAAAGTGTGCAAACAGTTACTAAGATACTATTCAAATCAAAGTCTAAGATGGCTTTAGGTTTGATCTCTCTTTTAAATTCAATCGACAAATCTGAGCAGTGAAAATAGGTTTTATTTAGTTTGCATTAGCTAAAATGTCACATTCTATACCACTTCATACACTTTATGTTTTGCTTTTAAGTTTTTAAGTCTGCCTGAGTTCTGGGCTTGTTTCCTAGGAAATGAAGGGGGAAAAAATAAAGCAACAAAGAAACAAACAAAAATTTCATATACAAAAAACACCTCCACCAAAGAGGAAAAGACACAGCCCTGTACTAATAGTGCCAGAGTCCAATTAAGACTTGTTTTCTCTTTGAATCTGTTTTTGTAGAGTGCAGCTAGCTCTTTTTTCTTTTGCTCACAGACCCATGCCTTTAAGTACCTTTGAAACAAGATGAATAAAAACACACTCTGTAAACTTAAAGTGAAGAAAAAAAGTAATTTTTCTTTACTTTGCACCGTAAATTACAGTTATTTTCTGCAGAAAAGTCTAATTGCCTTCTTGGGTCACCTAATTCCACCACCTTTTAGATTTCTCTTGTTGATAAGCCTAAGAAGCTTCTGTAACTATCTACAGTTCCCATGATGCTAAACGCAGAAAATGAAATAAAACTGAAGCACTGTAAAGTGCTGCAAGCAAAGAGACAATATTATCCACTTAGAAATTCCATATACTCCATTGTGGAAAGGTCACATTACATGCCCACAGCACAGCCATTGAGGTAAAGGCCTCACACAGAGCTGCTAGCAGGTTATCATGGGGTTCATTCTTTCAGCAAGTTCTAAGGTGCAGAAGTCCAGATATTTAAAACAAGCTCTTCTGAACACTTGGAAATTTACCACTTAAAGTAAAACAATGTTTCTAGAAATCTACCTCTTGTTGACAAATGCACCCTGGCACACACCACCAGATATACACGGGCATTTTAACATACAGGAAAAAAAGCTTTAATATTGAACAACTAAAACCTTTAAATATCAACTGTCTAATTATGAGCCAATATTTTTCTTTGAATCTGTGATCTTAGATAGCAGTTTAATAAGGTAGAAATACTACTGGCATACTTGATTTCAGCTGAGAGAAATATGCTGTGATGTTGTAATCTCTCTATGAGATTACATATGAATACTATGTCTTTATTAGTCTGTTTATTGACTTACATTCCTGCTATCATGAAGGAAAGGTACAACAAAGGTACTTCAAATAGAATGAAATATCTGTTATGGGAGAAAAAGTGAATAGATAGAAAAAAATATGTGAACTGACATATTTATATTCTATTTTATACCTCAGAAGACAAAAGTAGTTCAATTGTTCTCCTCCTCCTTTTCCATGAAGATGCTTTATAATCAAGTTTGTACAGAATACTTTCCCACTCAGACAAATACATCTTATAAAACAAAACAAAGTTGGTTTGGGGGCAGAGCATTAGAAACAAGAATTTCTACTAGCAACAGCAGCTATCTCTCAATGTCACATTGCAGCAAACCCAAGTAATATCAGTGATAACCAGTTTTTCTGTAGCCCTTCGCACGGCAGCCAAGTGGTCTGTGAAAATCATAGATAAATTAGTGCTAAATAAATAATTCAGTTCCATTTTTATAGAACCAGAGGTACTAGACAGCCATGATTTGCTTTCTTTCCAGCATCAGAAAGGCAGCCAAAACTTCTATGTAAGGAATTGGTGCTTTAAATGCAAGAAAGTTTTATAATCGTACCCTTCTCGCATTTTGGAGTCTGGTAGAAGTAACATTTTAAAATAGCACATTATCAAAAATCACATTTGGCAGAGAGAGCAAGTTCCAAGTGAACACTGCAGAATAACTACAAAAGTTTTTTGAATCTAATATTTTCTGGTTTGAAATTATTTTTCCCATTGCAGTCATTGGACTACTTTTGCAATATTACATTAATAAAATTAAACTGTGTACAGATTCTTGGCAGTTCTTTTGTATCATGGGGCCTTAACAACACGCATGGATTCAATTCAGACTACATTGCTAACGCAGTCATTTGGAAACCCATGGTTTTGAGATTTGAACAAAAGTACATCTTGTGAAAGCAGCTCATGATAAAGATTAGATAAAAAAACAAAGCTGATTTATATGAGGGATAGAAAAACTTTTTTGTTAATGTTTTATCGATGAGGCAAGTTATCTTTACAACAACTCTTACATAACCATTAAGAAAGAAAAATACAGAAAGTGAGAGTAAAAGAAGCAGACAAGACCTTAGAGTATCATTAATAATGTGCACGTTCCAGTGATTTTAATATTATTTAATTTAGGAGATAGAAGATGAAAAACCTGAGTGTCACCAAGTGAGCAGCGAAGATACAATGGCATTCCAGCTGATCCTTAAACTATCACATTCTGTCTGTTGCCTGAAGATAAAAAAGCAGACCATTGAAAATCCCATTTACCTTTGCAGCATTATTAAATGCTTCAGAGCAGTCAGGTGGAGATCAGTTTTAGGATCCCAGGGCATGCCTCTAAAGTCAGAAATTAACTATCTAGACTAACACTTAGTTTCATTCCTATGGTTTTGAATTACATTGGCCAGACTTTACAAGCTTCCATGAACTTGACTGCTGTGGCTCCAGCTGCGGGGAGGGACACTGCTGTGGCTGCCTCCCCCAGCAGGGCTCAAGCTGCAGCTTTGTCCAAGAGCACCTAAATAACTGAGGGCAGCCTGAGGACAGGCAGGACAATGCTACTTCCTCCTCCTCCACTGTGGGCTGTATAATTTAGCGTCTTAGAAGGGCAGTCTGAGGCTCACCAATGAGATGTTGACACAAATAGTAATATTTGAACTGCAGGATGGGGCTCACTGTTCAGCAGTGAAAGCCAAAAAGAGCGTTCTTATAACCCACACTGCCTGAAGTTGCAATGACTAGAAGCTCTCTTACATTCAGTAGCTGGAGATTATATTGATGAAAAAAATCCTTGAATACTTGCGAAGAACAAAAACCTGCCAGTTCTGAAATTAAAAATTAACTGAAATTAAGTTACTTTAATTAGTAATCAAGATAAGAGACATTTCTGATGGTGGGCACACTGACATACTCACAAATGATTGCCTGCTTAATTGGAAAGGCCCTCCTATTTCTGGTACAGCAGATAGTGACCAGGTTACCATCAACCTCAGCCTTAGTTTCACAACAGATGCATGAGCTTAATCACCTTGTAATTTGTCTACTTCTGCAAGGTTCCTATTCCACAAGAATCACTAAGATAAAATATCTATTAGATCAAACAGCAGAGTGTATTTCTTCCAATGATTTAATTATTTGAGCAGCCATTGACACCTACATTTTTCTATAGTTTCTAATTGTTTTCTATTCTCTAATGCTTACAAACGTTCTTTGTGAACAGGGTGAAGGGGGAGAGAGGACTCCATTTGCTGAAGAAAGAGCACTACAAAGTGCAGTAGCATGCCCCAGTTAGTGAAGGCTTCACTTGGTAATTTCCTACAGTATAGCATGTTGTATACTATCATAACAAGTTGTGATTAGGGTTGCTCAAGGAGAAGGATGATGTGTCTGCAAGGACAGCTAAGGAATATTTATAGTGCAGGATTCAAGCTCATTTTCAGAGATGGGCAAAATCCTGCCAAAGCATTTGCACATCAAGGTTTTAAAATCTTGTGCAACTCTTCTGAAAACAATAAATAACTAATCTGTTCAAGCTATTATTTTTACAGCCTTGATAATTATCTCTTTTGCTCAGTTATTAAAAAAATATGGTATACATAATTTATTATTTTTTTAATTAAGTCATCAGACTGACATAAGTTGGTTTCTCATACTTAGAAAACCAAATCAGGATATTTTTGATTTATTAATTGGTGCATCTTAAATTGCAAATATTTTTGAAGGTAATGCATAGAACAGCACTTCATTATTTTGAATACATCTTGTTAAAGGGCTAAGGTCTTGCCTATTTCCCATGAGGAAATTGTCACTTCATATTGTGCACTTCAAATTATAGAAGCAGTAACTCAAGTGAGCCAACGTTTCAATTACAAGGCTTCATATGAGTATCAAAGCACTTTTTCTCTTCTCTCAGTTATCAAGGTTTCAGTCTCAATGGATCTGTGACTTGCTCTACATTGCACTTCCTCTTCTCGTATTATAAGTTCTATTCTTCAAAGTCAAAGTTCCTTGTGAGCAAAGTATTTCTAGGTCACAGAAAAAACTGGGATGAAACACACGTGGTATAACACAGTTTTACTTGACATAATTGGTCCAAGCCAAGCAAGTCAACAGTATCTGTTCAAAAAGAAATCTCTTCACTTGCGTTCCCAGAACTGATAAAACTGGCCTGGACTTCGATCAATCTTTATGACGGTTCCTTTACATCACAGCAAAGAAACAGAATAATGATTTACTATCAGGCAGTGTAGCTGACACTGAAACTTTGCATTCTGTTCTAGGATCTTACCTGTAATTGTAATCATTATCCTCTTTCTTATCCTCAAGGCTCCCTGAATTAACGGGAGAATGCACCTGAGCACTTCTTTCCATTTGTTTTCTAACAGTAGAGGTCTGAGGGAAATTTGCTTTTCCTTTTAGTTGATGCCATGTTTTTGTGTACAGGAAAGGACAGTGGAGCTGGTGAAGGGCCTGAGCACATGCCATGTCAGGAGCTGAGGGAAATGGGCTTGTTTCCCATCTGGAGAAGAGGATGCAGAAGGGTGACCTCATCACTCTGTACACCTGCCTGAAAGGAGGCTGTAGCCAGGTGGAGTTACTTGGGTTGGTCACTTCTCCCAAATATCAGGTGATAGGACAAGAGGAAGTGGCCCCAAGTTATGCTGGATGAGGTTGACATTAGGCATTAGGAATAATTCTTTACCAAAAGGGTTTTCAAGCATTGCAACAGGCCCAAGGAAATGGTGGAGTCACCACCCCTGGAGATATTAATAAAACTAGTAGATGTGGCATGTACAGACATGGCTTTGCGGTGGACTTGGAAGTGCTGGGTTTTGGGTTGGACTCATTGATCTTAGAGAGCTTTTCCTTTATGATTTTGTTTTCTTTCTTCCCTCCATCCCCTTCTGTTCCCATGGGGATAAGAAGATATTTTTCCACCTATCTCTTGAGATTTTGAGCTTTTCCTCTCCTGGAGTTCAGTCTGCATCTTCTGTTTTGGAAGAGTAAAAAAAGATTTTTCTATATGCTGGTAATGTGCAACCCTCAATAATAAAATAGCTTTTTGGAAAACATTTTCAAACCTACTGTTGGATAACAACAATTATACACACATGAAAAGAAAATCAATTTTTTGACCTGAACATGAAAGGGTTTGTCGTTTTGAAGAAATAACCACAGAGCTTTCTTTATATCAGTGTGTCCAGAAAAAGAGCACAATAGGATAGAACAGAAAAATAAGTATAGATAACACAAATCATTGCAGATCAGGTGCTATATACCTAATCTTTAATTTTCATCTCATTTTACTCTGAGCTATTTAGCTTTGTAATTTTTTTTCAATAAGGATGTGAAGACTTCTTGCTTCAAGATTTACTACTATATATCTAGATTAAGAGTTAATGAACAAGTTTCTTTAAAATTTGGGGACAAAATTTTGGAGTCAAAAATTCCGGGGAAAGAAAAAATTTAAAAATCACTGTTGCAGCTTGGAACGACCAAAATTCAATGGCCCTCAACAGAGCAAAAGTAATGAAGATCCAAAAACCCCCACTGATACAATTGCCCCTCCAAAAACCTGCATACTGCTTATGCGTTGTATTTGTATTACCAGCTGAAAAAGAAGTCATCCTGATATCCCCTGTATATTATATAAATTTATAATAGAGTATCTAAATAATGCATTAAGATGCTGACAAAGAGTAACTACGGATTGTGGTTGCTTTCATTCATCTGAACACTACTTTAAACCAACTGTTTCAGATCAAAACATTATGCTCATTCTTTCCATTTTCATTCATGCATTAGGGACAATAGGATATAATTAGAGAGCTGTGACCATTTTTAAACCTTACAATTCTAAGCTACAATTTTGCAACAAAATAGATTTATTTTCTTTAGCAATCCTATATTTTGCTGCACTGTTAAGCACTTTTCATGCTCAATTTCCATTTTGCTCCTTTAATTTGAGTGTCAGGAAGCCTCTATTCATCTTCTATCACACCAGAGGAGCTGAAATGGATTTTCTGTAAACAGCTGTGTGTCCTATAGGTGTGTGTGCAACTGAGGTTCTGTGATATTTATGAAGTAAATTGACTCAGATACTGTAAAATCACCCAGAGATCTTTTCATACAAGAGTTCTGAATGAAAACCATTCTTTTTAGGTACTCAGTACGTGCACAAGAGCAAAAGGAATGTCCTTGGTCAGCCAACCATATCACCTTTACCCAGATAGACTAGACAGCCTCACTTGCCTCATCCTTCAGAGCATGACCTTCTATGGATTGCTATTCTGCTTTAGGGTTTTGCCTCCTTAATCTTTTGTTCAGGAAGTATTTGCAAGTTTTAAGACTATAATCTACTTTTTTCAGTGTTTTCCTTAGCTCCAACATGTCACTGCCTCCAGTTGAATCTAAACACAGTACATGAAAGGAGACGTAAGACATTATCATTATTATCATCATTCGACATTCTATTAGTGTAGGACTGCAATGCTGTGCCTAACATTAGGTGCAGTCACATCATCCTTTTCACATTACAGTGGTTACAGCTGGTTTATGTGGCATAAGGGATGCTCCTGCATCCACAATCACAGCAAACGTTCGATGGTTTAATGAATGTGGCAGAGAGTAAACTCTCCACTTAGTACCAGGCAACTTCTCCTGAGTAAAGAGGCATTTCAGGGAAGTGAATAACTCTACAGTTTCTCAGAAGTGCCTTCACTTCTGAAGAAAACAACTTTATGAGCTTCTGTAGTCGTGATGCTGAAAGCAGCACACTGCCCTGCACAGCTAAACCGTCCCCATATATATTTGCCTAACCTGTGTCTCAAAACCTTACATTTTGCCTCAAGATATTTTTCCTCGTAGTCTGAACAGACTGTATGAAACTATCTGTAGTTCACTGTTCCACCCACCATTGCTCTCTTTTCCTTTCCCTTCAGTTTAAAGGAGGAGAGGTGTAAGAGCTGCCTTTTAAGTTCAGCAGCAAATCTGTCCTTTTCCTTCACCCACCTGAGTCCTGACATTGCTGATTCTATGGCATTGTAGGCTTTTTGTCTAGTTTGATGCTGCTATGCCCAGAAGCCCATTGCTGTGACTAATAGCAGGTAATCACCTTCACCACCAAATCACTGACATCTAGAGGCACCCAGGGCAGAAATTGCTGTCAGCCCATATTTTGCATACAGATACAACCCCTCATTTCTACTCAACCTAAATATAAATGTGAATTCAATTAGGCACAGCCTGAACTATAAAGGATTGTGGGTGGAGGGGGCGGACCCCAAACCGTCATTGCCATTGTGGATGTTCCAGCTAAGTATCCCAATAAGGACTAGACAAAAACATATTCTACTTGACAATTCAACCATAAAGTCATGAAGTTATAGTGTTATTGCAAATATTTTAGTGCAGTAACTCGGGAAAAAGGCTGCACCTTGATTGCTGTATGTGAACACTTTAAATCACAGAAGTGTAAGTTCAAACTAATTTAAATCTCTTGCACATCCATTAGACCACTGAATTTCTGTTGAAATACAGGAAGTGTCCCTTATGCCTTATAATCTCTACAAAACAAATTACATTGGAGGCAGTTCAGTGTGTAAATCTTAATTTATTAATACTATATTTCTAACTCAATTTAAGAGATCAATTTCCACCCCTTTCCAGAAAACAAGAACTTCAAATACTATAGTATTTGTGCAATTTAGGATAATTCCAATATCCTTAATCATGTTGAACAATACTTTGTTTTGCCAGTAGCGTGAGTTGGTATTTGCTGAGAAAATTACTACCCAACAGCAAAAAGAACATCAGAATATGATTTTTAATAAACTCTAAATGAAAAAAAAAAGAATGGGAGAGAAAGAAAACTGCAATATGGTGTAACTATTATTAGGAATATTAATATAATAAAATGGTAGTAAGTGTTCCTTATAGGTCTGTTAGATAGATAGCAACAATTCAACATGTGCAGGATTGTTGCATTTTCACAGAGCTCTAACAACATGTTTTGAACCTTTATTGCTAAGCAATTACAGATCTTTGTTTCCTACAAGAAGACTGAATCCTTAAAAAAAAAATAAAAATTGTGTCCTGTAAGTCTGGAGTTAAAGTTACCACCAGAGGTGAAACAGGGTTGTCCCTGCAATAAGGACAGCAGGAGTAGGGTCAGTGTAGGAGGCTGAATGAAGTTTAAACTGTACCCTTTATTATTCAAGCTCTGTAAGAAGTGTTTATGAAAGCATGAACTGTCAAATGAGCTTGGTCTCCTTCCTCAGTTCTTTGCTTATATTACTTGCAGAAGAACTAAATGATAGCTCTCAACTGATACTTGCATAATATACCTTAATGAGACTGAAGAAATATTATTAGCTATGAAGAAAGTTATAACTGGAAACTGGTACACCTTAATTGAAAAACAATCACTCACAATCACATTACATAGCACATTCTTTGATAAGGGCAGAATGAAATATCCCATCATTGTCTGAGTGTCTTGGAGGGATCCATAGACCCTGTTGAACAGTATAGACAACTTTCATAGGAAGTGAGATTTGTGAAGATAAATGTTTCATTTCCATCGAAAACAGTCTATAAAAAAAGGGTAGTTAGCTATGCCAAAAACCAAAACAAATCAAGGTTTAATAATTATTTAGGAAGCTGTATTCTTTCCTGCAGACTACTGTTTTTAAAATAGGATAGCCATATGTCAAGTTCTTTATATTTGAAACTACCAGCAAACCTAATATTCTAATTATGCTGGTAAAATTTTAAATTCTCCAGTTTTATGTAGGTAACTAAACAATAAACAAAAAAACTTTTACAAAATAGATGTGCCTTGCCACTCTGAAGAAATGGAGGTAAAAAGGTATGGTTTTCCTTTACCAATGAATACTATAACATTTATAAATCTAGGGAAGCTACACTTTTCCAAATTTACTTAAAAAGGTAAAAAGAAAAACATTCAATAATTCTTTCACATTGCATATTCTCACTGCATTCAGAAAATAAAAGCAAAGGGAAAAACTGTCAATGCCACCATGCAAAATATGTGCATCTCTATTTTAGGAGTTAAGAAAGTGATCTTTGCTAACAATCTTTACTATGGTCTTTGCAAAAGAAACTGAAACCATGGAAGCTGTAACAAAAGGACATTAAATTGTAAAATTGAGTGCTACAATAAGTTCCATCTTAATCCTGCCCCCTTTGAGTTTGTTTTATGACCCAGACAGTCATTAGTCAGTCATGTCCTCTTTTTTTCCTTCTTGCAAAAACTGTCCTACCTTTGGGATGCACATGGGAATGTGGAGAAAAAGTCAGCAAGTAGAATTAGTATTCCTGCATTTAGTATTCTTTCATCTTCATATATTCAAATACTTGACTTTTGATATATTTTTTTGAAGATGATACAGGACAATAAGCTTTTTATTCAGGAAATCCATCAAGGGCTTCCTTTAAGAGCTTAGAATTGATTGCATCGGCTTTAAAGGATCACCTCCCCTCCAGAAATCCTGTAGCTAGCAATCCAAAGGAATATCCCTGTTATGAGTCTTCTCTTTCTCAGAGAAGACTTTACCAGATCATCCTGCGGTAGGTGAAAACTAAATTAGGTTTTAATGGGTGTTCTTCTCACTGTGAAGCTGCAACTAAGTCCTACAAATGCAAGTACCATGTCAGGTACTACATGCACACTAGCAAAAATTTGAGGCACTGTGGCTACCACCTTGCTCTGTGCATATTCTGGGGCACACAGAGGAAAAGAAACACATATTCCTGCTTGCAGTATCTCTTTGCAGACCTTGACTGACCAGTCATGCCTCTGGAGTATTGCCTGAGGGCTTGTTTAACACACTTCATGGAATGATTTAGGATGGAAAAGACTCTTAAGATCAAGCCCAGCTCTTAACCCAGCATTGCAAAGCCCATCACTAACCCATGTCTCTACACACCACATCTACATATATTTAGAACACTTCCAGGGACAGTAATTCCACCTCTTCCTTGGGCAGCCTGTTCCAGTGTTTGACAATCAATTCTGTAGAATTTTTTCCTTAATATCAAGTCTAAATCTCCTCTGGTGCAACTTGAGTCCATCTCATCTCTATCCTATCACTTGTTACCTGGGGGGAAAGACTGACCCCCATCTGTCCTACTAGCCCCTATTTTCTGCAGCTAAAGCAAGCAGCAGGAAACCAAAGGACAGAAGCAGCAAACTGAAGCTGCGGTGTTCTACCAGGCTGCTTTGGAGTCTGTAGAGCCCTAATTAACCAGCATGGATCCAGCAACTCCCATGCCAGCTTGCTGGTGCCACACAATGGCCGTGGTACTCTGCAAACTCTTTTCCCACTAATTGCCAGCATGGAGAGCAGGCTGTGGTGGAGGGTGGTCTCAAACTCTGCAGAGAAGGAGGAACAATTGTGCTGCACTGAGCCCACCAGTATAACTTGAAAATGTTACTTCTTAATTCTGCAAGCATTGTTTGCCTGTTTTCACCCTTTAGCAGTGCTGCACTGGCAAGGCACACAAGGCCAGGATCCTGCAGAGCTCTGATATGCTCAAGGTTGCTCCAGCTTGTATTCTTCACTGATGGCAATTGTAATACATTACCAAGTTAATTGATGTACTGTCAGAGAGATTCATTTGCCTATCATTCTTTCAAGGATCCCACTTACTTGCTGCTGCTGTAGATGATGAAGCTGCACTTGTACCACAGTCTGGCCGAGTACAAAATACAGTTATATGCTAAGCAGTCAGATGAGGGTGATTGAATGAGCACTCGAGAGGCTGAAGGCAAGATGGCACTAGCTCCCAGTTCGGAGTTAAAGGCTTAAAACATTATAAGTCTCACTGGCTACCTATTGTCAGCAGAACCAAAAGTGAATCTTTTCATAAAGCATGTACCCTGCACAATAATTTTCTTTACTGATGTGCCCAACTGCAAATCAATGCTACCAGCAATTTCAGCCCAACAGCAAGTGGTCAGTGCTGGACACCATATATGCACACATCCAATAACAGGATTTAGATGTTGTGTGTACACCTTGTCTTGTGCTTTGCCATAGGATATACTATAACTGCATAATATGAGAGTGTGAGTCCATACATATTTTAAATTCCTGGGATGCTGTGAAGTGTAGTAATTGCAAAGCATGTGCCTGTAAAGCTCAATAGGTTTCAGGCAATAATAGATGCGCTGTTTAGCAAGTGTTTCATCAGAATTCTCATAAAATTAATTTCTACAGGTAATTTAATATTACCCCAAAAATTCACTAAAAGCTTTTGGCTCAACCACATCTTGTGAATTTCCTCATACATATGGTAAAGACAGCAGTTAATAAAAGCAAAGCTAAGCACTTAATATATTAAGTCCCAGGGAAAAAGAAGTCCAGATAGACTAGATGATTACTAGCAGTAAAAATACAGCCTTGTGGTAAACATCATTTAAGATGAACACTCAAACAAAATTTGACATCCTAAGAGCAGCTATGAGCAAAGATGTCTCTGCAGTTCAACTGTGTTTTGCTGGGATCAAGACAAAATCATCCATCTCAAACTCTTCTTGAAATAAACCAAACATTTCTTTCATAATTATAATCACAATACAAATGAGGAAAATGAGCACAAATGCACAGGTAATTTGGCACTGCACTTATGCTGTGGATCAACGGTGGAGAGAAGAACATTTGTCAGAATGAAATTTCACATTTCATTCCTTTCTCAAAAAAAAAAGGTTGTAAAATTTCATTCCTTTCTCAAAAAAAAAAGGTTGTAAGACAGAAATGTAACACTATTATAAAATTTTCTTTTTGAGGCAAAATATGAACTTTGATAAATTTCTCTGCTGTGGAGAAAAGCATACCTATAGGGTCATTCCCAGCATTTTTTAACAAGATACACTGAAACAGAACTACTGAAATGCAAAAGCCAGTGAGGGGATTGGGAGAGGAGTGAAGTTAGCACCTCAGAAAGATAAAGAACAAATGACAAAAAGACAAGATATGACATTTTCTTACCATGTTCAATTATAGGTGACCACTAGAGAGTGTCCAGAGCTACAGAAGCATTTGACACGAACTATTGGTTGACAAAGTGACCTTTAAGAAATTTTGATCTTTTTCTTCCCCTAAAGGCAATGCCTGAAGAAGTTACTTACCTAAACACAGAATATACTTTCTGACAGCAAAGTACCTGTAGAAGTCCATCTTCATTATGGCAGGTAAAAATGCAAACTGCCCTCAAAAATACACGTAGGTCTGGAGAACACAATCAGCAGTTAGTCTGTGGATCTTTTTTCATGCATCAGAATAAATTCCAAGAGTGAGTTTACAAAGAAAATGGCTTATGCTAACATGCCTCTTCTACATACAATGAAAGGAGTTCACTTTTATTCTCAATAATATCATATATAAAGAATTTATACAAATAATTCAGATCTGCCATTTTGCAGTATGCCAAAATGAGTGACACAGTTTACCTTACACGTTGGTACACAGCAGTCTGACATGAATAAGCTGTGGATAATGACAGAAATCCAGATTTACCTGTAGGCTCCACTAAAAAAAACAAACCAAAATGTACATTATTTGATTGTTTCTTTAAGGGAATTGTGAGGCACTATCCTACACAAAGCTCCTTGCCTTGCTATATATGCGGCTCTTGTATATGGTGAAGGTAATGCCCTTTTTTTCTCTCCAAAAGAAGGACTGTGAGATCTGACTTGGACCAGTTGTTTTTTCTCCATGGACATCTCTGACTTCCTGAAGATCTTGGGGAAATATTTGTGCAGCTCTATAGCTTTGCTACTGAAGAGAAAAAAAAGTCTTTAATCTCCTCATGTGATGACAAAGTAGAACTGATTTCCATGGAGGAATCATTCTGCTCAAACACTTCTGAATTTTATAACTGGAGGAGTCGATCAAAACAAAAGCCTTGTGTGGAAACACATGTATTAGACACTACACTTCAGATTTAGCACTTA
The DNA here is from genome assembly GCA_013399455.1 of Anthoscopus minutus. Classification (NCBI taxonomy): domain Eukaryota; kingdom Metazoa; phylum Chordata; class Aves; order Passeriformes; family Paridae; genus Anthoscopus; species Anthoscopus minutus. The sequence goes on along the minus strand of VWYI01006650.1, from coordinate 14,688 downwards.
CAGGGCACCAGGATAAAAATAAGGATATCTGCAATTTGTAATGCTACATTCTTCCCACAGAAACAGCACTCACTAATTAGCATTCTGATAAATGTCACACCCCTCTCATTGGGACTCCAGATTCACCCCAGTGTATTGGTGTGACTTTAAACAATAGATAACCTGCCTACAGAAGACCTTCGTTATAGTCCTGCACTAGGGACTCAGCACTAGGCTATCATTATTTACCCACAAAGGAGGAAAAGCCAGGTGATATGATCTGATAGGTCAGAACAGGGTTTGATGCAACAGATCTGGCCTCAATTTTCCTTCCATAGTGTTGAGGATTGTTAACTGATGTACAAAATGAATAGCACCTGCTCTGGTTTATTTAAGCTGTTATGTAAAGAGCCTTGCATTAGGACAGATTAGATACACAATGTCTGAGCCTTTAGCAGTTAGATCTCCCAAGTGGAATCAAAGCCCAAGGTTTCCCACACTATGTATGAAGAACATCAAAAGTCTCTACAGAATGGGGCAAGGACTTCAAACCAGTCCATGTAAAATGCTATGCTAAGAATATCTGTGTACTGCTTCCTTTCCTCCTGGCCACCAAATCCTGAGGTGGTCTAACACTGTGCCTGAATTTGACCTGTGCCAGCCCCAAATCCTCTCAGGAGTCAAGGCACACAATTGCTCACAAGAACCTGATCAGTTTTTTTTTCATCTCAAACAGTTGCTGGTTCTGCTACTGCCAAGAGTGGCTTCCTTATGTTGAGGATCAGTTTCTAGCACCCTTAATTCAGGAAATTGGAGAGTGAGCTCAGTTTCTCTTCTAGAGCCAGAAAGAGCATGATGCTGTTATATATTTCTTAATAACTGTTAAGACATTATTTCCAAATCTATGACTTGACTCTCCCTCAATATCTCTTCTGACTGCCAACAAAGGTCTTTAAACCAACAATTTGCTTTTTGTTTCAAAACATGCCCCTGCCTTTCTGCATACCAAATATCTGAGTAGAGTATAGTAAAGACATGGATAATAAAGATAAATAGACAACAAACAGCTTTGGCAGCAAGTCGAAATGTAAGTAAATGTAGAAGAGGACAGCAAGCTCCCAAAACAGCTGTCAAATTATAAAAGCAAGTTCTTTCTTCTATCAGTTGCAGCTCCCCTTGTCCTGAGTAAGCACATGAGCCTCTAACAGTATCTAGGGACTCAGGGCATACAACCACCCTACAAGTCAGAATAGAAACGAAACTAAAACAAAGAAAACAGCCTTCAAAGGTGGCAAGCAGCTTCTGGATGGATCCCTGCCCCAGCAAGGAGCCTGCAGGTTATACCTGGCTGAAAGTGGGGGAAACACTCACTTTTGGGAGAACGAGTAAAATCACACAGGTCCTATCAAATAAAGAGAGAAAATCTTAAAGAAACTACTTAGGTGCTTTGTTGCTTTGTAACTGTGCATTCTGCCAAGGCCGAAGACTCAATATACACATTTCTAGGCCAGCCTTCTTATATTTGACTCTTTAGACATGGACTGTTGATCAAACCTGAGACTAAGAGATCCTATCACACCTAGACTTCTCTGAGAAATTTAGACAGCAAGGAGGTCTCAGAAGGAAGCACATCCTCAACAGGAAGCACCACAACCTAATTATAGCATAATCAATTGACATAAATGACAGTGTTGTTATTTAGATACCACATTGCAGTATTTAAATTCTGAATCAGGAATAAATCTATCATCATCATTCATGTCATCATGATGTCCTATTTCTCATACCTGGCTGAGAACCTACTCTTGACAGCTCTGCTACAGATATCAGAACTAGAAGGAAGATATGTTAATTCTCACTGAAGAGCATGTACTTAGTCCAAAACCAAACTAGTAGTTCAAATTTGATTAAGAATACAGCTCTATAAGCTCTACAGCAATCTACTAGGAAAGGAATCCTCTGAACTCTTAATTTGCAGGTCTCTTCAGAAAAATTACAATGTGAAAATAATATCTTTCCACTCTCTTCACAAGGAGATAGTCTCCCATGATCTGACTTCGGGTCAAATAAAAGATGATATATTTTACTTCTCCTTGTCCTACAGGATTGGGATAGATTGAATCATCTGCATGCTATTTCTATACCTGCCTGACAGAACTGTCACCAAGTACTAATCAATTACACCTTGCAAATGTGTTGTGAAGAAGGTTTAAATTAGCTCTACTTCCAGTGATCAAATGAACACTAGAAAGATATATTCATAATTGTACCCATAGCTGTTTACAGAGCTGGCAGTTTGTTTGCAAGATTAATAGCTTCTAAATTAACTGTACTCATTTAATAAATAACTATCAACTGTCTATTTCTAAGTCGGTTTATAGCTAATTAACTCAGTCAATAGGCAGATATATCTGGGGTATCTTTTTATCAAAGAAGCCAATGGTAATCACCAAGTCTGCTTGCAGAATAAAATTTCCCCCCTTACTACCACTGTAAATATTTAATTGCCAAATGAAACAACAGCCTTGAAATGCAGTTCTGTACCCATTGATCCTGAAAGGTACTGCAAAGTCAAAATTCCAGGAATTAAAGGCATCAGAGTAAAACAAAGGAGCAATCAGTAATATATAGGCAGTCAGTGCTCATGGTTTTGGGTTCATTCAGCAGTCATAAGATTTCTGAGAAAATTGTGCATCAGATGAATGCAACAGACAAGCAGTAGCCAAAGTTAAATTTGGTAAAATCCCATGCACCTTCCTCTAAAGGGCTTTTCTTTCAAGAAAAAGCGACAATTGATTTATCTCATTATACAACATGCAGGAACCAGTTGAAAGATGTTTTCAACACACAAGACAACCATAGTGAGGATTTTTCACCTCCTGGGATAGGTCAACCAAATATTCTTTTGCAAGTGCATTCTTAGGGTTTATCTTGCTTTACAAGGTCATCTTTTATAACTAGTGATAGTTGAAATTTTGCAAGTGCTCCATCTATGGAAGCATTCAGAACTGTACAGGTTTTAATGTTGGCACAGCTCTTGCTATCAAGTTTCTTGCTAAAGAAAAAGACAGACTTTCATATGCTGCCTTCCTCCAAGCTACATTTAACTGTGATCACTGACCTGATTTAAGGATGCAGAGGCTAGACAACCATTTCATACAGAGCCGCACCTTCAGCCAGCGAACTGAACATACTGGACACCACAGGTGTGGTAAGCTAAATACCTACATTATCCATCCACGTCCTGACCCTCAGGCACATTCACACTGAGCAGGCACATAACCTTCCAAACCCTTTCTCACACACACAGGCATCTGAAATCAGCAGATCAGGGGCACATGCTTTCTTGCAGCAGGTCCCACGTGTTCATGTTAAAGTGCCAAGAGTACTTCAAATCTACAGGAGAGGAAGACACAGGATTCAGAGGCAGCTCTGGCTGCCAACAGGACAGGTTGCACTGCAGCAGTACCCAAGAAACCCTGAAGACCACTTGTGATATCGAACATGAAAAAGGAAACTGTGGCCTGGAAGAACTCTGAGTGGAAGCACATCCACAAATTACAATAACTTGGCAAAAATACTTACTTACAAAACTGAGACTCTGCCTCACATTTTGCTTTCCTCATGGCATATGAGCATATCTAACACACCCTCAAGATCTTCAGACCCGACTGTGCCCACACATTATTCATCCATATTTCATGGAGTTTCACTTGAGCTACTCTAAGCCTACAAAGTAACATTCAGCCACATTTCACAGAGCCCAGGAGGAGATAAAAGACTTACCTGGGAAGTGTCTTGCTCTTTTTAATCTTCTTCTGGGACCTGATCTAACCAAGTGGTATTTACTGAAATACATCTACTGACCCAGAGTAATTACTTGCCCTGTAATAGTAGCCTAGCCTTGAAGTGCTGCCTTCCTTTATGTTTAGAAAATGTAGAAGGTGTCTGATGCTTGACCACATCAATATCTGCACATAACATCCAAAGAAATTGCTTCAGAGAAACCAGTATAGGAGACTAGTACACTGACATTTCCAGTTTAAGTCAGAGCATCGAGACACTGCAGAAGCTGAGGAGGAATTGGAAATGGAATATTGGAATACTGAAGCACAGAGATGTTACAGAAGATGAAGGAAAAAAAGATATCAGAATAACATTAGAAAGGTTATAATCAATTCTTAGAAATACTACATAGGGACATAATTCTTATAATACTCAAAATTACCTTATTTTCTCGCTCTGATTTTTAGTTCTTGAACTAGCTCCAGCCTTCTGCTTTACCAGCACTGTCCTCACCTGGAGCTAGGTCCAATCTACAAACAGTTACAGGAAAATTATTTAACCTTTAGATGGGTAAATTGAGGCTCCCAAGAAATCCACAGAACAGTCAGCAAGCTGGAGTTGTGTTGCTCTCACAGTGTCTCTAAAGCCTGTTTAATGATTACATTGACCCTAAAGGAAAGTTGCAGCCTCTTCATTCGAAGGCATCCCCCAAAGACTCTTTTGACCTCAAAATCACCAGGGGTTAAGAGAATGCTTGAAGATGTTGTGATACTAAAGCCTAATTTGCCCTCTAAAGTCTTTTCATGCTCTTCTGGGAAATACAGGGCAAACCTTTCCTCTATGATTTTTTTTCTGTTTGTTTTGGGGTTTTTGTTTGTTTTTATTTTGTTTTCATCTTTCCTTCAGTTACTGGGATAAAACTGGCATTGTGCAACACAAAATAGCCCAGAGCAGTATTTCATACCTCTCTAGGAGCCCAAAATTCACACAGCTTCAAGCAGTGGAGGGGCAAAGACAGCACACTGAATTTAAGCAGCGTGTGTAACCCAGCAGTCATAATGGACTTGAAAAAGATTTTCACATCTGCCAATACATCACGGCTCATTGCAGGTGAGCATAAAGAAAGGCTTTTAGATATTACAGCAGCACCTGCAGCAAAACGTTATCGTCCCAGTATGACTCACTGCCAGTTCCATTCATAAGGCGGCTCGCAGCCCCTGCTCAGTGCCGGGCTCTGAGGAAAGCTCTCGCAGCTGCACACGGCCGGGCAGAGACGCATCGCTGCACAGCCTGCAGTCAGCAGAGGGCAGTGGAAATTATTTTCTTCTCGGAAACTTCGTGTAATGCTTCTACTATCCTCTGCATTTAAACTTCCCTGATACTGATCTCCCGCGGTGTTATAATGACCCGAGTAGAAAAGCTCATTTTTTAAATTTATTTTATCTTATGCCTTCAGGCTTCTGGAAGCCTCACACCTCCTTGATTTTAAATTTCACTTCATAATAATTCTGGAAATAGACAGACTCAAGTATTTCTTTCACCACGTACTAAGCAATCTGATTTTAAAAGATACAGAGCTCTAGATATAAAACAATTCACGGCTCCTCAGCAATCCATTGCAAGCAATTTCCTCAATTTGATATTGTCACAGTACGTCTACACTCAAAGCAGAGAGAAAAGTAGTTTGGACGGGCCAGGGGCCATCATCATCACAGGCACTGCTTGATTTAGATTTGTTTGAGCTAAAGTCTCATCCCAGCTGGATCAGCAGCTGCTAATTAAAATAGATCAGTTCATCATACTAGGAACATTATTTCATGTTATTAGCTATATGCACTTAGTAACTTCAATTTAAAAAAGGGGGGCAAATTAAAAAATAGAGTATTTGTCTTGCTAATGTGAAATGTGTGACAGGACATGACATAACCTGGGAGCCATTTTTGTTTGAGCTTCCTCATCATACTCTATATTGTTACCTGATTTTTAAATTGCTTTTTTTAAAATGGAGAAATGGTTAAAGGGTGAGAAAACCATTCACTCTGCAGCATCCAAATACCACAATAACCCCATTGGTAATAAATAACCTTTTCTTGCTGAAATGCTGTTTGAAGATTTTGAGAAGAACAGGATATTGCTACAGCAAAAGTAAATTATAACACATTTTCAGCTAATTTGCTCTTTCTAAAGCAAAAGCATGTGCAACCAGAATGGTCAGAGCCACCACAAACCAATCTGCGTCTCTGGAAAAAGCTGCAACCACTAAAGATTTCTTAGAGTTACTGTACAGCAGGGAGACTATCTTAAATGCATGCAGCTACTTCTGATAAGCCTTTACCTTCTTTTATCAGAAGACCATTAGCCTTCCTTGTATTCATAAGATGTAGAGAGGCCAAGGAAGGGTAGGAAGATAGAGAAGGAAGAGATACACCTTATTGGGAAATTAAGCTACTGTCAGCAGCTTCTTGTTGTTACTATTGGGTCCTCAGTTTCTTTGCAAACTTCCATCCTGTCTCTGGCTCCCAAATGACTACAGATGTACTGAGAAGTGTCTGAACGGATATTTGGTATCAAATTCTTATGTTTGGACCAGCATACTAATGTCTTTCTGCAAACTCCTCAAGTAAGTCAAATCAACAAAACTAAGAAAACAACATTGTGTCTGAAAGCAGATAGCATGTCCTGTTAAAGGGTATTTTATACTATTTAACTTATAGTCATAATTAAAAGAGAAAATCTATACTAATCATTCCTGATGACAGAGGTGTGTCCAGTGGGTTTCAGCCAGGACCATATGCTGATTATAGTTATCCCATAATCCATAGTGTTGCCCTTATATTTTTATATAATCACCTGCTTGCTATAAATCCTAAACACAACTTCAAGTTTTACAGTATTTCTTTTTACTCTAATTTTTTTCCTAATGTTGAGTTAGAAAAACTATATTGTGTCTGACATTTTGTCTCATTTTTCTGACTTTCAAGTGCTACTGATAGTACACAGAGATAATTCTATGTAGGTTGTCTTACTATGTAAGTTACCTTGATGCAGGGGGGCCTTCAAAAACAAAGTTTCATCTATAACTACCATACACTCCTGATATCCCAATTTATCTCAGAGTTATAAAAGAACCTTAAAAGCTTTCCTCCTACTTTCCTGAGGTTTTGTGGCTTGTTGGTTTAGGGTATGCTGACACATTGTTAAAAATATATAAATACCTATATAAAATTGACATTATGTCAAAACAACACAAACAGTATCCTCCAAACAAATTCTTTAACGATATCAATTGCTGACAAGTACAGACAGACTGTGAAGTCTAATCTTTACAGCAGTATAATATCTCAGTGGGGACCACGGTTGTATCCTCAGCAGCACTGCAAAAAGCCAAAATTAACTCAGCCTAACCCTTTGAAGTTAAGCAGGTAGAGACGAACAGCTCAAAACTACCCCAGTCCTGCCAAATATCGTTTCCAGTAGTCACCTCAACATTCTGACTTGTTTTCTAGGCAGACACACAGATGCCTATGACCTGATTATTCAGTGTCTAGTTATGAGATCCTTGAAAGGCTTTTCATTGGGAATAGAAAAAAGTTTTGACCTCCTAAGAGATTTAAAATTAATGAAATTCATTCAACAACGTGTAGGCTGCTGACAGTCAAAAAGCACAGAAAATAAGGGTGAAAGGAGCCTAGATATTCCCTCTCATTCTCCATCCCCTTCCAACTGCTACTTATGCTCCCTTTGAGCAGTTTTCAGCAGTGTGATCAGCATTTAGCTTAACTTTACCCAAATCAGACCTTGATTATTCTATAGCAAGTCTCTGTGAAAGTCCTGTAGCAGCTCCCACCAAATAACTTCACTTGCTGAGGGCTTCAAAGGTATGCACCACATCACCTGAGTTTACCCTATTCTGACAGGGGATGCAGGCACTAATCTGCACAGGAGAATCAAATTTACAACTCTACAATTCACTTCACAACCTTAGAAAGGTCCTCAGTCGATGCTTATTTACCAAAACTTGCTATTTTCCCTGCCTAGAAATGATAGAGATCTTGTCTTACCAGTGTTTTGCACCATATCTTCAATATCAGGTCTTCTGCAGCCATAGAGCAGTACTTTAAATTTCAGGGGATGAGTGGGTGGAATTGTGGTGTGTATTTTGATCCCGAAATCAAGGTTTTAATGAATTCCAGCTGCTGGCACAGCTACTTAGAGCCACTTGTTGCAACAGTTCATGACATCTGTGAACCTTAAATACTATAAATTTTTCTCTATTGTCTTATAAGTTATATAGGTTGCTCAGGCTGTTTAAAAACGTAGAAAAGTGCACCTGAACATTTTTCACTATGTTGAACAAACGTGTACCCAAAATAGTTACTTTAACTGTTAATTAACCACTTTCCAAACTCATGGTGTTTTCAAAACTGCACATAATATTTCTCTTGTTGAAAGAAAAGGCACTTTTTATACAGGTTAAGTATTGTTCATTGCCTTCAAATTTAGAAGTTTCTTTTGCTAGGTGCTGTCTCACATTGCAGATGTCAGATTTTCTCAGTTTCCAAACATTTGTAGGGTCCTTCACATCTCTGTATAGGCTAGAGTCACTTAATAGATCTTCTTCATACTTCAAACAAGGCTGAGAGGAAACAAACCTTGCAGGTTTACCCTTCCTAAATGGCATGTGTCCTCAGTTTTCATGCCAGCAGCATTTATCATTGCCTTTCCTGGGCCATTTTTTGTGGACTGTTATATAGAAACCTAGCTTGCTTTTCCTTTGAGTAAAATATAATCTCCTAATGCACAGTCTCTGCAAAATCATTCTGTTTATCCCAGGAACAGCAAAATATAAGAGTTTAAATGTGGCAACACATAAGTGCTTCTCTAAACTCTAGAGAGTTTCACTGCACAGCTACACAGCTCTCACTGGGAATATTCTTGCCTTTCAGGTTATGAACTGCCTGCTGCGGCCAAGCTGTACACATCAGAAAGACTTTGTATTACAGATGTGGACAACCCCAGGATATGACCTCTAGATAGAAATATGAGAATTCACTAGGGCTCAAGTTTAGAGGTTTGGGATTTTCTTGTATTCCTCAAGTCTCCCTACTTCAATAGAGAGAATAGAGTGTATAAACCAAATCTGACCCAATCCTTTATTACCTACTGGAAAGTGCCTAGAAATGAATGTATTATAAAATATAATTAATCAGAATAGCTCTCTTACCCTTGCCATAAAAATGCTAAAATACTGAGACCATTGTAAAACAAATTATTTTGTGATAACTATTTGGCACTGACACTTTCCTTGTTCTTGACCTGTCTTATCTTTACACTTACCAAGCTAAGCCAACAGCTGTACCTATACCTTTGGCAGGAAACACAACCTGGATTTAGATGCCAAGCATATGAATACTTTGCATTTTAATCCATTTCTCTACCACCTTCAGGAACAGACACAGGGTTCACAAGTGATCTTATCTGATCGGTTACTTGGCAAGGTCCTTGAGAAAAAGTGATCATTGACAGCATTGACTATAAAAAGAGCTACAGAACAACCCAGAAAATTTAATTAGGTTTCATACCAGTTGCTTAGACTCTGCCCAACAGATGATGTCCTACCAAATAGCAATATTTAACAGTATCCTCCAGATTTTATTACCAAATGAAAATGGTTTAATGGTAAATCTCCTTTAGATCCTATGCCTCCTTTTCAACATAGAAGTTTCTTTTCAGTAGAATCAGTTGGTAAGAGTAAATTCCAGGCACAATGTTCAGTCTTTTACCCAGTGGTAGCTGATTCCCTTTTGAGAATATATCCCTATCAGCAATACTTAGACTAGATGCTATATTGCAGTAGAACCCACTTAATCTTATTTGTTTCCAGCCCAAAAGCCTATAAAAAAGTCTGAACTGAACATGTGAAAGAAAAGTGTAACCAGAACTGCCTTTTTCCTGTCATTTTTTTTAATTAGCCTGCCTGACTGGGTCTGTGCACTGTAGAGGAATGTGCAGGCTGGGAGAGAAGCAGTCTTTGTATGTGGAAAGGGTTTGGTAGTAGCTGAAGTAACTGCTTTTTTTACAGTGACAGACAAGAAATTTGGTGGGAGGCATTTTAAACAGCAGGCATTTTAAAGTATTTACTATCATTTAAGAACTCATTCAGTTGTTAGAAGTAGCAAATGTACAGCAAAAGTGGGATCTGTGCAAGTTGTCATGGGAGAGGGATGGTACTTTCATAAACCCACAGAGAACTGTCTGGCTGCACTGCAGCCATAGTCACTCTACTGCAGCCACAGAGGGCCAGAGGTGCTTTGGATCCCCAAATAATATTTCATATGTACACTGCAGTGAAGAGGACAGAGAGCATTCCTCTTGTTCCAAAAACTGATGTGATCCATGCCTGCTTAAGCAGACCATGCATAGTTGCAGTCCTTTAAAAACCAAAGATTTGTATCAGCACTGACACAAGCTCTTATTGCACACAGTATTATCAAGGCAGTTTTAAATGGAGCAACCTAAAGGCTCTGAAGAAATGGATTTGTACTGAACTATCTTAATCAGAACCTTTGGAGGAGAGGTCATAAATAAAGCTGGTATTTCATTTCAGTAAGCAATCCATCATCCCTATCATCCCATTGAGTTATAGCAGCGTGGAGAGAGCTGTTATTTAAGCACACAAACACTTCAGTAACAAAGGCAGAGACAGAGCCACAAGCAGCCTCTAATAAAGTAGCTAGTGCTAGGTAAGGAGAGGTAAGTAAAGCAGTCTACCATGCCATTGAGTTAGTAACATTGTGTGATGTCCTGTTGAGTAGAAAAAAAACCTGGATGACTCGAATATCCACGTGAAGGGAAGGTAGAAATTTTTTCCTTAAATACCATTCATTTTTATGAACTATATCAAAATAATTTTCAGGATAATCCTGCCATTACAGTATTCCTAGAGGACAGAAACATACGACCTATTCCTAAGGAAATGTTAGAAGTTAAAGAATTTTACATCCCACAAGTCATTTGGTACTTGATACAAGAACTGTTTTATGTTAAATATCACAAATACAACACTTCCTAGCACAAAAGAAGTTAACACTCTGCTAATAACGTTAAATAAATTTTTGTGTACACACAAAAGCAACTTAACTGTGAAAACCACAGATCTAGATATCAACAAGATGAAGCCTGACATAGTTATTTATAACTTGATATCTCTTTGCAAGACAACAGGTCAATTTTATAGTCTTTGCTTGAGTAAAGCTCTCATTAGTTTCTAGAAAGGCTCCACCTTCTCAGAAAAGATCAGGCACTTAGACAACGGGGTACTTAGGGAAGGGCTGAGAGAACACCACAGAAAGCTGAAAATATATTCAAGCACCTAGGTTTCTACAGTAATAATAAGAACAGATAAAATGTATAGACAAGGTTTATACTGTAAATTGAATGCAAACACACCAAAAGGAGCACTTGATTGAAGTTTAGTCTCTCATAGGTAAAAAGCAACTCCGAAACTCATACTATTGACTAGAAGATTATCTTTGGAAACAGTTACTTGACCTCTTTCTTGTTGTTAGTCTTTCTGGTGTGCAAGTTTCTTCCTGTCATCCACAAAGCACAGTGACTCAAGCTGCAGCTCACTGAAAAGATAAGAGAATTAAATGATACCAAGAAATAAGTGTAAAATGCAAGAAAACTCAAATCAAGTCACTGTGATCAAAATAGAATCTCTAAAGCAAGAGGTGAACTACAATAATAAATCATCTATCACAGACTAGTGAAGTATGTGTATTTATAGGAAAGAAATAAACTTTGTTACAAAGGACAAAGAATTTGTGATATCTTAAATAAGCCTGAAGATGAACTTTACCTGAAGGGTTTCCCAGACCTACGTGGAGGACCTTGGGACAATGCTGACTGTTAGAGCTTTAGAGAAATCAAGAGGATTGCATGCAAGACTAAACCAACACATGGCAGACATCAGCAAAAGCCTAGCCAGCTCCCAGCTAGGAAAACATGCCTTATCCACAGGTTGTAGAATAAACACAGATGCAGCAAAATGAGTCACCAGAGGAAAACAACAATTTAAATTGGAGGCAAATGAAGTTTTTTGCACATGCATGACAAGAAATCCATTGAGCAAAACTAATTTTATGTCTGTGCTGTTAAAAAAAAAAAAGATGACAATGCTAAGAAGGAAAGGGGAAGTAGAAGGGCTCACATCATAATGGTTTCATCTCTTTATAATGAATACCAGAATTGATCATTAAGTCATGTCCTTATTCCTGTTGGTTCTTTGCAAACTCTGAGGGAAAAGCTAGGTTCCCTTCCAGTGCATGTAGCTCAAACATTAATCAGACATTTGGAAATGTGTGTTAAAGATAAATGTTTTCATAAAGGCTCAAGTATGAGAGTTTTTCCAGAAGAATGCAGAGTGTGAGGCAAGTGCTTCATGCACAGCGTATCCTAACCCTGTACTCTATCAAGTGAAGTGAAAAATGCTTCCAATAATCTGTGAACATTTCCACTGTATAGTAAATAGGATTTATAAACTCCTTGAAAATGTAGAAAATAACCTACAGCTTCTAGAAATTTTTTTATACTACTATGATTTTACACCAATTTATCTCCCCATAATAGCTTTCCTAGTAAAAAAAAACCACCCTATTCACAGTAAAAGAGCCAACTGATTGCTAGAAGCCAGCTGTGTAAAATAACTGCTGTCAAGGGGCAAAAGATCTGTATCAAACTCAGGAGTCATAATGTAGGTTTTCCTTTACTACTACATAGTTATAAGTTGTTGAATCTTCACCTTACCACCTATGTGTGCTGATTCTTGATCATCCACAAGAGAAGGAACTGAATAAATATTTTCAAAGTGATATGCTGTTCTCACATAAATGGGGACACATCAACAGTTTTTCAGAAATATACATGCATATGTTTACATTTGTGTGCATTCATCCTTTATGTTTCATAAATTCAAATACTGCAGACATTAGAAATCCAAATAGAAAAAAAATACTTATTTTGTATAAGAAGCGAAGTAAGTGTCTAACTCAAATACATCACTTGTTTTAGGAGGTGTAAAACCACATCCAGTGAAAAGTGAGATCCAGTACTCAGATATACAAGGATAGCAGGACCTTACAGAAAAGTCTTTTTATATGGTAGTGCATGAGGGTAATGCAAGATTGTAGTCTTGATTTTGGGCATTGGCCCATAGGAATTAAAATGCATTCTGTTTCAAAGCATCTCCAAGTTTTGGAGTCTTGCTCATTTGTTTGTTTGCATTTTAAATGAGACAGACTTGTCTGGAGATATACTTGCAACAGAAAGAAATAATTGAGAAGAATGGTAAGTGCTAGTTGCTAAGCAATCCATTTTTCCTGGTCCAGATGGAATGCCAACCTTCATGGGATTCTTACTCTTTCCCTTTAAATACTGTACAATAACATCATTTGAAAACATAGTCTCCAAATGGCATCTTCTGAGTCTGCAGAGTGGAGTGCTTGGTTCAGCCTGGCTGAAGCCATGAGTGCTGCCTGAGGACAGCCTGGCTGCCAGGCACATCCCATGCCTCTGCATCCAGCAGTTGTCCTGTTAGGAGCTTTTTGCATTTATGGGGACAGACAACTGCATTTGTAACTGCCCTAGGGGTTTGTCTCTTTGGCAGATTTGGAGGGGAAAAAAAATAAAAATGGAAACTCTGATGGTTTGTGCTTATGTACTGCCAGCTGGAATAAGTTTTCTTGCCACTTCATGTCCACTCAGGATGAAACTATAAAAAAACACAACCAAAACCTAAACACACACGTGCACATATCACAGAGCAGATTACACAAACAGGAAAAAAAAGGAAAAGATAAAGTCAGGAGCGGCAAAGCAAGGATCCATCACAGTTCACCCAGGCTCAGCTCAGGCAAGACCACAGAGGACTGTACCATTGCCAGGCTCAGGCAGCTCCCTCAGCCTGTTCCCAAGCTGGGGCTGCCTCCCAGTTTCCTATTACAGATCAATCAGAGCAGAACAGACCACGCATAGTTACTTGCACAAACATGTAGGAAACGCTTTTCCAATCTCTTTTGCTAGCTTAATTTTCCAAAATATTGATCACTATTATCAAGTTCCCAAGTAGATGTACTGATAAAGAAGCTAAGCCAAACACTCAAATATTTATTTACTGACAACTTTCAACTATATTGACTATCACTTATACAAAAATAACTGCAAGCTTTAACTATCACAGTGTGTTATTGCTGTGAGATGATGTGCAACAGCTGGCAATCTGCATTTTCTGGGTATTAAATATTACTGAAAAATGTTAAAGAACAAACATATTGTTCTCATAGGGCCTGATTCGTGAAGATGAGAAGCTCTGAGTCCCACTTCCTTTGCTGGGAGCAGGAGAATTCATCTCAGAGGAACATTTGGAAAGGGTGAACTTCAAATTAGATTATTTTATTATTATTATTAAATTCTGGATCTTATAATAAGCACAGCTGTTTACTTCTGTGCTAACTATATTTAAATAGACATTAGATGTTAAAATTTGATTTCCTAATTTCAATAGCATGTGCAAATGGTCTTTCTGCTGCCAAAAAGTCATAGTGTGCTATAAAAATCCAAAACTATCTCCATCTCTGTTTTCATACTTCACATATATGCTAGAATGGATAAGCATGCTGACAGTCAGAAGCAGCAATGGGTTTTTTGGTACATCTGCTCAAAAATGGATATTATAGAGCTAGGTGCAGATCCCAGCCAATGAAACACAATTAAAAGGATTGTGTGTTATTTTGCTTTCTTTTGTGTTTATCAGATATTTTTCCAGGTTAATGGCAAAATATAAAAATTAATATTACAATATATAATAGCTAGATTATGTAATATTATATATAAATACAATATATATAGTTAATTATAGCATTA